>JBAMNC010000392.1:0-334934 GCA_037902135.1 Cetoscarus ocellatus | reverse complement strand
TAGAAAGTTTTAAACAAAGTTATCTCTATCAGTGTGTAATAAACAAGTCCCTCCCCTCCAGAGTAGCCCTTAGGCACAGCCTAAGAGCTACAGCCAAAGTTATAGAATACACACACAAACGCTGAGCTAAAAACTGACAGTTGATGCTTGAAAAATGATTTATTCAAAAAGAAACCTTATCATACTGTACCTCACCACTCCACATGGTTTGTTTGTCTCTCGGGACGTCCTGTTGACATCTTCCCCTCTCTGTACATCAACAAATGCACGTTGGTGTAAGGCGCTCTGTTTTCAGACAGTGCAGTTACACTCTGACATCTACAGTGGCCACTAGAGAGCAGAAAAAATGGGATCTTGCGTATTGCTGCTTAAAGTTGAAGAATCATTTACACCTCATATTGTTCTTTTTCTTCTTGTAATAAAAAAAATTAATCTTGTTGAGAATCCTGTTAAAGGTGTAGTCAATGTAAAGTATTTATGCATATCGGGATAAGTATCGTATCATGGCTGCAGTGTCAGGATACGCATTGAATCGTGAGGTTGCTGGATATACCCGGCCCCAGCTACAACCCCAGTATAATCAATAACCATTGGCCAAAGGCCGCAGGAAGTTCCTGCACACTGTCTGGATTTTACTAAAAACACACAGGCGGCTTTGCCATAGCAGTGTTTCTCAAGCCTGGGATACGTTGGAGTGGCATGCTCTGTTCGCCCATACTTAACTAATGGTGCTTTCCATTCATCTTTGAACTAAAGTGTTGAGCACTAAGAATTATATCACATCCCAGTTAAACATGTTTGAGTCAGGGGCTGGTAAATTCCAGGAATCTTGACATCTTCCAACTTCCTGAGAAAAAATCCCTATCGGAAGGGGCATTCCCAAGTGGCCATTCATATAATCCATGATCAAATGAAAAGCACCATAAACTCTCCTTCTTCTCCCTTGCATATTAAAAAAGGCATGTTCTGTTAAGGGCTTGCATTTTAGAAACACTAATTGATAAATATGGGTGTAAATGTTATTAGACAAATGATGCATATCTATTTGACTACAAACCATTATTACCTCTAGCTAATATGTGGCCTTTGTTTTTTGTTTAAGTTAAGATGTCATCTTGATTACAAAAACACATCCAAAAAAATATGTTGTTTGTTTGCAATGCTAGTTAAGGTAGTCAAAGCATCTTATTAAGAAAAAAAAAACTCACAGAAAACACTGCATAATATTTGTGCAACTGATACAGTGCTCTGCCTCCTCTTTCAAAAATCTTGTATTTGCATCTTTATGAGATGTTACACAGTCAAGAAGCTAGAACACTTGGTAGGTTGTATATCAAATGGACCAACTGCCTTTGTTTTATTGTTTTGCAGCACCTTTCACTTATGGATATAACCTCTGAAATTAATAATTTGATCAGTGTTTGGTACTCTCAGAGTCATCAGAAAATAATTCTGTTGCATCTGTAACTGAATGTCACTAGGTACTGGAGTACCAAAACTTTTAGCAACACCAGGCTTAAGTATATACCTTTCGAGTCAATTACTCGTAGGTAAACCTTAAGTTAATTTTCACTCTGTTGTCTAATATAATGAAGTTTGAAGGTTGACCCAACTAGCACTGCTTGGCGGTGTTAACAGTTTCATTTCACACAACGAGGGCGAAAGAGATTGTCTTTTTTGCTCATTGGTGTCCCAGATCAGTTTGACAGTAACATGTAATGACACATCTTAAAATCAGTGTGATCACTTCCACTTGTGAATCCGTGAAGATAAAACATATTTTATATGCAGGCTATTTTATGAAACATGATTAGACAAAGCAAAAAATGAGATTCCACTAAACTGAGACATTACAGCTTACTATATTATACAGGCTTTATTTTCTAATGATAGATGAGCTGACTATGTGACACAATGCTGTAGTGTTCACAATTCAACAAACCTAACTGGATTACTGAGGTTATCCAAGATGGGTCACAAAGTAACGTAGACCGTGGAAAAATTAAAAGTATTTGTATGTTACTTCAGCCGCTGCAGTTTGTGGTCGGAGAGAAAACCTAGTTTAGAGTGAGAAAGGCTTTTCTCTGTAGTTTAGTATGACGCCAACCATCACCACATAGACATGTCTATTAAGAAGATAGCCACTCTCTCTCTGTCCCGCCATTTATAAGTTATGGTACATTTTGTCTCGCCGGCATCACGCTCCTCTTTGATGCAGGCATGCATTTACCATCTTACCTCCATGGAGACGCGCCAACCCTGCATGGCCGAGAAGCCGAAGCTCATCTTGGAGTTGCCGCCATCGGAAGACGTCTTGGTCGTGTTCGGTTGCGACAGATAAGCCCCCATGGTTGTAGGTTTCTATGGCTTTACACCTGAAGAGGACGACATAAAGGAAGCAGTTCATTACAACTATGCTAAAAGAAACAAACGTGCGAACAAGTTCGTTTGTCGCATAATATTGTGCTTGAACAGCTCGACTTACATCAGTAACTGGTTAGCTAACATTAGCGGCAGCACAACAAAAAGTAGATGCATCAGCTAGCTAACATCATCATGCTAACATCCCATAGCCCGGCTAAACTTCTAGCCGTAACCTATGCCCCCGCCATGCAAGCGGCTGCGCAGTTGTAAAAGAAGATCCAAGACTTAACGCCGACGTTCACTCACCTTTTGTGACGGAGCAGGATGAGCTTGGACACTGACCCCAAAGAAAAGATTCACATAGGAAAGACCGCACGTGTGGAAGCAGAAGCCGCTATCAACACAGACAGACCTAAAAGAAGCAGGAGCGGTGAAGGAAGTGAGCCTCTGCGCATGCTCACTTTGTTCGAACAAGGGGGCGTGATCGTAGCATACGTCACACGTTAACTTCTGTCCTTCTGGGTCGTTTAGATGATAAATAAATGAATCTAATATTATATTTATCATAAACCGACCCAGTGGAACAAAATGAGCATGAAGCTCTTCCTCTCCCTGTTAAAAGTCATTTACTAATTCAGCAAAACTTCTCAAAATTAGGCCCGATTAAAACAACAAAAACGAAAAAAGTTTATTTTAAACAATGTAAGGCCTTTATCCCTGTTATTAGCTTTCAAGACGGACATTCATTTGGATTTTTTTGAGAGTTCATTTTGTCGTTTTGTCGATATTGAATCCCAGGAACATCTTTTTTTGCTAGATAACTGTTCAGAATCTTTGGAACAGTATTCATAAGTGGCTTTCAACAAAGCCCATCATATCATATTTGAAGAAAACCTGTATTTATATAAAACAAAGAACTGGAATTTTCGTAACAATATTTTGACTATAGTCAAATTTTATATACATAAATACATTTTTTTCAAGCTACTCCAAATGTAATAACATTTTCGAAAATGTCTTGATTTTTTTTTCAATCTTAAAATGTGATGAATAACATGGCTTTTTTAAAAAACGTTTTCATTTAATTTTTTTTAAATGTATTTTATTTCTGTCAATTTAGTTATATTTGTTTTGTCGATGTAAACCTTGAGTCATTTGCATTAATATGTTTATATTAATGTTATATAACACAGTAGTTAAAATAAATAAACATATATATATATATATATATATATATATATATACATATATATATATACAAATGAATACATTAAGAGACATTTAAATGACAGCTACCTGACATGGGGGAAATAATTTATAGTAATATGGTTTAGTATAGACAAATTTACAAAACAACACCTGTATCATTAAAATAGTAAAAATAATGATGATAATAATAATCATTTCTTTATTAATTAGCATTTTTCCTCTTCTCCTTCTTCTTCTTCATCTTATTATTATTATGAAAATAATAATATTATTGTTAAATACTTAAATTTGACAACAAACGGTAAAAACCCGAGATTGAAAATGTTTACAAAATGGAGAAGGATTTGAATTAACTGAATGGATATTGTTTATTTTGTATTTCAATTTGGTCAAAAGTAAGATTTAAAAAAAACCCTGCAAATTAAAGGGGTTACTATGGCACAATTCATTCACTTGAATGAACAGAATGAATTTGTTTATACATACATGGTGTATATCAGACCTACTCCATGAACACAGCCAAATTTATGAAGACGAAGAATGAAAAGCTCATGCAATGAACACAACCGTCCTTTGGTGTTAAGTTTCATTGTCTAGCAATTTTACCCTCACGTTGTGAAAACAAAATATCTAACTCTCGATCTATCTATCCAGAACCAGCTTCATAGTTGATGTGGACTCCACACCACCTGATGGCGCTGCAGCTGCGTGTCGTTGCTAGACAACAAGAGGACCGACAGTAAACGTGACGTCAGCGGAAAATAGACCGAATCGGGAGTTGAGATCGAGAAGAAAAAAAAAGAGTTGAGATCGAGATGCGTTGAGGGTATTCTATACACCCGGTGCTGTAGGTGGCAGTATGAACCTAAATGTTGTGTGCGATCCGCCAATCAAACAGAATTAGAAGAAGAAGAAGTGACGTCAGCGGTTCGACATGGCGCGGGAAACCAGGGACTCGGTGGAAATGGATACCTACAGAGAACCTGATAAAGACTCTGAAGTCCCCTATCCTTCGACCTTAAAGCTGTATGAGACTCAGTTTTTCGGCTTCACCCCGCAGACATGCATGTTACGGGTCTACAGCGCCTTCCAGGACTGCCTCTACGACATTTTGCCGGTCGTGGAGAAGGTGTGTGTGAGGCAGCTGAGCAAAGGAGGGTCGGACGGGTCCGAGGAGCTGCTCCGGTCCCGGGCCAGAGAGTGCAGCCGTAAACTGCAGCAGTTCCTGGATGAGAAGTTCAAGCATCTGTCTACGCGCATGGAGGCTCTGCTGCTCGATCGCTGCTTCTCCATACCGCCCAATGTCCTGCTGCCCGAGGACCAGTCCCACAAAAACTACCCCCAACACATTCAGGTACGTACCGGACTTGTTAATAGTTGAAGAATTGTTCAGATAACTGTTTTATTTCTTCTAGGTCTACAAGAACAAACGGAGAACTCTGTATTTTGAAAAAAGTCAGTTTTTTCAGGTATAAAGCGGTTGTCATAATACCAGGTTTTAGAATCAGGTTGGCTAGAGGTGGACAATATGGCCCAGAAATCCTGTCTTGTTTGTCCAACAGACTGATAAAACAATTTGGGATATTTTCAGTGGACAAAAATAAAACAACAAATATTAAGCGATGTCTCAGTGAGGATGAAAACTCACAAGATTATAGGCACCTTTCTTCCCATTAATCATATTCTGTAACAATTCTTTTAGATTTTTTTGGTGATGCTGAAATTGCCCATAGGTGTGGGTGTGTATGAATGGTTGTCTGTCTATGTGTTAGCTCTGTGATTGGCTGATGACCAGTTCAGTGTGCCCTACCTCTCATCCATGACAGTGGGATAGGCTCTAGCCCCTCACAACCCAAAGAGGGGTTAGGGGATAATGGATGGATGGAAGAGAGTTGGCCTACACAGGTTTTGGTATCCAAAGCAGGGATGGGAATCAATAATCAATTCCAGAGGAGACTGGATCACAACTAGCTTCAGGAAATGAAATCATTTGACTTCATGTTGAACAGCTCCCTCGATGTACTTGCCTTGCAAATGGCTTAGTTTTAAACAATATGAAATTACAAGCACAACATCATGGGTCTGCTTCTGTGTGTTTTCAAGTAAGGCTGAAAAACCCCAGCAGCTCGTGGGAGCATTGGTCTGTGCAGCAAAGCGTTTAATATCAGGAGTGACATATGTGACATTGTTGAAACAGAATACCTGTGTTAGCAGTTTTCCCATACTCAGAAAGCCAAGGGATTTGATGAAGGACTGGATCAATTGGCAGAATCAATAATGGCATTGATATCAATAAGATCTTATAAATTCCCATCCCCAGTCAACAACCCCAAACAAATGACACCACGATATCTCATGCTACACTACATCAATAAATGTTTCAGTGTGTTGCTAGTGTTCCAACCCTTGCTTGAAATCGTTCAGCCACAGATTGCACATTACACTGTTGTGATCAGTTGTGTAATGTTAAACTACAGTTCGGACCACTTCCCTCTCCTGTCCATCAGGATTACTTCATCCCCATTCACGCTGCAGTTTCAAGCCGTAATATTTATACCTCTATGATGCTTCACTTAACCTCTGCTCTAAATGTGGCAGAGATTGCATGGGGGAAATGAGATGACCCCGTTTGCTTGGTCTCCAGAGATGTAATGGTGTGTTCCAGTTGATCTCGGAAATCTGATTCTCTGAGTTGCAACTTTGATACATCACTGGGAATGCCACCCTGGAATTTCCTACTGGGAATTCAGACAATCTCCAGGTTTCAGTGTGATGTGACATAATTCCCACTTTCCATGTCTGAGTTTCCAAAGTAAATGGATCACACCATAATGTTGGAGAGTGGGGGCATGTGGGCTCAAGGGGGGACAGGAGCATTTTGAGAGTTGGGGAGCATGCGTGCATCAGAGCTGCATCTCACCCTGAACTGACACAGATATCACATCCTAGTCGGCGGAAATGACCCGAGGTGTAATGACGGCAAAGCTTTGCTGTGGCACTTTTGCCAAACTAGTTTAGTACAGGTTCTCAAATAGATCTGGTTTAAGATTTCCATTCCTGTTTCTACGACAGAATCCACATGATCTAAATGTCATGCATGCGCTTTTATTAACAACAAGCTACACAACATCATTACATGAATAAAACATAAAATAGGCAACTCCCCTGTAAACTAAAGATAACCTTTTAGTAAGATGAGACTAAAAGAATGTGCATTCCCAATTAAATTTATCATCTTGTGAATTTAGCTTATTACTTTTAGTGATTATTAGAATCTTTTGCCACTAAAGATTTTTTTACATGTAGTTTTGATAGAGCTCAAAATGTAGCAATAGAAAAGAAATCACTGTACCTTTTATCTTAGTTGAATTTGAAAACTCTGCCATGCAAACATTTATTCTTGTACAAACCAAACAATACCTATCCCTCATTTGATACCATTAAAACAAAATTATTCCATACCATTATCTGTTTTTTTTGTGTTGTCTTATTTGATTTTCAGCATGGGAGAAATTAATATTTTTGAAGGATTTCCTGGCTCATGCAGAAGCATACATGACTCATGAGTGGAACTTTAACCAAGAGATAAACGTTGACATGTCTGAATGTCATTGTTAACCGGAAAGGAACTGTTTGTCTGTGCTCTGACTTTTGTTCTGCTTCATCCAGGAGGTGCTGAGGCTGGAGTCATCCATTGCTGACCTTCAGAGTACCTATGAAGCAGAGGTCTGTGCCAGGCAGGCCTTGCTGGCTGAGCTGGAGGAGCAGAAGGAGGTTCAGAGGCAGCTGGATGAGGTCCTATCATGGGTCAGGGAGCTCCAGGCGGCCTGGGTGAAGGAAGGTAATGGCAGCTTTCATGAAAGCTTCCGAGTGGTGATGGAGTCCGTGAAGAGACTGCAGGAGGCTGTACGGGAGATCTGTCATAAGGCCCCGCAGTGAGCTGAGCTCAGATTTGTCAACTGACTCAAAAATGTCTCCTAAAGACTTTATGTAGATAAAATGTCAATGATTTGATGGTGTGTTTTTATTTTGATGGTATCTTTTTGCAGGTGTTTGTCATGAGAGATGGAAAAGTGATCACAAGATTGCAAAACTGTTGTAATGTATACCATTAAAATTTCTCTATAGATGAAAAAATGTACATAATCAGTTACTTTACTTTGACATATGCCTCACAATATAATGTAAATATTATTAATAAAGAAAATATCTAAATGTGTGTCTTCATGTCTGTTATTCACACCCTTATAAAATCAAATTTACTGCCCCATTAAGTGATCATGATTGTCTGAAAATGCCTTATCTGCATTGCATCATTATTTGACACGAGTTTCTTTTTGACTTATTTTGGATGTAGCGTTGATGGTGTTCGTCCCCCTCCTAACGGCTTCAGGCAGTAAGACCCATGGACTCCCAGCAGTGGGCGCTCTCTGTGCGTAAACAGCTCTGTCTAATCTGTCCTCACCCTCTGAGTAGGTTTGTCCACTGGGTCAACACTTCAGTTATTTAAACGTGCCCTTGTTTTCCAGATAATGAAGTACTCATAGCTCAGACTAAAACTGTCATATACAGTCCTGCATTAAATCCTTTCATGGTGTTCAACATCTTCAGTTTCTGTTGAAACGGCCATAGACAGATGAAGAGGTCAATTTTTATAGCTGATTTGATTTATAAGTCTTTCATAGAAGACAAAAGACAGATTAAAACCATAACACTGAACCTTTTGAAATAAGACTTTTGGTGCTTAATGGAACAAGTAGCTAAAATATCCACGTTGAGGTTCAGTGGTTCACCGCAAGCACTAATTTGTTATCAGTTTGAGTAATGGTGAAATCTGTGCTTAAAGAGCTGATCAAAGGGTTCATCAGTCTTGGTGATTTATTTGTATTGTTTCAGTGTTAAGTCTATTTGCAATAAAGGCTTTTTTACATAAACATTTCATCAACATGGCACTTTCTTTAATCAATGTATTAGCCAGAATTCAGAAACTACTAGAAAGTGTTTTGTAGAGTCCACACGTAAAGCCCTTTCCTCTTTCTTCATTGAATGGCACCTCTTAACAGAATAAAACACACTTCAGATTGAAAAAGGCTTCATTTATTTCAGAGATAAATGTACTTATGTATAAGCAACATCACATTACACTTCAGAGGAAATACAACAACACGTGATTACAGAGTGTAATCATAGTCATCATCAAGAGAAACCAAATGGAGGACACAATGTCCCTTTTTCATGTGTAAACTATCACAGAGTTGATCATTCCTCTGGCTGTTTTAGTTTGAAGGTCATGAAAATGTGCAGTTTGGCCCACTGTCATGTTTTTGTAAGGCACTGGTCAAAAAGTAATGGGATTTATCAATCTATTACTATTCCTCATATGACAAGTAAAAATTTCCCGATGTTGACAAGTACTAATCATTTTTCATGAGTCTGCATGAACAAAGCAAAATATGGGTTTGTTGTGTCCATCCTTGACATAACTACATAAAGAAGTTCAACAATCTTATTTTGCTATTTTAGTACCTATAGTATCCCCGTGAAAAGAGTAGAGGTCAGTGGCACCCAATAATAACCTAAAATCTATGGCTGAAATGTTGCTAGAATAGATATGCAACTGAAGACAAAAACTCCCCTGAATCCCAGAGCTGTTTACAAAACCCCATAGATCCCACACCTGTGGAGCATACCGACATTAATGAGCAGGTTTTTTTATGTTAAAATGGAGGGGTTGTCTTGTCAAAGTGGTCTCTAACTACAGACATGTCAGGAAACACTGACTCAACGGTTACTGCTCTTAAATCTGTGTTCATCTCTATAATCCAGGGTTCCCCCTTACAACTTATATATCCATGGCATGTAGTACCAGCATCATACCACTAGAGGGCACCAGTGTTTTTACTCTTTTGTCTTGCAACTATAAAAAGCTTCTGTGTGAACTCTCACAAGTTGAAGCTTTTGAATATTATTTTTAGTTCAGTGAGATGTAAATAGAGTCTTTGATTACTGCCGCTGCTGTCTCAGTATTTACTTCTACAACAACAACAATTACAACTGAAAGTGCATTTACTACAACAACAACAACAACAACAACAACTAGGTCCAGTGTCAACAGTAAACATTTGTCGTCACATTCCTGGCATATGTGTGTTTGTGTGTGCTCCACCTGCCTGCTGTGCCTGTGTGTGTCTTTCTTGTCTCTGTCTGTGTGACTGCTGTCTTGTGGCACTGAGGACAATGAACCTCCGCACTGTGACTGACTTATTTGTTTGCAAATAAATTGTACCCCACATGACAGAATCCCTGTGTTGAAGAGCGTAGTTAAATTTTTATCTTCAGCAGCTTCTCCATCAAGTAAAAGCACATTTATTTATGTCGCACATTTCATACACTGGGTAACACAATGGGCATAATCAAAGCGGCTGTGTAGTGGGAAATTAAGCAGATGTTTTGGTAACAGGGCTGAAAAAAATGCAACTATCTTTGTCCTAAAACCCGTATAAAAAATTAAATAAAGTGACTTAAGATTGACCATTGTTCATTTTAAACAGTTATATATGTCTGTTCCTAGATTTAGTTTTTAAAAAAAATACATAAATGAAAAATTTAACTTGGTGGACTTGCAACATGGAAATGGCACCCATTTGGTGGAATGACCCACAGGCAAAAGGCACCGTGGCCTCCAAAATCAGAGAAAAAAATTCACCTTCAATATAATTATATTAAAACTAGTTCTTACTATTAACTCTTAAAACAGAAAAGCTCACAGTGATTCAAATGTTAACGCACAGTTATTGCATAGTGTAAATGAAGCTTATGCATAGAGATATTGTGTGCTAACTGTGTGGTTATTTAAATTGTTTGATGTTGATTTTTCAGGTGGTCTGCAGTGCTTCGTGCCGGTGTTTCCACTTTTTTAATAAGGTCTTTTACCTCCTTATACACCTCCATGAGGACTTCTTGGTCCGATGGAGAGAAAGAACGCCGCTCTTGTTGTCATGGTGAATCAATGATTCTGGGACCGATCGCCGGGTTTGTTTAAGTAATCGCGTGCGCGTACTAATCCAGGATTGGTTACACCTGGCTTGATGAATCCGTGTGCTCTCAGCCTTGCTTGGTCTTTTGTGCAACCAATTAAGCCTGAACCTTCTTGTTTAGGATTCGATGAGCCAGGCTGTGTCATTTATCCTGGATGTCTGAATCCTACTTTCGTGCAACAGGCCCCTGTTTGGCCTGACACTATATCACTACACTTACAACTAATTTGACTATGCTGCAACCAACATACTGCTCTTTTGTGCGATAATAGGGCCAGGGGCCTATAGCATGAAGCGCTGTCAACTTACACTGGGTAACTCACATCTGTCCAGGGTCGAGTAACCCCAACAATGGCAATCAGGATAATCGATAGCACGACGCGGATTATCAACAGGGTAACTCAGCCCAGGTTAGTCTCATCAAAAGCTGTGAACGCTTACGTATAAGCGGAGGGCTCAGAGGCAGCTGACCAATCACAATCATGAGCTGAGAAGCGCAGGGAAGACAGAGCTGCGTATTTCACATGTCTTGGGAGCAGATAAAAAATAAATACAAAAACATCATTGCATCTGGTAAGTTGGTCTGTTTCATGTCATATCATGCTACATTAAAGATTTAAGTCGTCGCCACAATTGAAATCATGTCAACATACTGAGTTGATGTCTGACCAAAATTATCAATTTAAAAATCAGCAGCTGGACTACAATAAACCCTCCCTCTTTAAAGAAAAAAGCCCTCAAACACAATGAATAAAGTGCAGGAATGACATGTTAGAATAATGTGCTGCTTCACATCAGCATTACATCCCTTTTATTTGTCAAGCACTTTATGTTGAATTTCCATCCATCCATCCATCCATCTTCTTCCGCTTATCCATGGTTGGGTCACGGGGGCAGCAGCATGAGCAGGGACGCCCAGACTTCCCTCTCCCCAGCAACAGGCCAGCTGCAAGACATAGTCCCAGTGTGTCCTGGGTCTTCCCCGGGGCCGCCTACCGGTGGGACGTGCCCAGAACACCTCACCAGGGAGGCATACAGGAGGCATCCTAACCAGATGCCCGAGCCACCTCATCTGGCTCCTCTCAACGCGAAGGAGCAGCGGCTGTACTCCAAGCCCCTCCAGGATGACCAAGCTTCTGACCCTGTCCGAACACCCTGCGAAGGAAACTCATTTCGGCCGCTTGTACTCACGATCATGTTTTTTCGGTCATGACCCACAGCTCGTGACCGTATGTGAGGATAGGAGTGAAGATCGAGTGGTAAATCAAGAGCCTTGCGGCTCAGTTCCCTTTTTACCACAGAGTCCGCATCACTGCCTATGCTGCACCGATCCGCCTGTCGATCTCCCCGTCCATCCTTCCTCCACTCATGAACAAGACCACAAGGTACTTGAACTCCTCCACTTGGGGTATAATCTCATCCCCGACCCGGAGGTGCTGATTCTCATCCCAGCCGCTTCACACCCAGCTGCGAACCGATCCAGTGAGAGCTGTAGGTCATGGTCCAATGAAGCCAACAGGACCACATCATCTGCAAAAAGCAGCGACCCGATCCTGAGGTCACCAAACCGGAACCCCTCAACGCCCTGGCTAAGCCTAGAAATTCTGTCCATAAAAGTTATGAACAGAACCAGTGACAATTGGCAGCCCTGGCGGAGTCCAACCCTCACTGGAAACGGCTCTGATGTACTGCCAGACATGCGGATCAGGCTCTGGCACCAGTTGTACAAAGAACAGGCGGCCCATATCAGGAGGTCCGCTACCCCATACTCCCAGAGCACTCCCAAAAGGACCCCACATAGGAACATGGTCGAATGCCTTCTGCAGTGTCCACAAAACACAGGTAAACTGGTTGGGCAAACTCCCATGCACCCTCGAAGACCCTATGGAGGGTATAGAGCTGGTCTTTAGTTCCACGACCAGGATGAAAACCACATTGCTCCTCCTGAATCCGAGGTTCGACAATCAAGCCGACTCTCCTCTCCAGTACCCCTGAATAGACCTTACTGGGGAGGCTGAGGAGTGTGATCCCCCTGTAGTTGGAGCACATCCTCTGGTCCCCCTTCTTGAAAAGGGGGACCACCACCCCAGTCTGCCAATCCAGTGGTACTGCCCCCGATGTCCACGCGATGTTGCAGAGTCGTGTTAGCCATGACAGCCCCACAACATCCAGGGCCTTGAGGAACTCCAGGCGGATCTCGTCCACCCCCAGAGCCCTGCCACCAAGGAGCTTTTTGACCACCTCGTCGACCTCAGCTCCAGAGATAGCCCACCACAGAGTCCCCCAGGTCTGCTTCCGCACTGGAAGACGTGCTGGTGGGAATTAGGCTGGCCCGTAGGCAAGGGGGATTGGAATAAATATAAATGACTGTCACCTTTTAAATAACGATTCCAAATCATTCTGAACTGATGAAAAATGAAAGGTAATTAAGCAGATTGAAGCCCTAGCACCGAGTCTGGGGACCTTGGTGCATGAGTTGTCAGACAACTGTAATGTTGCAAAAACAGACGTCCATTTCTCCTGTGCTCCTGTTCACACTCCAGTCCAGTGGGTGGCGGTAATGCCCCTATTACCGCAGAAGAAGAAGAAAAAGGAGAAGAGGAAGAGGAAAATGAGAAAATGGTTAAAAAAGAAGATAAAGAAAGAAAACGAAAGAAAACTGCGACTATTTGGTCCCAAAATATCAGCGAGATGTTCCAAAAAAGGGCAAAAATGGTAAGGTGCTAAGTCCAGGCACTGACTGACGCGTATCGATTAGCTATTGTTAACTCAGTTAGCTCTGTTAGCGCCATTAGCTCTGTTAGCATCATTTTTTTTCAAACTTTATTATCAATAGACAATAGACAGGTTTCTGTCCAACGTCATCACTAAGATGCGCGCGCAACCAGCGGGCAGATGAATAAATACATAATGTGCAATAGATAACTAATATAGATAATATAGAAATGCTAATATATGTATATATATATATATATATACATATATAGATATATATATATAGATATAGATATAGATATAGATAGATATATATAGATATGTAAATAGAATAGTAAATATCAGTAAATTTAGAGAAAGAAAAGGAGATTAAACACGGGCAAATTAACATGACAGAAAACTTCACTTAATGTAATTGGAATTCAATTGAATAGCTGATAAGCATTTTTGTTGGATTTGATATGTGACAGACTAAAATTAAATTTTTAATTCAATTAAAATTAATGGGAACGAGGGGGTTGCCTTGGATATTCTGACTTTATAGAGCAACAGAATAACATCTGAGGCAAGCAACAGAGATGGGCAGACAACAAAAGAGAGCAACAGAGAGACACCTGAGGTGAGCAACAGAGACACAAGGAGAGCTACAACTAAGAGAAAGATAATTGTCAGGTAGTAGAGAAATAGTACACCTAAATTTAATTCAATTCATTGATTAACAGTAAAAGGAATGTTTGGGTGATAATAGAGATGGTTCATTTCCATTAAATTCATTCATGTTTATTCATTCAATTAATTAATGCATGTTAACTGAGACATGCAGCAGAGGAGAGAAGCAGAGACAGACAACAGAGGTGAGCAACAGAGAGACAGACAAGGAGAAAGCCACAGAAACACTGGCACTGAGAGGGTTGAAAATGGGAAATTATACATTTGAAAAGTGGCCATAATATTTTTTTTTTTTATAAAAATGAATTACATGGTGAAAACTGTTGTAATAGGCTGTGTTTGGAATTTGAACATTAATCTAAAAATAATCACCTGTACCAAATGTGATGAGTACCAGCTCATCCACTGCCACATTAGAAGAGCAAGTATGCCTATAGTGGCCAAAAATGGTCCCATCACAATGGTTGAAGGAAAATTTTAATGCTAGAGAGACAGTACACTTAAATTTAATTCAATTAATTAATTCATGTTAAAAGAAATATTGGATGGTAGCACACTTAAAGTTAATTAATTCATATTCATTCATGTCAACAGAGGAGAGCAACAGAGACAGATAGAGGAGAACAGAGTCAACGGGGGAGAGAAATGTCATGTAAAAGTGAGGGTGTAATAAAAAAAATTATAAATTAAAACGTATGAAATGTGCTCGTGCATTTAGGGGGGGAGGGTGGTGAAGTCCACTTTTTGGAAACCCCCCCTCCACAAGGCTGGCTACGGGCCTGTGTGGAGGTCTTCAAAGTATTCCTTCCACCGATCCACAACGTCCTGAGTCAAGGTCAGCAGCGCACCATCCCCACCATAGACAGTGTTGACAGCACACTGCTTCCCCCTGCTGGGACACCGGATGGTGGTCCAGAACCTCTTTGAAGCTGTCCGGAAGTTGTTCTCCATGGCCTCACCGAACTCCTCCCATGCCCGGGTTTTTGCCTTGGCAACCAACAAAGCTGCATTCCGCTTGGCCTGCCGGTACCTGTCAGCTGCCTCCGGAGTCCCACTGGCCAATAAGGCCCCAAAGGACTCCTTCAGCTTGACGGCATCCTTCACCGCCGGTGTCCACCAGCGGGTTCGGGTGTTGCTGCCACGACAGGCACCGACAACCTTACAGCCACAGCTTCGATCAGCTGTCTCAACAATAAAGCCCGGAACAAGACCCACTTGGACTCAGTGTCCCCTGCCTCCCCAGCCACATGGTCGAACTTTGCCCGGAGGTGGGAGTTGAAACGGGCATCCTCCCCCACCATCGGAGCCAACTCACCACCAGGTGGTGATCAGCTGACAGCTCCGCCCCTCTCTTCACCCGAGTGTCCAAGACATGCGGCCTCAAGTCCGATGATACGACTACAACGTAGATCATCAAAACTGTGGCCTAGGGTGTCCTGGTGCCAAGTGCGCGTATTGACACCCTTATGTTTGAACATGGTGTTTGTTATGGACAATCTGTGACAAGCACAGAAGTCCAGTATCAAAGCATGTTGAATTTTAATGTATGAAAGGGGCTTCATAAATGAAGAACCGTAAGAAACAGACTGGGTTTGGAGGTCCCACTCAGGACTACACCCCTGCAGAGGAGCTGGCCCTGTCGACCAACAAGGCTTGTGCTCTGATGGACGGGGTGTCTGGGGGGTCGCTACCAGCCCTGGAACCAAACAGCAGAACAAGTACATGCAAAGTATGTATGTGTCAAACCTTGGCCAATTTACATCATATCATTGTGACCTCACTAACACAGGCCCATCTGCTTTCCCCACAGTTGATGAAAGTACTTTGGTGGTGCCACAGGAGGAAAACTCTGACACTGTGTCTCAGACAGAGGTATGTCACACACCAGCATAAAATTGGCACAGGGCTACCAGATTACTTCTATATTATCTTTACAGGTGTTGGTGGACCTTGAGAAGGATGAAGAGACACTTCCTGTCTCATCCGAGAGAGCTGTGGCGGTACAGTATCACCTCAATTCCTTACCACGTATTGTATAGTTGAACCTACCCACACCAACACGGATGCTGTGACTGTATAGATTTGGCTATGACTGAATAATGATGGCCTGCACAACTGCTTCAAATGTTCAATACTGAATGGCCCATTGTTGCCACTGCTGTCAATGTTGCAGGAAGAAACAAGCCTCCACATCAGCTGGGGACAGTCCCAGTGGCAAATACCTGCAAAACCACACAAGGTAATATCAGCTACAACTGAAACAGGGGAGTTTGAAGTCTTTATGTATAGAATAGTGTGAGAATGTTCAAGCAGCACAAGCAGTGTTCCTCATCATACATTTCCTCACTCAAACACTGTTCATGCTTTAAAACATGTGCTCCATATTTTACTTGTTACAGAGGGCAACTGTGACCCTGGATGCCCTCTATATGAGGAGTCTTCAGAAAGACATGGGGCCAGATCCACAAAGACTGGATTGCTCCTGCTAATAGTGCCATCATTCGCGCAGAATTAGCTCACGCAATCTGCCCTGTTTTAGTGCCTTATCCTCAAAAGAATTTGCCCTAATCCTATGCCAGTTCTAACAAGCCCACACAGTTTGGCATCTGAGCGCACTTTGCGCCTCTGATTGCAATAAGCCGCCTGGCATATAGGTGGCTTGTCCCTACAAACTTCGAGGAGATTGACCGTCTTCTTTACACTGAGCAGCAAAAACAAACAACAGCACAGGAACAATATGCAGTAAACAGTGAGGCACAAGACGCGAATTTGCAGCTATAGCGAGTAGTTCACGTCAGCTGGTAAGTGCTCTAGCAGGTCTAAACCAAAACATTTCAGGGTTGAGAGCACAAATGCAGGCGAGTCATCCAGAGATGATGGGGGTCATGAGTAAGATTGCAGCTGCTCTTGAGGCCAGAAATGCTTCAGTTGCAAAGGGGGTGGAGCCAGCCTGAGCCGCATGATGGCAATTAAGAGGCAGGAAAGAAAAATAAATGTAATTTATAATGACCTTATTTGACATTCACGTTTTGTTGTTGTTTTCATGTGTTTCCAGAAATGCTCAAGGCTTTATATGTTGATTCATTTTTTTATTTATTATATTGTCCCGATGATATAGTTACATATATAGTTCCCAGCTATGACGAAGGTTCCCCCCGATGACGTCAAACAGCTCTGAGGGAGCAATGCTAATGCTAGCATTGTTAGCTAGCTAGCTAGTTAGCTCAACTGCAGCATCGGGGACAAGCAGGTGAAGCCAGGTTTCCGTAATAATCATCACAGAACAGTCACAAATAAACCGATCCCCTGCCATCAGAAGGTCCAGTTTTGTAAATGACAGATCTGGTATTGGTCAGCTCATCAGTGTCGGTCTTGCGGCTGCTTCTGTAGCTGAGCAGAGAGCCCGGTGCTCTCAGTATGTCCAGCGGTATACTGTGCGAGCGCTGAAAGTTGGTCGTTATGTCGGACTTGCAGGCAAAAACAACACTCAGCAACTCTGTGTGACTGTAGGTGAGTTTTGCCCCATACACTCCATCATCCATACACACAGCAGAGCTCAGAGCCGCTTTAACAACGCGCCGCCATCTTTCGCAACGTCATCATTCTGCGCAGCTTGGACACCGAACAGTGTTTACTGTTCTATGAGAAATTAAGAATATATTGGCGTTATATCGGCAAAACTCTGGCCGATGTTGAAACCTTTGAAAAGGGCTAAAATCGTCCGATTTAATCAGCCGGCTGATAAATCAGTCGGGCCCTAATACACATAAGCTTATAATTTCTCTTTCTCTCTCTCTCTTTTTCTCTCTATACATATATTTATATATACACACACACACAAAAGTATATGTACGCATATACTGATAATATACAGGGCCGGTCCTAGAACTCTGGAACCAAATGAAAAGTTATCAGAGTGAGCCCTGTTCACTGCCCAATTTCTTAGCACAAGCATCTTAGGAGCAAATTTTTTAATAGATACGACGGTACATACTTTTTTTTGAATACACGACTTATAATTATCACAGTCCATTCATGTTGTTTGAAGACATAAATAAGTTCCAAACAGTGGAGAAAACACTCTTAAATTAAAATTATAGGATAAATAGTGAATGAAACTATATCTAAAAAGAACTTTCTGGCATTTGGACCATTTTAAGCATTTAAAATATATCTGTGTATCATATAATCAGTCTTTAAAATATTTAAAACTTTTGAAGATCATTCATTTGTCTTACTGTATAACCTGTTTTCTTCTAAATTGCATTTAACTTGCTGTTTGGTACTAAAACATGGATTAAACTAATATTCTCTAATAAATCTTCAGAAGGACTTTTTAAGACTAGAAAAATTGCATTTCCTTGCAGCAAATGCGATGAAATGCTGAGTCTGAATGCAGAAAATGTGAAATGAAATAGCTAAAAGCAGTGAAAACAAAGCTGAAAATGTGACATAAATAGTTGTAAGCATTGTAGGAAGGCTGAAAACAGTGAAACGTGGGATAAAAATGTTTAAATTTGTGAAAGAAAGCTAAAAATGAATAAATGTGAAAGAAAATTGCAGAGATCTGCAGAAATATTTGCCCACCTTGGAGAAGTTGTAATCAATGGTCAAAGCAGTTGAATTTGTAAGGCCTAAAATGACAAATGGAAGCTACAGCTCAACAACACTAGAGAGATGTGGAGGGGAATGAGCACCATCACTGGCTATAAGCAGAACAACAGTCTTGCTACAGAGGATGATCTGGACTGGGCCAATGAGCTCAAACCTGCTCTTGAAAAGATTCTTTAACACACCTCACACCTACCTTGATGAACCGGGGAGTTATGTGATTATGTTCTTTGACTTTTACTGCGCATTCAACACCATTCAGCTCCACTTACCGTGACTGAAGCTCGAAAAGATGATGGCTCCCTCCTTCACTGCATGGATTATGGACTACCTGAGCCAACGACCACAGTTCATCAGGCTGGGGAACTGTGTCTCGGGAACACTAGTGAGTAGCACAGGGGCTCCACAGGTGATTGTTCTAGCACCCTACCTGTTCACTCTGTACACAGCAGACTTCAACTACATCTCTGAGTCTTGCCATGTCCAGAAATATTCGGACGACACAGCAATTGTGGCGTGTGTGAGGAGTGAGCAGGAAGGGCCTTCAGAGACTGGAGCGAGAGAAACGACCTTCTACTGAACACATCCAGGACCAAGTTGCAACCAGTCAGCATCCAGGGCAACAGCTTAGAGGTGGTTCAGGCCTAGAAGTACCTAGGCGTGCACCTGGACAACAAGCTGGACTGGTCGACTAATGTGGACGAGCTCTAGGGGCAGTCTCTGCTGTTTTTCCTCAGGAAGCTTAGGTCCTTTGAGGTCTGTGGGGAGATGCTTCAGATTTTCTATCAGTCGGTGGTGGCTAGCACCCTTTCTTATGCTACTGTCTGCTGGAGGGGTAGCATAACAGATTGGGACGCCAAGCGGCTGAACAAGCTGGTCAGGAAGGCTGAGTCAGTGCTGGGCAAGAGCCAGGTTACACTTGGGACTGTGGTGGAGAGGCACATGTTGAGCAAGTTTCTGGCCATCATGGACAATACCAACCACCCTGTCAAGGTATAGCCCTTAGAGTTTTAATTGTTGGACCCAAAAGCTGGAGACGGAGACAGAGCCAAGGTTTGGTTGAGATTTAATGACAAAAAGTTCTAAACACAGTCCAAAATAACCAACAATCCCAGGTGAGTATTTACAGGTGGCAGTGCGGGAGCTCTGGAGACACTGTGAAGAGAGGAAGAGAAAAAGGCGATTAGAAAAACTCCAAAAATAGAGAGCGGAGCACAGAAGGTAAAACTTCACCAAAAGCTGACGCCAGTAGTAAAGGTAACAAAGCTAAGTGAGGCCAACAAACCACTCGAGGAGAGGAAATCCACCGGTGAAAGGAAGGTGTCTCCAGCCAGCTTAAATACCCGACTGATGAGTGAAGCAGGTGCAGGTGTGCGAAGGTGGCTGTCTGCAGCAGGAGGAATCCACGCCCACCACAGGCAGCAGACAGGAGGGGAGGGGGAGAGAGACTGAGGAGCAGGATGAATCCCCACAGTAACCCCCCCTCAAGGAGCGGCTCCAGCCGCTCGACCGGGCTTCTCAGGATGCTCCGTATAGAAGTCGTCGATCAGGGACTGGTCAAGGATGAGGCTCCGCGCGACCAACGAGCGTTCCTCAGGGCCATATCCTTCCCAGTCCACGAGAAACTGGAAGCCCCGGCCCCTGGGTCTGACGTCCATAATCTTGGCGACTTTAAAGGCAGGGTGATTGTCGATGAGCAGAGGAGCACCTGCAGTGGGCGATTCATCTGTCTATGATCGAGGACTGAGCAGCACAGGAGGTCCTTCATCCCCACAGGCATCAGACTGAACAAATCAGGTGAGGGCAAAGGCTCTGAAAATGGTGTCACTGACCTCTGACACCCCATATGGACTCTGTTTGTTTATTTATTTTTACTATTTGATTAGACATCTGTTATCTGATTTATTTATTAATTACATTTTAAATTTTCATATGTATTTTCAATGTTAATTGTTATGATGACCTGTGAGCTACAAGGCACCTGAATTTCCCCCATGGGGATTAATAAAGAATCTATCTATCTATCTATATATATATATATGTATATGTGTACCTTTCAAAATCAGTTTGTTGTGTAAAAATACAGGATACAATGACTGTCATCTGAGACGCTCTTTGTGCCATGAAAAAATTATGTGTCAGGCAGATTATTGGGGATACTAGATGATCTATAATTACCTCCGCCAAGGAGATTATGTTTTTGTCAGCGTTGGTTTGTCTGTTTGTCTGTCTATCTGTCTGTTTGTGTTCAAGATAACTTGAAAAGTTATGGACAGATTTGGATGAAATTTTCAGGAAATGTGTGGAATGAGATAAGGAAGAAATGATTAGATTTTGGGACTGATCCGGATCACCATCCGGATACAGGACTTCTTTAAAGGATTCTTGACATTGCGGAGGTAACCAGACAGTTTCCACAGAAATCATGAGGGTGCATTTCCAGCATTCAACATGAAAGGGCCAAACATCAAAGGCCATCAAAGACCAAAGAGCCAATCAAAGACCAGAACATCTTTGTGTGAAACTTCAAGGGAGAGAAAGTGCTCTGTTGTCATGGCAACTGTAGACTGGGGGATTTCCAAAGCAGGGAATACAGACATGTGCATACATTTATCTGTCTAATACATGTATGCATGTGCGTTAGGGGTGGACTGAAGCTGCTTGGTGGAGGTCTGAGCTCTCTGAGTGCTTTTCTATTTTTTTTTTTTGTTTTTTTTTTGTTGTTTTCATGATGTCCCAACATCAAAGACATTTCTAGAACTCAAAGTGCTTTGATGTCTTTAATCATCTGTACATCAAAGAGAGAATCAAAGGATACTTGGGACATTAAATCAAGTGTGTCAGGAGGACTAGAACAGAAATCTACCCTGCCTTAGATTCTAATAGAGGAAAGATGTCTAACATACCTGCTATTAATGTTAAGCATGAGTTATCATGTGATATCAACAAGTTCATCCTTCCAGCGAACTTTATGTACCTTGAAACTGTTAGTTCAGGCCACTATGCTGAGGTCATGAAATGTTGGGATTTCGACACAAGGTGTAAAGTGGCTATTAAGATCCCAAAACTTGAAGTGGACACAAAGGAGTTACAAATCCTTGAAAAGCTTAAGCGCAGTAACTGCAACTGCTGCAACATCATCGAGTTCATCGACTCCTTTGATTTGTGCCATGGGCCAGGGCTGGTCTTTGAAGCAATGGACGTCAGCTTATTTACGTACATTTTCTATTTATTTTCAGAGCCTTTAAGGTTATGTGAGATCAGGGCTGTTATTAAACAGATGGCCGTGGCCCTTAGTGCACTTAAGGACTTAGGGGTCATACATGCGGACATTACGGCAGATAACATCCTGCTGGAGCGATGTAAACAGCCCATCAGAGTCAAGCTCATAGACTTTGGCAAGGCCATAATGAGAGATCAAATCAAGCAGGGCACAACAGATCTCCAGTGTCTACCCATCAGAGCCCCAGAGCTTCTTCTAGGTCTGCCAGTTTCAGAGGCCATTGACATGTGGTCATTGGGCTGCGTAATGTTTAGCATGCTCTGCTGTAAACATTTCTCAATGGCAGAAACTCCCTATGAAGCAATGCTGACATTAGTTGATCTCTTGGGTATGCCATCGGATGATCTACTGAATGAAGCACCAGAGGCTACCATGTTCTTCGAAAAAAGAGAGAATGGCACCTGGGAAATCAAAACACAGGAGTCAGGTCAACCTTTCAGAAGGATTCATGAAAATTTTTGTCTGGATCAACTTAAGGACGTGCGTCTGGAGGAAAATAATATGTTTGAGGCTGAGGAGCGAGAACAATGTGTTGAACTGCTCAAAGCCATGCTGGAGATGGATGGGAGCAAAAGAATCACTCCAGCTGAAGTTCTGTTACATCCGTTCATCACTGGGATAAAAACAAAACAGTCCTCAGGGGTCGTGACGACTAGGACGATCGAGGTCCAGCCAGCATTAGCTGAGAACAGGCTGGAGCAGGAAGATGACGGGACCACAAATGACCAGCGCTGTCCACTCCCCCCTGTACTCCCTTCCTCCTTGCATCTGGAGGAAAATAGTATGTTTGAGGGTGAGGAGCGAGAACAATGTGTTGAACTGCTCAAAGCTATGCTGGAGATGGATGGGAGCAAAAGAATCACTCCAGCTGAAGTTCTGTTACATCCGTTCATCACTGGGATAAAAACAAAACAGTCCTCAGGGGTCGTGAAGACTAGGACGATCGAGGTCCAGCCAGCATTAGCTGAGAACAGGCTGGAGCAGGAAGATGACAGGACCACAGATGACCAGCGCTGTCCACTCCCCCCTGTACCCCCATCCTCCTTGGAGGGGAAGGAGACAACCTTGATAGTGAAGAAAGTCGAGGAGAGGAAGAGGAAATTAGCTGAGGGTAAAACAGACACCCCTCCCACAGTCAGTAAAACTTCTAAGATCGGAGTCCGACCTTCCACAGCAGAGAACATGTGTGAGCTGGGAGATGACAGACTGCAGGCAGAGTCAAGCAGGATCTCAGCTCCAGTGTTCAAGGACCAAGAGACTCAAACAGAGGACTACAAGGATGAGAACAAGAAAAAGAAAAAGAACGTCTTTCAGCGTCTCAAGGGCTGGTTTAGGAAGAAGTTTTCTTGCTTCAGTGGTAAAGATTAAGATAGGGAATACATCGGGGGAAAAACATCCTAACCCCCTGCTTACTCATACTAGTGCAGCCCTGTTCCTGATATCACATGTCAAATGAATTAGGAACTATCAGGTCTGTCTGTATGGAGTTTGTAATTTCTTCCTTTGCCATGAATGACATGAATTTTGGCACTAGTTTTCCACCTTGCAGATTCACACATGAATGCAAATTAATTTTCCAAGAAATGTCTTGTAATTCGCACTCCATAAAAACAGGTGGCACTGTTGATTCAATTTAAGGCTACCATTTAGGCTTATTTAACTTTTTTTTCTGTTTTGAACTTAATTAAATTATGGCCACATGTAACTTGATATGTCTTGGTCTTAGGATGGAATTTTGAAGTGAGGACAACCTCAGTCCACACACATTTCTTTTAGCACCATCTGAGGAGTCATGTTAAACTTGAAAAATTGCATTTCCTTGCAGTAAATGCATTGAAATGCTGAGTCTGAATGCAGAAAATGGGAAATGAAATAGCTAAGAGCAGTGCAAACAAAGCTGAAAATGTGAAAATGTGACATAAATAGTTGGAAGCAGTAAAGCAAAGCTGAAAACTGGAACCAAACATGTGGAATAAAAATGTTGAAAGTTGTGAAAGAAATAAAAAAATGAATAAATGTGAAAAAAAATTGCAGAGAGTTGCTGAAATTTTTGCCCACCCTGAAGAAGTTCTAATCAATGGTTAAAAGAATTAAATTTGTAAGGCCTAAAATGACAAAGACTGTAATAAGTAGCAGAAGTGTTAAATATGTTATGAAATATGCATTTTAAAGAAAGAAAAAAGCATAGTTGTATGGAAGTGGAAGGTTGAATGAGTGACAACCTGTGGTGTCCAGAGTGGCAGGAAAGCAGCCCGATGCAAAGCAGCAAGAAGCTGTAGTAATCAACAGTCCTTTAACACTTTCCCCTCCAGAGTGTTTTTAATAAGTAGCCAGCCAGCGCCAGCCTTTTTCATCATATCCACTAAACTTTGTGGTTAAAGTGGGATTTGATAGGTAGGGAAGCCCTAAAATATGGTGTTGTGGCACAGTAGGACAAATTACGTAAATTATTGCAGAAAACTGTATCGGCCTTATTCTCAACAGAAAAATACAGGCCGCATTAACAGGCAACACACACACATAGCAATCTAACATGGCTAACAGAGAGAAACACAGCAAACTAACAGCCTAACACAGAGACTTGGGCAAAGACTTCAGTTAAAACCACACCTATAGACACACAGGTGAGTGAAACAAGACAGGTGAAACACATGAGAGATCAACTAAGGCGGGAAAGACGGAAAATAAAACCAACTACATAGGCTACACAAGGAGAAAATATCAGGCATGAAAACGGGTGACATGTTGGCCCATACTTTTGTCAAGGTGCATAGTTCAAATAATATTAGTGAAGAGGGGAAAAGAGGGAAGGAAGTCACAATAACTGAAAATTAGGCACTACTGCTGTTGAATAGGGATAATAATGATTTACTAAATGTCCCTTTTACAATGGCAGAGCTAAATTGTGCTCTCAGAAAAACTAAAATGTCATCTCCAGGAAAAGATCAGATATGTTACATTATGATAAATCAGCTAAATCAATCATCAAAGATCATCATATTAGAATTATATGATAAAGTGTGGGAGAAGGGAAAATGACCAAAGTCATGGAAAGAAGCAGTGGTTGTGCCAATACCTAAACCAGGAAAAGACAGTGCAAACCCAGGAAATTATAGGCCTATTGCCCTAACATCTAATATTTGCAAAATAATGGAGAGGATGATAAATGAAAGATTAACATATTTCTTAGAAAGCAATGGGTATTTAGCAAGATATCAGAGTGGATTTAGGAAAGGAAGAAATACCATGGACCCAGCTTTGTGTCTGGAACATGAAATAAGGAAAGCACAAATTAATAGGGAAAGTGTGGTGGCTGTCTTTTTTGATATTGAGAAAGCATATGATATGATGTGGAAAGATGGATTATTAATTAAATTGAGTAAATTGGGGGTCAATGGCTCAATGTATAGGTGGGTCAAGGACTTTTTATTTTCAAGATCAATACAGGTAAGAATAGGTAATAGCTTATCAAGAACTTTTGTTATAGAAAATGGAACGCTTCAAGGCAGTATAGTAAGTCCTTTGTTATTTTCTATCATGATTAATGATGTCTTTTTGAGTTTAGAAAAGGGGATAGGATTTTCTCTTTTTGCCGACGATGGGGCAATTTGGAAGAGAGGTGGGAATGTGGAATTTATTGTGAAGAAAGTTCAAGAAGCAATGGTTAAAATAGAAGAATGGTCATTTAAATGGGGATTTAAATTCTCAGTAGAGAAAACAAAGGCAATGTTCTTTACAAGAAAAAGAGTTGGTAGTAACATGAAACTGAAATTATATAATCAAGATCTGGAAAGAGTAAAACAATTTAAATTTCTAGGATTGTGGCTGGATGAGAAAATAACATGGTCGGTCCATATTCAGAAAATTATTGACAAATGTAAGAAAGTGTTAAATGTGATGAGATGTCTTGTCGGGAGTGAATGGGGGTCAGACAGAACAGCGTTAAGGACCATTTACATAGGACTAATACGATCTGTATTAGACTATGGGAGTATCGCATTTGGATCTGCAGCACAAACATCTTTAAAAAAAGTTGGACAATATTCAGTACCGGGCTTTAAGATTGTGTACAGGTGCAGTTAAAACAACACCAACATCTGCATTACAAGTAGAAATGGGAGAAATGCCATTAGAACTTAGGAGAGAACAACTAGCTTTAAGCTACTGGGTTAATTTAAAAGGACATAGTGAAGATCATCCAACACAAGATACACTGAAACCCTGTTGGGAAAAGGAGAGGAGAGAAACAAAAAGCTTTGGGTGGATAATAGAGAAAAGGGCAAAAGAACATGACATAACAGCAATAAACTTCAGTCCAACAGTTCCACTCTCAGTGACACAGCCTTGGATACTTCCTGAGCCTAGCGTAGACCTCACACTGCTAAACAAAAAGAACAAAGAAAAGGGATTCATTTTACAGCCACAGTTGATAAAAGATTACATAGGAAGCAACTATTTTGATTACATTCAGATATATACGGACGCATCAAAAAGTTCAACTGACAGAATGGGCATTTCATTTATAGTTCCTGAGTTTAATGTTAAAGTTTGTAAAAGAATCAATGACAAGTTATCTGTGTATACAGGGGAGATGGTGGCTTTATTGTTAGCAGTTCAGTGGGTTAAAGAGGTCAGACCATGGAAAACAGTGATATGCTCTGACTCCAGCTCATCTTTGATCAGCATTAAATATGGACATTCAGACAGCAGAAAAGATATTTTATTGGAAATACAACAAACAATATTCAGAATCCAAATGATGGGACTGATAATGACATTTGTATGGATACCAGCTCACATAGGCCTGAGTGGAAATGAAACAGCTGACAGGGGTGCAAAAGAGGCAACAAGAAAGAGTTGCATTGACATACAAGTTCCTTTTAGTAAAACAGAAATGAAGACCAGAATTAAGCACAAGTTAAAGGAAAGGTGGCAAAAACAATGGGAAGAAGAAAGAACAGGCAGATGGTACTATGGAATTCAAAGACAAGTAGGAATGATGAGACAGACAGCCAGATCCCGCAAAGAAGAAACTGTTATATCAAGATTAAGATTCGGTCACTCTGGACTTAACAGCACACTCTTCAAAATAAAGAAACATACTTCAGGAAACTGTGATTCTTGTGACCAGCAGGAAACCATAGAGCATGTGATACTGTATTGTCCAAAGTATGATGTTGAAAGAAGGGAACTTATTATCAACCTCACAGAAATGAAGCTGAGATTGGACTTAAGAGATATTTTACAGAGAAATTCAAATGAGAAGAAGAAGAAGAAGAAGAAGTTTCTACTAGCTCCAATGTTGAGATAGCGTGCTAGGTGGAGGACAAGATGTCTAAAAGTTGCCCGGAGCTGCTGAGAGAAGCGGCAAATTTGATTGAGGAGGCTCTGAGCAGAACTCCTCCAGCTCAGGCGGCTCAGCCACAGCAGATAGCTGCTTCTTACACCTGTCCAAGGTAAGCTAAGTAATTTGATGTTAGCCAGGTGTGCTCCTAATCAGTGACTCGGGACACAGGTGTTAGTTAAATTAGATAGCAATTTGTGAGTTGAATTGAAAATGTATTTGTATGCGTAAGGCTCATTATGCTTCATTTGTAATACGTTCATTGTTAATGGTGGGAGCAAAACACTAGTTTGTTAATCGGCTAAGTAATGTTAGCTACCCAAGACAAGTGTTGAGGCTGCTGTAGCTGACTGGTGAGCACTGAGCTGTGCCGTTTTTGTGTGTTGCAGCCAAAGTAGCAAGGCTCTTTTGCGCCGTATAGGGCTGGAACCAGAAGGACTATGAAGAGACGACCAGCACAAGTCCAGGTTAGTCGAACAAGCTGCACACACACAGTCTGTTGTTTGGCTAACCACAAGGCAGATAAAGTTCCAAGTGTACTCCTTAAAGCGGACCTTCTTACTTCAGGACTTGAAGAGCAAAAGCTGACATTTTCAGGTTGGTGGGAAGCAAGGAATTTACCAAAACAAAAAAAATATTTGCAGTTCTACTCTGTATTTCTTTTTATGGTCATATATATTTCCATATGTTCATATCTGACTCAAATTTCAAAGTGTGAATAATAGCTTATTAGCTCAGTTTTATGTGAGTCAGTATGAGTTATGATGACTTCTTTTTCCCCAGGGAATGACAGCGATCCCATGGTTATATCAGATAAACTGATGGAAGTGTTTCCGAAGCTCCAAGAAGGGGGAGGCTTTAAACTTCTGAAAATTATAGGATCTTGCATTACTTCCGTGTCCCAGCACTGGATACACCCTTGCCTATCTGAAAGATCCATCGACGATGATTGGACGGGCTACAATCTACATACATCCACTTTAACAGGATCTACCCTTAGATTGCTTACGTAATTTTACAGAGACTCAGTTTACTATACAATCAAAACTAAGCTTACTGTTGACTTTTAATCATTACTTAAAAGCCATTAGTTGTTATTAGGAGAGCTCATGTCCTGCTTCTGGTCCAATCATCCTCTGCATCACTTGTCAGAAGGAAGTTCCCTTTTCAGAGATGAAGCTGCACAGATCAGGCTGCAATGGGTATGTATGTACTTCTTAAAGAAATGCAAAGGTAGCATATTGATTTTTTTTTTGTGAAAATGTCACTCATAGAGTGTTGTGCACACCAATATGTGAGTATGACCATAATTTTTATTGTTTGTTAACTTCAAGGCCACCCATGCAGGAATCAGAAAGAGAACAAAAGAGAGGCCAAAGTGAAGAAAATGATAGAGACAGCCCTGATCAGTGACAGTGTTACAGTGAGACCTGAAACATCATGTTTCAACATCTGTAGCCTGAGAGGATATCTGCATCTGTAGGTAGCATGCCAACTCACAACTTGTCCCTCTGAAATAGGTAACATATTATTTTTGTTGTTTGTTTGTTTGATTGGAGGCTTATTAAAGAACCCACAAAGTGTAAATGGATGTAAGGGACTCTGAAGAGGACAGGGAACGGGAACTTCTCTCATTCTATAAACAGCAGCAAGAATGGGCTTGTCCACTTCATTGTACTCTTGTTGGTAAATGATATAAATGTAATAGTCAAGTATCAAGTTCATAACACTCAAGTATCTTATATTAGGCTGTTACATGGGAGAATGGGATCCAAAAAATTATATAATTGATGACCGCTAATGAAAATATGCTGTGCACAATATTCTCCTGTTATCTCAGAGTCAATATTAAGGACGCTATATTCTAGAAATACAGACAATAGAATTTTTATTGTTTTACCCTAGCCTATTGAATGTTACCTAATCCAGTTGCTTGTATTAGTCAGCCACTTTTTTCTACTATGTTATAATGAGTATTTTATTTCAGGTGATGTTGCTATTGGAGAGGGAGTGAAGCGGTAATTTATGACAATAATAATATCCAAACTCCAGTTTGGATTCAGTCTAGATCTTGGATAGTCTCTTACTATTTTGAAGGTTAATATGATGTAATGTTTAAAATGTATTTAAGTGGTTAATTGTTGTGACTTTATCCCCTGCTCTCTTGGTACTTTACAGGAAGAATGGGCCGAACACTGCTCTTTGAGGGTGAACCTGACCATCTTGTTCCAACAGCATCAGAGGTGCTTACTGAAAGCAACCTCTTCCGCGTTGCAGGAAGAATGTTGGTCCACAGCTTTCTGCGTGACGGTCCCCATGTCACAGGATTAAGTCCTGCCATAATTCATGTGCTGTTTAATGGGGACCCTGAAACAGCTACTGTTGTTATATAGAACTGGTATAAAAAAAAGTCTCTTGCAAAAATTCTTTGGGCCAATGTAACAACTTGTATGGTCTTGATTCTAGCTTGAACATGAAGAACTTACACAGGAAGAGAAGGACACAGTTTCAGATCTTTCCATGTCTTGGGATCTCCCGGCAGTAACCAAAGCAAATCAGAGATGGCTACATAACAAACTTCTACTCCATGCAGTAAGTTTCTGCTGGTTAAGTGACAGGATTCACTGCTGTAGTTGTTGAAATTATAGAAAGTGCTGTGCTTTTATGCACTTGTGAAAATCTTCCCTACTGTGCACACTTGTGTAAAGTTCTGGTTGAGGATTTAGGCTGTAATATTTGCGGGATCTGTCTTTTAGGTCATTGGGAGGACCATGTGCCAAATTAAGCAGTTTAGAAAGGGACTGAAAGATGTAATGTTATGGCCCCTGCTGACATCTAGGCCAGATGTTGTCCCACTTCTTTGCCCCAAAATGGCTGAAATGCAGTTCACACCTCAGGTAAGTCAGTAATTCAGTTAAATTTGTGACTTTAATTGATGAATTTGGGTGGATTTTCAATGACTGAGCTGTTTATTTTTCCATCTACCAAGAATGTGATCTGCATTTTCCTTCACCAAAATAAGTTCTCACATTAAAATAGTTACAATGTTTGTATTCTTTAAGATGATCCTACAAAAAAATCACATGGCCAGTTGAGGACAGTGATGATGAGGACTTTGACTTGGAGTCCACGTGCTACATCACTGGCTTTCAAAGGATGTTCATTGAAACAGGTATTAACACCTTATTTGGCTAATGTATTGCTCTCTTTACAAATGCTTCTATGTCTCATGGAAATTTATGACAATTAAAGTCGACCTAATGTAAAATCTATTTTATGACTTATAGCTTCAGGCACACTGGCCTGAAATTTTTTTGGGTGGATTAAGTTTTCAGAACTGTTCTGGGTTGTGGGTGTCAGGATATGACCCAGAGAGAGTGAAGTAGAGTTGGACCCAAAAGCTCAATGATCAGGCAATTTGAAAAGTTGAAGTGATTTTAATTGGAGGCAAGGGATAACACAAAAAATGAACAACAGTCCAATTGATGCGGTGGTGGGAGCTCAAGGAGACCTGAAAGGAAGCAGAGGAGAAAGAGGTAAGTTTTGAGGGAAAAAATCATGAAACAAAGGCAGGCCACAAAACAGTAAGTACGCCCCTGTACGGGGACAGAGGCTTAGAGCCAGAAGCACAAAGCGAGTTTAGAACACTGGATGAGCACAAACCAGGCGTCGTGTGTGCAATTCACCCGCGCTGCAGTCAACTGGAGAGAGGAATAAGTAGGGAGCGGTGATTGGAGGCAACCAGGAACAGGTGTGGGAGACTGCAGCGCGCCTGAAGTCCCGCCTCCGCAGAAAGGTGAAGGAGAGGAGCAGTGAGGGAGGGGGAGAGAGACTGAGAGAGACTGTGAATCCTCACAGTGCGGCTCGCAGCAGCGCTGTGCTGAGGAAAACCTCACATGAGTCGGTTAGTTCCAAATAAACCTTATTTTTCTGAAAACTTAATGCACTCAAAAAAACAAAACAAAATCTAGGTAGCGTACTTTTAAACTGTGGTGTTATTTTTTGATGAGAGTTCTTCTAGGTGGAGAAAATACCCTTTGTACTTTGTACAATACTTCCCCGTTTGAGGCTAGTTCTGCGTAACAGACTCTTACAGACTGTGGCTTACTGAGCGAGAGGAGAGAACTTTCTACTGCATCTAATGTACTTAGTGGCTATACGGAGCTCATTGAACCCCACTTCAAAAAAAAACTGAACTATCCCTTTAACCATAGTAAAATTACATTATTATGTTTTTAAAGGAAACTTAACGTGCTGTTTTCATATTCAAATGTCCCTTTACAGATCTTTCCATACTATTTTAATGAATAAGTCAGACTTACTCCTTCCTATATTTCACTTCCACTTGAAAGAAGCAAAGTATGTATTGCCCAAATTGAATGTATCCTAAAATTATTTTAAGATTTGTTTCATTTGCAAGAAACAGTCACAAAGTTTAATTGCTCTGACCTACGTCCAAATATTGCTTATCATCTTCTGTCATGATCCTGTTTTAGTTAAGGTCCCTTTTATGTTTTCATGTTTCATGTTTGTCATGTGCTTCTTGTTTTATTTTGAAAATTCACTTGTCTTTCTCTGTAAATGTGCAGAAATTCCTATTTGATTAAAGGTACATATCTTGTTTATGCATTATGTCATTGTTTTTTTGTTTTACTTGGGAAACCACAAATATGCTGCAAATTAGTGTAGACAGACAAGTCAGTTTTATGAAATGACAACTAATTTCCCTTAATTTACAAGGATTTTACTCAAATGTGGCTATTTTTTATATATTCGTAATGTATTTAGCCTATTTTTCCACTGCCAGATGATTGGGTTTTTTGACATTTTAATTCTCTAAAATGGTAAATAATAAAAGATAAATACTTAAGTTTTATGGTCCTACTTCATATTTTATGCTTTAACTTTGTTATTGTACATGAAAAATAACAACATTTTAACATGGATTTGCTGTAGATAGATTTGGCTGTTTCCTAAAATAAATAATGTCTTCCCTGATATTACAGGGATTAATCTGAAAACTATCTGATTTTAATGTTTTTGGACATATACGTATGTGTTTTTTTTTACAATATAATAGGAATTTATTAATTATGATACGCTGTGTGTGTCTGTTGCGCAGTTGAATAGTGCGTTAGGTCAGTAATCTGGAGGTTGCAGGTTTGAGCCCAGCTCCAGTCAACACATGGCAGTGTGTCAGTGGGAAAGACATTTATCCTCAAGTTGCTCCCACTGCTGCGAGTGAATGTGAGTGAATGGCTGTGGCTGTCCTTGGTTTGTTTTATTTGCATTTATCTATGAATCTACAGCACTTTGGCTGCCCCTGTGGGTCTTTTAAGTGAGCTATAGAAATAAAGTTGATTGATTGATTGATTGATTGAATAAAGCAGCTTTGAGTGGTCAAAAGATTAGAAAAGCGTTATATTGGCTCAAGTTCATTTACCATTTTTAATTTTGACTGTAAAATTCTACTCTGTATTTTTACACTTATTTTACACAGTTTTGTAATACAGTAATTTACTGTAATTTTAAGGTATCCATTTGGAAACTTTGCTGCCAGTGCATTTTACCTTTTTTTTTTTTTTTTTTTACAGTTTTCTTAATACTGTTAAATTACGGAGATTAACCTGAAGGGTTATTTTAGGGGATTTTAAATGTTATTTTACAGTTTAATGGGCATTTATCCACTATAATATACCATATTTTAATGAATTTTTACTGTAAAAATCTACTCTGTATTTTTACACTTATTGTACATAGTTCTGTGATACAGTTATTTACTGTAATTTTATGGTAGTCATCTGGAAACTTTGCTGCCAGTGCTTTTACTGTTTTTTTTACAGGTTTTCTTTTACAGTGTAGTTGCAAAATATATATTTACCACTGACTGTGGACACTTCTGCCTGTGATGTGCGAATTCCTGTCAGTACCTCTGCTCCTGATCATGAATTGTGCTACATCTTCATTCTCCTCCCCTTTATCAGACTGTACCCTTGATGGCAGCCCATACTGCTCAACAGCAGCAATAAAGCTCTGTAAAATCGTATGAGCTCTATATTTGCCAGCCACAGTCAGGTAGACCTCTAAACGACTGAATCCATCCAAGCCTTAGAGATGGCTTTGTAATAAACTGATAGATTTCAATTACTTTGTTTCTCATTTGTTCTTGAATTTATTTGGATCGTGGCATGCACAAGATATAGAAAAAATGCACAAAATCTGTTATTGATCATTTTTGACCAGGGTCAGTTGTGTTAATCCAAAACAGCAACAACAACCAGAATATTTTCCTACAAACACTTAGTACATGGGAAACAACTGATTCATTTGTCTTATATGAATAGAAATATCAGTGGTTTTTGGAGGACAAATTGGCATGTAAAGGGTTAAAGTTCTGGAAATAAGTTATTTTAAGTATTCACAAGGAGGGCTGAAATAAGCATAAATATTTGACGGAGACAAAGTTTGAATATTATCAATACATTTTAAGCTTAATTTTTGTATGTGTCCACATACAAAAACTGTGCTAAAGTGAGTCAAGTAGGGCTGTGTAACTTTTTCCTTCAAAGATGATACTTAATGCAAAATAGACCTTTCAGTTATTTCTACACCAAAGAATGGGTCTACAGCCAGCCTCAGCCTTAAAACAGCCTGTTCTAAGCAGGCTATTAAAAACCCTTAAACAGCAGTATGCTGTTCATTAGATCAGGAGTCATAGTTGATAGTCAAATGCCCACTCCTCGTTGAGCTGCCTTTTAAACCTAAAAACCTTTGACGTCTCATCATCAGTTCTGTGTTGGTAACAAGGTGTGTGCATGTGAACACAGCTGTCTGCAGTTTTACTCGGTGTGTGAAAGTACAATAAATGTTCAACTCTGCCCTTAGAGAGAGAAAGTGTGTGTGTGTGTGTGTGTGTCCATATCACTCATGAAGATTTTAAAAGTTGTCAAACACCGAGGGCACAGCTGTCTGCAGCTGTTCTCTGGATGTGTGCACTCTTTGCTTAATGCCTGTCCTTACTGTCAGAGAGAAGATAAAACAATCTGGGGTGAAAAGAAGTATCTTATCAGCGAGAGAGGAAGCCAGACTTGTGTTAGTGAGCGTGTTTAAAGAAAGTGTTTGTGTTCCAGGGGAGGGAAGAGAAACACAGAGACAGAAGGTTGAGGAAAACAAGTGTCTTCATTACACAGCAGGGCCTCAAACTTTCAAACTGTTGCTCATTGCTGTTTTCCAGGCAAACATTTGGTATAGTACACTGCACTTCGTTTAAATTGTTAAATGTCAATTCTGTCCTGGTATTGGCTGTTTTTTTTTAACACAACTTTACAATATCAATATTTTACATGTTTCTGAAAGAAGGGGTTCTACATAATTAAATAAGCAGCAATACCTGATGCTCAATAAAGTTATCATTACAAATTAGTAAATGCAGGTACCAAAATGAAGGAAACACCTCAAGGTGTTTCTGCTTTCTGTGCCATAGGGGTTCTAATGTATTCTTTATGGATCAGTTATCAATATGATTGCTTTAATGTGAGTCAGCACAACCACCCATCTAAGGGGAAGCCTAAAATTATTTGCTTAAGTCATATGTCCCCATGTATACAAACATATAAAAATGTAGGACCCCCAGCAAAAAAAAAAAAAAAAACCTCACAGTATTCTCAGTGGTCAAAACCTTCTTGAGGTACTTTTAAAGCTGTGGGTCTGATTCACAAAATGCAGGGTTTGTACAGGTGCTTAAGTCTAAGTCTTTAAAAATACTTAATCTAAATGTAGTGTTTTCAAGGTATGTTGATATGTACTTGAATTTTGAAAAAAGGCAAGTTTCCTGTTTTTTCCAGTGTAACATGCCTTTGGCTGCAATTTACATGTCTCCTCTGCCTGATACAGTACTTCTATACAAGACAAACAGTCTGCAGCATCTGGACTTCTTCCCCTCTCATTTGTTCACAAAAAACACCTTCCAGTATTATGCCCTCTCAGCAGTTTAAGCCTATTTTCTTGACCTGCCAACCAATCAGAGCTGGGCTCATATAGGGAAAAGCCTAACCTGAAACATCAGATGGACTGTTCAAAATATTAGTCCATCTCGGAAAGAGCCCATAGAAAGTGTTTGGGGAGATTGTAACCTTTCAGAAGCATAACTGGCAGGTGATTGGACAATCGTTCTTTCTGTCAACACTTATTACGGGCCGATCAGATATTATTGTAGGTGGGAGCTTCTGTGTAACAGAACCTGTGCAAGGTTAGGAGAAGCCATAAAGTTATGGGATTTTTAACAGAATTTCTCAGACAGAATGAGAATACAGATGGATCAGGTATACTCATTATATGAAAACTAGAAGGTTCTCTGAATGTTAGAGACTGTAAACACGCTCTATCAGTGATCAAAATCCAGTACATGAATCCGAGTTAAGACAAAGTATAGGATCTTAGGTGCTTGAAAATGCTTAGATTGTATATCACACAGGCAGATTTGTTTTCTGGATCACAGAAAGTTGACCATACTCAACTGCATTTAGAAGCTACTTTTAAGATGTGGTTATTGCCATACCTTAACTCCATGGGGTCTTTTTTTTGGTCTTGAATTGGAGGTAAGGCTTTTTAAACTCATACTGTATAAGATATAAGTGACCACCTTGGGCACATACAGAGGCTTTAACCTGCGACAAGGCCAGGGATACTACCACTAACACACTGAAGCTGTGATCCAGTATTAAATAGGTGGTGCTCAATGACTGTTTTCCAAGTCTCTTCCTCAATCAAAACCTGTTAGTGAAACATAATTAGAATCTGGTAAATAACTCATTTACCACAGAACATCCCCTGAGTTCTGCACGTTGAATGTTGTCATGATTGTCTCCATACCTGTGTGATTCTGTGACTGTACCAGCGAATACGATGTGTGAGCGTGTGAATGTGTACATGTGTCTGAGTGAAGACAGCATATGGACAGTGCCCTCCCTTCCTGTTGGGAGGAGAACAACGTGGTTCTTCGTGAACCGTGGCTTGATCTCTGACCCCTCAGGATCACACACACACACACACACACATCCTCCGAATCCTCCACATACACAGGCATACATCGAGGCTCAGCCGGCCAGCTGTCCTCTGTGACCGAGTGTCCCGCACAGAGACAGAGGAGAGAGTGACGGTCAGGCAGACACGATTGTTTTCTCAGGCTGTGTGAGCAAGTCTGGAATTCACTCAGACTTTTTTAGACCCACGTGTCACCCAGCAGGGAAACAATCACACAGCAGCCTCTCTTTACATTTCAAGCATTTCTTCCAGCACTAGCTCACTAACGTCATGGATAAGGAGGAAAGATAATCAGCTCGCCTCTGACAACTGTGGGCTATGGCATGCACTTGATGCAAAAATGTACGCTTTTTTCCTAGAGCCGAAATCTTTAATTTCTTTCTCTTGTGTCTTATCTCGCGAAGTGGTGTTCTCAACCTTTCTTTTATTGTATTTTCTTTGTAAATATGGTGCAATTGAGCAAAAATTTCTAAACTTACTTCAAAAAATATGTTGTTGCGTAAATTTCAAAGTTTTGCTTTTAACACTCAATATTGAATGGATTGATTCTTGTGTTGGTGGTCGTGTAGTTCCTCGGTGTTTCTGGTCCTATGTGTTGGGAGTCTTATGTGTTTTTTTGGGCTGTGTTAGGTGCCTGGGCCTGGGCCTTGTTGTGCCTACTTCCTGGGTGTTGGGTTCTCCTGGGACCAAGAGACAGTAGAAGTTCTGCTCTCTTTTGCTTAGGTTCTTATTGTGCTTGGGTTAACCATGTCATTTGTGTTTGTTTGTAAGGGATTTAAATGGTGCTTGTTTTCTGAATAGTTCCTTTTCTGCTTTAACTCTTGTGCTTTGCTGTCTGTATTTTCCTGTCTGCTTGTCAAATCACTTTGTAAACCTATGTTTTTAAAAGTTCTATACAAATAAAGTCATTATCATTATTCTTACTATTACTATTTTTTAGCCTCTTGTTCTGTCCACAGTTAAGCTCTGTATAGATTTGAGTGCAAAGTCAATATTAAACCCTGCACTAATACTATTTTGTCTGTAGCAAAATTAGTATCATTATTTCATTGTATCATGGAGAAATCAATCAAACCTCCAGCACTGCACCAGTCTCAAGCCTAGACCATAAGAATCAAATTAGGGCCTGTTATATTAGAGCCAGATGCCCAGTACTTCATGCCATGCTTTAGCACAGTTTTCCCCTCTCCAGTCCCTCACTGGCCTGCACTTACTGGGCTCTTGCTGCAACCAGCATGATGACATCATTATGCTGACATACGACATATGCAGTTTACAAATGCCTAAGAGTCCAAACAGTGGAGAGCAACACAGAGAACCTGAACAGAAACTTTACTGAGTTCATTTCTTGTTTGTGTCATTTTTGTAAAACATTTCTTGCTTGCATGTTGATTGCCTGTTGTGTTCCTGAGCTTATTTTTGTATTTTATCAATGTACTGTGCTGAAGCATGGCTCTTTCAAGAGTGCCAGGGAAATGCTTGAGCACAGCAACATGCACTCACAGTACACAAACAAACAAACTGGACTTTAGAGTTGAAACATGCTTTGGCATGGCACAGAATGCTGGTGTGAGTTTACCATTAGACAAAGTCTGAGAAGTGTCACCAATTGGTTACTGAAGCAGTCCTTCGAAGACAGTCTGTGTTGGTTGCCATTTCAAAATTGCTTCCCAAACTAACTTACAGTCAACCTAAAGACTGACAAAGAGGTGGAATATAAGTGGTCTTAAGCCTTCTGACTAACAACTTCCATGTGGGCTGGGAATTACATCTATATAATTATGCCAAATTTATACCCTTCTTTTCAACCAATAAGAACAAGTTGTACAAAAACAAGTCTTTCAGTGTGTTCTGATACAAAACTATAAAAATAATGATTAATAAAGCTGTTAGCATACTTTTTGTAAAACTAGAATTTTAACATCAACCGTGTGCGTGATTTCTGGGACTCCTGCAGCCAGCCACAATCAGATGCTTGGGGAACTGCAATTTTTGACACTTTCGGAGAGGCTTAAGTTGTCAACACCAGAAGTTACTGCTTATTTTAATGTGAAACAGAAGCTCAATTTGCACTGCTGTTTCAAGCTGTAATTTTGACACCCCTGTGATGCCTTGTCTCCACTCAGTGGGAGACAGGAGCGCTGTCAAGTGAGAGCTTCTGCCTTAGTGTGTATGTAAAGGTATGCACCATGCCACGCGCATCCAAGACACATTACAGTGTGAATGGTAACACAGATGTTATGGCTTCGCAGAATTAATGTGAATGAGGTGCAAATATAACCAAGCCTCAATGCTGTGGTTTTGAGTAAAGGCACTGAGAAAAGGGCTAGAGGTTCCCAGAGTGGGGCCCATGGACTCCTGGGAGGGAGTCGAAATAAAACACAGGGAATTATAACAAGTCAAAATATCTTCTGCTTTACCTCAACAATAGTGAAGTGGCATTCAGACTTATTTTCCCTCAACTAAAATCAAGCCAAAATCCCAAGGCACACCTTATTCACATCCATGCAAAAATAGCCTGTGTAAACAATGTTATAATATCTCATCAGTCTGTTTCATATATAAATCTTTAACAACAAATGCCAGACTAATTATGACAAACCACTGTATTGTTATTGTGAAATTTTTCTAAACAATTGCACATTTATATTTAGAGTAAATTTGAAACTCATTTATAAGTTATTATTTAGATGTATTTATACCTTATGTTTGTTCAAATCACCAAAGCATACCCAGTCAAAAGACATACCAGTGTGCCCTACCATCTGAGAACCACTGCACTGGTGGGTAATAAGAGAACCACACCTCTTCCTTTTTAAAAGTATTGAATGATTACCTTCATTTACTTGTTATTGCAGACTAAATTTGTGATTCTTGCAGACAATGATTGAGATCATTTTAAGAAATATGGCATTTTTTAGCCTGGAAGAGAAAGTTTGAAACCACTCTTAGCTGTGCCAGTCCAAGAAAGGCAAACGCTTTATACATGTCACCACTGTTTTGGTGGCATTGTTCATTGTTTACAGAGCAAACATGAAAAATTGGTCTGTGCCTGTGAGTCAGGGTGCTCAAAATCAGGTCAAATTTCCAAACCTCAGCATTTTTGTAAAACCATAAGTCCCACCTCAAAGCAGAGACAGACCGATATTTCAAAGCGTCCACTTTGGAAAACAAAGATGTCTATTTCTGGTTGACACAAACACCAGCTTAATGAGGACATAAAGACAGGTTTTGGACAAGTTATTTGAGAGAAAGCTCCTCTTTAATTGGAAACATTTCACTGGGATGTTTTGTCAGCCCCATGGTCTTTTAAACAAATTCGCATTGACATTAACTTGATTATACCAGTTTTGATTGGATTTTATTTATTTATTTATTTTTTTTGTTTTGTGTTTTGGCATCTACACCCATTTTCAGAAACCTTGTATTATTGGTATCATTAATGAGGACCTGTGAAAGAAAATGGTTTACTCTTTCACCTGTATGCTGTTTTTGACTACATGTGCATGTGTGACCTCAGCAAAGTTGCATCAGAATAAAACAAAACAAAAATGACAGTAAAAAGTTCTTACCTCCAGACCAACAAAGAAACAGTTGTGTCTTCTCTCGATTAAAGGATGCTGAAAGAGGGTGATTGGGGTCATTTTCCACATTGAATGTTGCTGTACTCGACAGCTCTGAAGCTACTATTAAAAGGTGGAAAAATAGCATATTGTTGCTTTTAGGTAAAAGAAAAAAACAAAATGCTCAAGCAAACTCAAAAACAAGACAACTAATCCAGTCAGACGCTGATGATAACAAACAAAATAGTTGCATGCCACAAGCTCAAGTAAGGCTTCATTTGGTCTGTTGAGTCGTTGTATGTCTTCAGGACAAAGTAATTGTTAATACTAATCACATCAAGTTGGTCAAATTCTGTGAAGTGCACAATTTTTACCTATTGTATCTAGAATTCATTGATTATACCTGCTGTAAGCAGGGAAAAAGTATTTGTCCGCTTTATTTCTGTTTCCACTTATTCTGCATTGCATGCACTGTTTCACTTTCTACCCCAAGCTAACATGTCAACAGTATCACATGACAAGAGGCAACCTTTTCAGTGTGTGCATGACATAGTGCTGAGAAGACAGAGATCAAGTTTTTCTTTATTTGGTCCAAGGGGTGCCTGTCTTGGACAAAAGGCTGCCACAGAAACTTGAAGTACATCCATTCAAGTCCTCATTTAGGCAAATAGTTAATCAGCCAGTCACATGGCAGCAACTCAATGCATTCAGGCATGTAGACATGGTCAAGACAACCGGCTGTAGTATAAATCCAGCATCAGAATGGGGAAGAAATGGGATTTAAGTAACTCTGAACAAAGCAGTAATGTTGATGCCAGATGGGCCTGTCTGAGTTTTTCAGATACTGCTTATCTACTGTGATTTTTATGCACAACAATCTGAAAGGATAACAGAGAATGGAAAAATATATTTATGTATCTAAAAAGCTGCAGTTCTCTAAGAAAAATGCTTTGTTGATACCAGAAGTTGGAGGAACTGTGCAGAGTGGTTTCAGATGATAGAAAGGCAACAGTAACCTAAGCAACTTGTTACAACCAAAAAATGCAGATGAACATTTCTGAATGCACAACAAAAATCTCCACCAGATCAGCAACAGCAGCAGAAGACCACACTCTGTGCCACTCCTGCCAGCTGACAACTGATGCAACATTTTGCACAAGCCCGCCAAAACAGGGCAAGAGAAGATTGGAAAAACGTTGAGTCTCAATTTCTGTTGCCATTTTCAGATGGTAAGGTCAAACTGTTGCTGATACAACACGAAAGCATGGATCCATCCTGCCTTGTATCACTGGTTCAGGCAACTAGTGATGGTGTCATGTGAGGGGACACTTTGTTGCCACACTTTTGGCTCCTTGTGTACCAACTGAACATAAATAAAGAGTCACAGCCTACCTAAGTATGCTGACCATGTCCATCCCATTATGATCACAGTGTGCCAATCCTCTGATGGCTACTTCCAGTAGGATAACACACAATGTCACAAAGCTCAGATCATCTCACCCTGGTCTTTTGAACATGACACTGAGTACAGTGTACTCCAGTGGCCTCCAAAGTAACCACATCTCAATCCAGTAGAGCACCTTTAGGATGTGGTGGAATGAGAGACTGCATCATATAGCCCTTTTCCACCAGCACGCCTTAGCCCTACTCTACTCTACTCTACTCGGCTCTACCCGGTTTGCGTTGCGTTTCCACCGGCACGGTACCTCCTAAAACAAACCAGTTTTTAGTACCTACTCTGCTCTGGTTCTAAGCGAGCTGAGTCGATACTAAAAGGTGACGTCGACCGACTGCAGGCTACTGATTGGTTTAGAGAATGTCGTCATGAGTGCGATGAGCTAGCTAACATGCTAGCGGTAGCTACCATTAGCTTACCCTCATGCGTCTTTTCTTTGCAGCTCAATTGCTCTCATCCCTGGTATTTCTTCTCGCTGCCTGCAGCCTTCTTCTGCTTTCCTCTTTCATTCGGTTTGTGACAAAAAGCCACCGATCAAGCAGCAAGTATGCTATTGCCTCCAAGTCCTCCATTGTTTCGATTTTTGTATCGCGCTGAAAATGACATGAACGCAGTGTCGTCCAGCTGTTTTATGGCGACCCTGCCCCCGCTGGGCAGGGAGCCGGGCTGATGGAAAAGCAGCACAATGCGAGTAGAGTAGAGCCGGGTAGAGTCGGGGAAAGCCGAGCCGAGTAGAGTAGGGCTAAGACGTGCTGATGGAAAAGGGCCAATAGATACGCAGCCAACAAATCTGCAGCAACTTGCGTCAGGCTAACATGTAAATATGGCCTAAAATCTTTCAGAAATGTTTCCCGCACCTATGCTTCAAAGAAGTACAGCAAAAGGGAGTGCAGCCCAGTCCTAGCAAGGTCTACCTGAATCTGGTTTGTTTTGATTCAGATTCAGACTCAGACAACTTTATTAATCCAGAAAGGCAGTTCAGTTTTGCAGTCTACCGGACATCTGAGAAGACCACATTTATCAGACCCTTCAGGGGCATAGCTGCTCATGTGGCATATCCTGTATATGCTCAAAACTGCAGTAAGGGTCATAATTGGGTTACTATCACCTGTACACCTTTAAGAGACTCAGATGCCCTGCATACAGCTCACCTCCTTTCTCCTAGTTAAACTGTTTGATCCTCTGAGAGACTTTTTGTGACAGAAAGAAAAGCACAGCAGGACCAACAGAGCAGAAACACGGAAGAGAAGAAGAGAAAAGAAAAGAAAAGAGATGAGGAGGTGAGAGGAGGGAGGCCGAGAAAAAGAGGTGATGAGGAGCAAAGCAGCAGCTGGCAGGTGTCAGGAGTCACAAAAGACCATCTGTCCATCGAGTGCCATCTCCACACACACCCCAACTCACACCGAGACACACACTACATGAAACTTTTTTCTGCTCGTCCTCATCTATCTGCGCTCTGTTTTATTCCCAGATTCTCCTCATACTTTGAAGATTTTTGGAAGATTTTATTCTTCACAACTGTCTGATTGGAAGAGTAAATTAAATGAATGAAAGCTTACAGAAAATGAAAATCGCCATCCTTTACTCTCGAAGTTTTAATTTTCAGAGATGCCAAAGAGGCCATGAAGGTGACAGAGGGAATGTGAAAAAGAGGGGACTCTGTGGGCCTGTGTGTGTGTGTGTGGCATGTTGCCCCTGTCTGAACTTAGCAGCTACTTACCAAGACTTCACACACATGCTGTGCTGCTTGCTGACCTCTCACCTCAAACAATCTCTCTCCTGGGAGTTTTTAACAGTGTGTAAGGATGCAGTGCGAGGATGACACACATTCAAACCTCCAGACTGTTCCTTAGAGGAGAGCTGCAGCTGAAGGAACAGAGGTTTACAGAAGTGCTTCTCAGAGTCACTGCCAGTGAGACACGTCCTGAGGTGTGCAGATGCTCGAGCCAGGCAACACATCAAGTCTGTATGATACACTAATTCAACTTCAAACTAAATGTGCAGTAAGAATGGGGGTCATAAAGTGCCAAAAATTACAATAAAACAAAATGAAAAAAGGCAACATGTAATAAAAAAATAAACAAACAACAACCCCCACAAACACAAGTAATTAATAAAACACAAAAAACATAAATATAAACATTAAGACAAATAAGTAAAAACATAAATAAGAAAACATAGAATCAGAGTTCATAACATTATCTTCAAAACTTCTGAAAGAGAATGAAAACCACAACACAACACCAATAAATTGTTTTTGCTGTGTTTTATTTGTTTTTGTGTTCTCAGATTTGTTGTGTGATGTATTGTTGTTGTGTTTTTACATTTTGAATTTTTTTATATATTTCTGTGTTTTCTCATTTGTTATCATTCTGATTTTTTTTTTGTTTTTTGTTTTCTTATTTTTGTATTCTTATTTATTTGTAGATGTGAATTGTTGTTATTGTGTCCACATTGGTCACTGGATTATTGATATAATGTTTTCTTATTTACTGTTATATCTGTTTTTTGGTCTGTCATTGTTTTTCTTTATTTCTTTTATGTATTGTTTCTAATTTTATGTGTTTTTCCATTTTTGTCCTTTCTAAAGTTGATGTTTTTTATTCATTGTTTTTGTTATTTGGTATTATTATTATATGTTGCTTGCTATATCATGTGATATGTTGTTTTTTTAATTCCATGTTGTTGTATCTCTAATTTGTTGAGCATTTTTTATATTTCTGTTTTAATTTGTTGTTGTGTTTCTCTATTCATGATTTTGTGGGGTTTTTTTGTTTTTTGTTTTTTTGCCGTGTTTTCTTTATTATTATGTTTTTTTGATTTATATGTTTTTGGTTTGCTCTTGTTTAACTTTTTTTTTTTTTTTTAATATTTAGCCAGTTAATGTAAGCTTATACAAAAGCAACATAATGTCAATGCGCAAAAATGTGGCTTTTAATTTTTTTTGACCATCGTACATTTTTCTAAAGTTTCACGACTGATGAGCCCTCATCAGACCAGTCAAAGAATTCATTGTTGACACATAAGCCACTGTCCGTCAAAACATTCAACATGGCAACCTGCTTGTTTGTGTTTTTTGCATCCCAGCAGCGCCTTTTATTTGACAAAACTCTGAAAGACATGATGCGGATGTGAAGATAATTGATTTGAGGGGAGGTTGTTTTAGGAACTGCAGGGCATGGCTATGTCAGGGGGGAATGCACCTAGGCTAAATAAAAATATTATACACCATTTTGTACTGTTTCTGGAACATGGTCCATTTTTTCAAAGGATTTACAAACAAAGGCTAACAATGATGCTGAAGTTGCTATTCTTTCCTTTCTTCTAAAATTTCTAGTGATAAACTCTGAAAATATAGTAGTTTGTTGGCAAAGGGCATTACTGACAATGTGTTTTTTAATACATTTTTATGTGTTAATAAATATTGTGGAGGGTGGGGGGATGTGGGGCTTGAAAGTATTTTCCTCTGCCAAAGGGGGGTCCGGCAGACCAAGTTTTGGAACCACTGCTTTAAAAAGATGCTTGAGAAACACCTACGACCTAAAAAAAAAAAAAAAACCAGAGTGCAGAAAGCTGTCCCAAAGACTTCCAACCCCCTTTTTTAAGAAATTGGAGAACCTGACTTAAGCATCTCCATGTTTTCCAAAAGAGCAGGAAGGAACTGCAGAAATTATTCAAACGTGTTATTTTTGGTGAGTCAGGTCTCGCTCTTCATCTGTCTGACTAACACTCTCTCCTCCTCAAACAGCTTTCCATTTTATTCTTCTACTCTCCTCAACCGGTTAACCCCACACCCCCCTCCCTTCTATTCCCTTCCTTCCCCATCAGCAGACAGAGGGCGGATGCTGGCAAACACTTCCTCTCTCCACGAAGTTACTTCCTGTCTCTGGGAATCCGTTTCCTGTTTGCAGCTAATACAACATCACTAAGAGCATTCCTCAGAAGTCTCTATCACATACACACACTAGCACACACACACACACACACATACTAAGCACGTGTACTTGCATGTAATGACCATGTCATACCAAGACTGATTTGACATGTAGCAAACTCAATTTGTGTGATAATTTCCCTTTCTTTTCAGGTAGTTGGTGTGTTTCCCTCTCATAAAACTTAAACTTTGTTTCAGATGGTCAGTTATAACATGAGTTTCTGATATGTAAAACTGTGACACGTTACACAGGCTGTGGCCTAAAGTTTGAGGGTTTGCTTCCATTACCACTCCTGCATGATGTTGCACAGGTAATGGGTCAGGTAGATTGACAACAACACAAACCTATGGTGGTATTGTTAGATTTAATGAGGAAAGAGCTTGGATTGAAAGAGCATGATGGATGAAAAGTAAGAAGTGAAGAGATTGATTGAAAAAGGAAAAGAAAGACTGAAACATAAAGTCAGTTCTAGGCAGGAAACAGGCCTGGCTTCCTGTGGTTCTAACACTTCCACACATATACACAGACTCACTGCTAATCAGTTGCTGCATTATCAGGCCTTACAGGGGGGAAGTGTTTATATTTGTCTAGTAGGCTGGACCTCCACATATGGAGCACACACATGAAGGCACACAATTAGAACCAAAAAAACTGAAAGCCAGCGCAGCAAGAACAATAATTATGACAGTTTTATACTTCTGACCGGTATGCATTACATTACTAGAGTTACATTATCGTGGATCACTTGGCCTCTGACCTCATGGGCCCTGTTTTGACGGCATGAAGCAAGTTGTCTTTAGTGCATGGTTTGGGCCTTTATTTCCCTATTGTGAGGACACGTTTTCTCAGCGCACAGGCAGACACAATGCACAAAGGTTATGGATTATGTGCCTTGATTATACATGGGTGTGTTTTGGGCATATCATAGCTAAAAAAACAATCAGAGTTCCAGCTCTCATTTCCTTTAAATCAGAGTGCACCAGGCCGCTGGTGTCTCAGCATTTGCAAGGTGGATGGTTGTTTGGCCTGAATTTTGTCTGGATTATTAAATTCCTCTCATTTTTGTGCCACTACACCCAAAGAATACACACAGAACACTGAATAGTATGTGAATACTCAGATTAAAATGCTTTTTCATTGAAGTATCCAGAGCATAAGAAACAATCCAAACGATGTGTCACTTCAACATAAGGAATCCTTTATGTTAAAATAAATTTTCCAGTTAAAACCAACAGGAACAGATTTCTGTGTGTTTATGATGGACCTCTTGACTATACATCAAATAATTGTGGGCTGAGCACTTTATTTTCTTGTTTTACCCACAGGAATTATCGGCCATATTCTCTACTGCATATATAAAACACACTGGACATTTTGTTCTATTTTCTGTTAGCATAATTATCAGTGAGAGTACATATACAAATAATACGACTTTAGCTCCATGCTTTGAGAAAATCTCTTAGGTCCTGTACGTGTTTTTTTTCTGGTTTATTGAGTATAACGCTATTACGCACTGGAAGAAAAGCTTTCTGTCCATTATGAACTTTAGACTGAATTTATCAACAAATGCCAGGATATTTAACAGTACATGTGTGCTGCCGTGCATCCCATGTGAGCGAAACAAGCTTAGTAAAGTGTTTGTTTTAAACTCATGGATTTGAGTAAATCTCTGTTCTCAAAATAGCAGAAACACTCTGCACCATAGACTTTAGACTTTAGACCACGGATGATGACAATTTCAGCATCCTCTAGTCAGGAATATGCCTGCTTTGCACCTGACCAGTTGGTGTGCACAGACTTTTTCAAGGGCAAGGGCGAAAAAGGAAAAAAAAGGCACATACAGCGCGTTCCTACGGAGCCCCTAAGGTGCTACGGAGAAAAAAAAATAATAAATTGTGCGCACGAAACAGTACAACGTGCGTACGATATATTAAAACATGCGCACGTTTAACATAAAACGTGCGCTCGACTTAATTATACAGGCAAGACAGCCGGGCTCATCAGTGGATGGCGGTAATGCCCCATAATATTGTGGTCACCTGCCAGTAAAAACCAAGAAGAAGAAGAAGAAAAAGACAGCCGGGCTCAGTTGAAGCATCCCAGTAACCAGCCAACGTTAGCTGTGTCTGTGAATGTAGGAGTGCAGGGTATGTACAGTCCCTTAGGCTATTTATCAGTACCTTAAATAAAAGCTGCACAACTTTCAAGACTCAAGCAAAGCTCATGTCTTGCTGCCGCCCGCTGAATAAGGTGGAGGGAGTTAGCCCCGAAGTTACCTACAACTTTGCCTCTGTAGCAGCAAACAAGTCCCCCCTGTGCATCCCAGGTCAGGACACTGACTGAATCTGAGTACTCCTTCCGCCGGCTGAGCCTGTTGTCTTTTAGTATGCACAGCAAAATTCTCCAATTTAGGATTATTCCATCTCTTATGGCAAGAGCAGCAAGAATGTCATTATATGACATTCCGAGGTGGAAGTAAAAGTTAACTAGCTCACTTCTTCTCTCCATTGCGTGTGTCTGTAAACATCTGACGTCAAAGTTAAAACGTGGTAAATAACTTTATTTGCACCTGCACCTGACCACTCCTCCTTTTCAGAAAAACACACCCCTGGGCACTAGAAGGAGAGCATGATTGTTTACTATTTTCACAGCGTGAGGTCAAGGCATATAAAGGAAGACACCTTGCCAAAACAATTGGCGCTGGCACATGATTGGGCCTTGTATCTCCATAATCTAATCAGACCATCTTTCAGTGCATGAAGACAAATGTGCAATTTCTGACCAAAATTGCTAGAGCAAGCCTCACTGACAACTGAAAGATGAAATGAAAACTCCACAGCCTTGACCTTTGACCTAAGACCTGTCATTTTCAGTCAGTTCATATGTGTGACATATTAGACCTTTTGCAAAGTTTGAAGAAAAACCCAAAACATAGTTGGATTTCACAAGCAAAAGTTGATAGTGAATTTAAGAACCTGACCTTGATCGATGACTTTTAAAGACCAATCAGGTCACTCTTATGTAAGAATGGACATCAGACAAATTTTGGGGATATAAAAAGCTGATCACCTTAGCCATTGACCCCCGACCTCCAAAGTGTAAACAGTTATCTATGAGTAAGACGAGACACCTGTCCAAAGTTCAAGGAGTATTATGCCATGTTTTCTGTATATACTGTGTTTACAAGATTTGACCAATAGGCTCTTTTACCTGGAAAAGGTAATTGACCGGGTAAAGAACGAATGAAAAACTTGACTGTTTCACACATACGTATAATGTCCTGATAATTTCAGGGATTTTTTTTTGAGGTTTGAATGGGGTTTATCACTCCTAGGACAGAGCTGACTGCGTTAAGTGTTTCAAGTAACAACAGAGCAGTGATAATCTGAGGGTATTTAGGTGTAAGGAAGCACAGCCAACAAGTGTGTGTGGGTGTGAGTTTGTGTGTTTTCTGTCTTACAGCCACTGGTGTGTTTGTTCATTGTTGGTCTGGCCTCCTCTCTCCCATCTGCTGCTCCTCATTAGCATGGAAACAGGACCGGGAGAGTTTTCACACATACACACACTGCCATTAATCAACAAGTCAGACCAGGGTCCGTTCACACACATACACACCCTGCACGTGAAAACAAAGAGTATACACACACACAGACACAGAGCCTAGTCACAGAAACATCCCAGAGCACACTTTAGTAGATCTCAACCACACCTCTCGTCTCAGAGGGTCCGACCTGGCAACCCAGAGTTTTGTCTGCTCGAATATGGCAACACAGTGACGTCTCAATTTCTCTTTTTCTCAAAGTGATGGCTGTTCCCAAGTGACTCCATCGGAGAACACAGGAGGACTTGTTCCCATCAGCTGTCCACCTCTTTTTATCGTCATGGGGCGAATGTGCAGGAACTATTGTGTGAATTTGTTGTCTAATTTGTGTAGCCGCCATGAATGGCCGCATTGATAAGAACAGTGTATTCCTATTTACAGACTGTCTCCTATTAAGTCAAGCCAAGGGTAAAAGCAAGAATAGATTAATAAATAGATAAATAAATAAAATGAAATTAAATGAAATTAGATATAAATATAAATTCCTCCTTTAAGTCACATATTGTCTCTTAATTTCCAGTCCAAATATATGCATACTTCAAGAGTCATGTCTCATCCTCTGACTAGTCTTCGAGGTTAAGTGTAATATTTAGTTGGACAAATTTTATTGGTAAGAAGCTAATATAAGAAATATTTCTGAAAGTCTTTAAAATTTTAGTTTTTGCTTAAGCATTAGAGATTGTTCAGGCATAAAATTGAGCCCTAAAGTTGGGGATGCGGCATGTGAGCCGCCTAGTGGGCCACTTTTGGTAAGCAGAACTGGCGCTGCAGGATGAACTGAACTCCGGGTTAAGGCGCCTGATGCCTAAATTTGTGATAAATAAGTTTCTTTGGGTCACTTTTCCTAAAGGGCCCTATTTTACATCGTAATGACTCACAGCATTTTGGGGCATTTTGGTCTTTATTCTAATATCTACACGGCACGCAATCCTGGTGCAAAACCAGGCACAGGCTGCAAAGGGGATGAATTATGTGTCTTGATTGTTTTAATTGCAAAATGTACCAAACCAATCAGAGTGTCAGCTCTCATTCCCTTTAAAAAGCAAGGTTTGATGGCCTTTTGGAATTTGATTATTTTCACTGCAGTTTTTGATGTTGGGTTTGAACTCCGGTTTAAATCATAGCTATTTTGTGTATCAATGGCAACAACACAGCAGCTTTTAGCTTCACAACCTCTCATATGTGAACTAACACAAACATAGGTGCAGACGGAAGCATTTATTGTCACTGATGGACACAAAATCCAATTTTTTATGATTTTTGTTTTCAAAAAACAGTGCTTTTGGTCACCTTGCATGTTGGTGAGTAGATTTTGTAACTTTTATTATCCTGAAAAGAAGATATTTTGGAGATTGGAGGTTCATGTTAGACTGTGACGATATATGGCATTTACTCATTCACTATTTAAATGAAGTGAGTGCTAGGCATAAGAATGACAACTGCGTAAGGTGGAAAATAGGAAAGAAATCAGCACTCCATGTCAAAAGCATCAACAACAACTCCGTTTCGGTACAAAAGAATTAACACTTTCATTCTAACATTGATTATGTTATCAGCTGACAAAAATGTGGTTTCTGCTTATGCAAAAAATGTAATGTTTAGCTTCCATTTAGCATTAATGCAAACATACTAAGCACAAGCATATCTACTTCTTGGTAAATGTTTCATTTCAAAGTCTAACGCAGAGACTATGGGCCCTAATTTCCTGGAGCAGCGCAGGGTGGCAGAGCCTGGTGCACCCAGTGCAGTGGTAATTTGGCTGACAGACGCGCAGTGCGCACATATCACCAGAACCTCACAGACAAGTATCCAGAGTGTCAGGCCCATTTCAGTGCAATAAAGAATCACAGCAACCACTATTTAATGTAACCGTCTGAACCAGCACATACATTTGTATCTATATTAATTGTCGTCACATCTGATGTCAGATCAGAGATGTTTGTCATAATGGAAACTCAACCTGACGGCAGCTGAAAGAGTGACGCAAACTAACGAGTTCACATCTCTCAGCCAACCACAAACAGCCACATCATCCGATACGGAGTATCCGGCTTCTCTCATCTCATGAAATTCAAAAGAAAAGAAAAAAGAGAGAGATGCTCGCTGAAGAAATATAAGTCACTCGGTGTCTTAAGGATTCACCTGTGATTGCCCATATTTCTCTGTTTTAATCTTTATTCTTAACGTGGTGTAAAAAGATAGAGTACATTATTGCAAGGAGGATGAGGAGGAGATAACAGGAGAGAGTATTTCACCAATTCTGCCATTTGGCGATGACAGACCAGGAAAGCAGGTGGATCACAAGCATGATGAATGGATCAGCCTGCTGCTGTGTTTAAATGTAATTGTCACTTAATTTTGTACTCCTATTCATGACACAGGAACAGATCATATCTGTCCCGCATGGTGGTCCACACAGTGATGCGCATCATGGCCTCCGATGCGCAGCCCGGTGGCCCCTGCGCTCTCCCAGTTGCTGTAAAAGTGACAGCGGCTCTGACCTTCTTCGCCACCGAGGTGAAATTGTCACTGCGCCTTGCCCGCAACGCATTTAAAGGCGAGGAGAGGCATTTGATTAATTGGTGAAGATTACACTCGGCTGTGTTAAACCCACTCACGCCTTCTCTCCTCCCTCTCTGCCACTTGCGCCTCGCTGCACCGGACTGCGCCTTGCACAAAACTTGCAAAATGCCTTGGACACACCCCATTGGCGCGGCGCAGGTGCAGCACAGGGCAGGGAATGCACACCTGCGCATGGTCTACGAAATAAGAGCCCTATGTGTTAGGCTTCATCCTCTACAGTCTTGAGAGAGGAATATATTTGCAAGAGATTATGGATCTGTTACCTTAGGTCTGTTGTTTGTATGTTTGTGGGTGGGGCTACCAGCCTCTTTTTCAAATAACAAATAATTTGCCACAAAACCAAATAAGATACAAAGTAACTCATAAAAACTCTTAATGACTGAGGAAAATGAAAACAATAGAAAAAACAACAAAAACAAGAAAAAGAGAACAGAAACAGGAAATAATGATTGTTGTTGCGTTTTGTGTTTGCTGTTGTGATTTAACTCATTGTTGTGTTTTGTAAGTTTGTTGTTAACATTTTTATTTGTTTAGGTGTTCAATATTTGCATTGTGTTTTTTAAGTGTTATTATTTTTGTTTGTTTGTTGTTGTGTTTTCCCATTTACTATATAGTTCCCTTTTTATCTGTGTTTTTCATTTGATAATGTGATTTCTTGTTTTCTTTAGTCTTGTCCTTTTGTGCTTTCATTCTTCATCTGTTGTTGTGTTTTTAATATATTGTTTTGTTTTTCTTACAAGAGTTTTGATTTGTTATTTGCCGTCAGTTTTTTAGTATTCAGTTGTTCTGTCTTATTTGTTGTGGGGGTTTGCACAACCATCAGTCCATCATTGATTCAATGTGATGAATGCAAAGAAGAACATTAGGAACTTGAATAATAGAGGTGCAAAAGTCTCAGCATCCTACTGAGCAAAGCAGGTGGCCTCTTCCTACCTGCTCCTAAACAGATAAATACAGAACATCAGAGATTGTGATAGAGAGACACCTGCTCTCTCTCTCTCTCTCTCTCTCCCCTCCTGTGCGTCCTCGGTGGCAACATCTGCTTCCTCTGCTGATCTTTCCCATCAGTGGGCGTGTCCTTTGTGTTGCCCCCCAGCTTCATTGTTCCAGCCAATCATTGTCCCCTTCAATCTGTTCCCACGATGCACTAGTAATGACCAGAAGGCGCTGATGGGAGCTGGTGTCTCTGAAGGAATGACTTTGTCTTTTAACACCCAGGAACAAAAACACAGAAACCCCAAAACAAGAACAAATCAAAAGGAATGCTCTAACATAAACTCACCTGAGATCTGAAGACTGTATTCTGCTGTACATGATCTCTCTTCATGATTGATTCCATTAGGAAAACACAAAAGTATAAACGGTAAGATACATTTAATGGAGTCATGTTGAGCAGATATTAACAGAGTGAGGGGCAGAGACAATGAGGGAAAGAGGAAAAAAGAGGGGGAGAAAGAGCTGCTGAAAGAGAGAGATGGAGCTCTGGGAAAAGATCAGAGCGTGGTCCCTTGGGAGCAGCGACAGATGAAGTAGCTGAATAAGCTGTCTGTCATTATGTGACTCGGGCTGCCGTGGTCACTTCGTTTGTTCAGACTCAACAATGGAACATGATTGAGAGAAAATCTCTGTTTTCCCACAAGATTTAGACCCCAAAAATCACAAGTCGGTGATGTTCATGTGATCTGGTGTCAAAATGAAATACAAGTGCGAGAAAGAGCTGACAGGGCAGTAAAGTCAATGAGTCAGTGCAGACTGGCTACATTAGAAAGATTAAACTGTGGCGTAGGAGCTTCTTAACATGGGTGCTGAAAGTGTTTGACTGTACAACTATTTCATCTTTCTGGATGGTCTCAATGTCAGATTAGAAGGTCAAGCTGCCATAAAGTTGCACAGTGACTTAGCCATAAGGCTTGAGATAGTACACAATTGGACCCCATTGCACTTGACAACCAATGTGATGGTGTTGGAAGAATGAGGGTTGACACAGATGACTGCAAACAAACGTACTACGATACTATAATTTTCTTTTTCTGATCAAAGTCGTGATGAATGATATGTGAGCTTGACCAATGGGGGCCATTGCATTTGTAGTATCCGCTCAACTCCATGCAGCTTGGAAATACCCACTCTATTGTCCATATAGTATACACTTTGATTGTACCTCTTTAAGGTAGATGGGCCCTTCATAGCTTGGCTGTGCAGAACTGCTGTGGCATCCTCACAATAACAAAGGGGGGGAAGGGATATGGTGCTTGCTTTTTGTGGCATCTTGTTTCAGTGAGGAGATGATTTTGTTTCCCCAAAGATAGATGTTAGCCACAAAACAACAATCTTAAGTAGAGGTGAGTTTAGAAAATCATACAGCATTTCAGAGCCAACAAAGGGAGGTGTGTAATTTTATATACCCTTCACTCAAGATGAAAATCTGACATTTCAGAGGTCAGCAGTGTCTCTACGTCAGGTTTAATCTTGGCTCTGCTTGCTTGAAAGTTATACAAAAAACTGTGCCACAGTACTCGGCACAATTACTGATAAAAAGCAAAGCAACCAAATAAAGACGAGTTGATATCAAATAGTAGAAAAGCCCTACAAGGCACCGGGGTGCCTCTGTAATTTCTCCTCAACATTTCTCTTTAAACAGTCAGTTGTTGTCCCTCTCTGATGAATCATGAAGGCAGATATTTTGTTTTCAGAGCTTGACAGATTTTCCATCCAGCTCTATCTGTAGCAGAAAAACTTCACTTTTTTAACATCCATGATTGTCACAGGTGCATTGGTCAAAATCTGTGATGTGTGGTATATTTCGTAGGAGGCAAAAATCAAACAAGCTAGACTTTTTGTGGGGAAATTATGAAGCATCCCATCTTTACTGTCATCCACTATGACATCACAAATTTTAAGACAGCTGATTTTTCACAGCCAACTTGTACCGAAACCCTGATTTGCTCAAGATGGGCTGAAATCATGCTTAAATTGTTCTGACCCTGGCATTAGTCTGAAATCATCCAATCTTTCCTCTATTCTAAACTGAATTTAGATTTGGACCAACATACACAGGTAATGTGACAGGAGATTGATTAATGTCGTAGATACTCTTGCTCTTGATTTCACTGGTGTGAATGTGTGATGCCCTGCTTCCTCTGCATTGATTTTATGTATACTGGCTGTCCTCCAGAGTTAACAGAACACGAATGCAACTAAGTACATGATTATCCACATGTGTCTGTGCTGCTGCACATTAAAGATGCCTCAAATTAGCTGGAAACACATGAATATTGCTCTAACATGTAACATGAACTGCTTCCTCTCACAGACCCAAAATATTCTCATTAGGTTAACTGATGACTCTTAATTGCTCTAAGAAATGCATGGTATTGTTGTCTTTCTCCCTATATCAGCCCTCTGATTGGCTGGTAACCACTCCAAGGTCTATCCCACCTTTTGCCCAATGCTACAACTCTGAAAGCAACAAGAAGAGTGACTTATGGATGGATGGGTGTTTACATTAATTCATTTTTTATTATACCCATCTGACTAGATAATTTTTACATTCTAATAAAAGCCTTCACATGGTAAAATTACATGGTATTTAGAGGATGTTCATTATTTTCTATAGGTATTGTAACAAGAAGATCCTTTTTTCAAAGTTAGCTGCAAGGCACTGCTTAACATGGTCACTTATCACAGTGTAACTCCAGGACAGTTATGTCTAAAAACAGAGTTCATATGGTTTGGCTGGTGTGTTTTTCTAAATCATATGGAGAGGGTCGGTAGGGGGGAAGGGCCAAGGCACACCCACTTATTTCTCTATGCCCACTCCTTTAGCCACAGCACCTGGTAGTTTATTCTGCCTTTGTTTCTTTGATTATTGGCCACAAAGTTATAATCATCCAAGGTGGACAACAAGCAACCTGTATGTGAAACAATGGTATACCCTCGTAACAGAAAGAGCTGTTTTGAGAAAAAAATGGCTTATTGCAATCCACCTCTTGAGTGCCACAGTAGAACGTAGAATGTAATCTGCATGGTTTATATGGATTCACTTCTATGTCTGCGGACCCACCGCAGCCCCAGTGCTTCTTCTGCGGTCCCGGCAAATGACTCAATGAAGCCAGCCCAGTCACAGCAGCACCAGAGCACCAAACACTTGGGAAGTGTCTATAAAAGACAATACTAGTTTCCCCCTGGGGAAACTAGAAGTAGCTCATACTTATCTTATTTACAGGCTTATCTCAGTACTTCCAAGTTGGAAGTAAACTATTAAAAAAATAAACTATAAATGTTTCCACGTACCCCCTGCAATGTGCTTGTGTACTCCTGATCGGCTTTAGATTATGTGTAGCTACAACTGTCTTCTGAAATGTTTTAAAGTGGTCTTATTGTGGCACGATGTCAGGGTCAGAAGTGAGCTTTAGTTTTTTATTTCAAATTTAAAAAATATATATAAAAATGTCCTTTCCCCTCTACCCTGGGAAAGAGTAATCTCTTAATCAACAAATCTTTAACAAGGTTAAATTATGCTCTTGTGCGTCAAAGGTCCACCATCCACAGCATGACTAAACCTGGGATGCTGTGAGTTATAGTCTGCACCTAAACCTCCTATATGACACAAGGCCGCCCCAGTTTCAACAGCTTTAGAAAAAGGGCTGTGTGTGTGTGGGTGCATGACAGGTGACCAGTGTGCAGACAAAAGGAGGGTCAGTGGCCGAATGTGAGCTCCTTTCTTCTCCCCTTGTCACCCTCTTCCCAGCGAACTCTCTTTCTCACACTCTCACACACCAGCAGACACTGACACACACACACACACACACACACACGCACTGACTCACACACACATAAACACCCAAACAGAACTCTGAGAAGAGCATATGACACACTTAAACAGCCTGTTCTCTGGATTAGCTTCGGTCCTGCCTACTCCCTGTCAGAAGAAAAAACGTGTGTGGGAGTGTGTGTGCATGCGTAAAGGGGGATTCAAGGGGCAATATATTATTTTAGTCACATGAAGACTGTGCATTTTTCAATCTATGTATGTTTTTTGACACCAGTATCTCCTGTGTGTGTACAAATCTGTGAAGTCTTCAGTATGCTGACAGCTTTGGTCATGTGTGAACATGCAATTAAAAAATATTGAATTTATTAGTGAGACTAAATGTTTTAGCACATCAAGTCTTTTTTCAGGGGCTCTTTTTGGCAACAATCCGTACACACAGGCAGCATGGTGGAGCAGCAGGTACTGTGCTTCACAGCAAGGAGGTTGCTAGTTTGATTCCCATGTTGGTCGAGGTCTTTCTGTGCAGAGTTTGCATGCTCTCCCCATACATGCGATAGTTCTCTCTGGGCAATGCTTGTTAGGTTAACTGGTGACTTTAAATTGCCCTGAGGTATGGGTGTGAGCGTGACTTGTTGTCTGTCTCTCTATGTGGCCATGCACTTGGCTGGCGACCGGTGCAGGGTAAACCCCACCTCTCACTCAAAGTCAGCTGGGATTGGCTCCAGCCCCCCACAACTCTGAAAGGGTTAAGTGGCATAGATAACAGATTGTTAGATGGAAACCTTGTCTGATTTGTTAATTTGTTGTTGTTAAATCTGGCAGAAGGAGACAAATATCGGTCTTACCTAATATATTTGAAAGTTGAAATCCATGGATAAATGCAATTCAGTTCAAACCAATCTGAACAACTTTATAAATCCCTCTCCGGGCAATTTGATTGAAGCATCATGTACATAAAAACAGACACAAACACAACAACATATAAACAACGGATGACGCTAACAAAGACAGGGCCTAAAAGCAAACCCTAATATAAATATAGACTTAAAAACAGATGGTGCGCAGTACAATTTTGCCTTATCGGGGGTTTATATATTTGATTTGATTACTGCTTAAGTATGTCCACAATCCCTACTGTTCAAAGAGTTTCATGCACTGAGTACCCCTGATCCACCTCTATTATCTCTCCGTCTTGAGCTCCTGTCACTTTGAGGCCCTCTTCCCTTCGCAGGCCCACTGATTGGTGAACTGTTCTGCTCTGTTGCCCAAATCTGCACTGCTAAGCACCATGTTGTCAACAACTCTACATTCATTCTTCAGTCTATTCTCCGTACTGGACTTGCCAGCCAGAGCTGGTGGATTTAAACAGCTTATGAAACAACAGTAGGACATCAAACTGGAAGGTCTACTTGGGATGGCTGGGGTAATGGGCTGTTTCAGATTACTAGTGCTGTAAACAGGAGAAGAAGAAGAAGAAGAAGAAGAAGAAGAAGAAGAAGAAGAAGTCCAAATGCAGCGGACTTCTTGTTTTGTGCATAGGAGTGCTCTATCGTGTAAAGAATACATGTACAAACTAAAGCGTATAGAACATGGACTATTTTTGGTGCCTAGAAGAGAGTCTAAACCTCTCAAAAGTGAGATGTGCAGAAAAAAAAACCTGGTCTGAAAATAATGACAAATTAAAGTTTAAAGTCAGTGTAGAAATATAACTGTATAACTGAGATCATATTTCTGTCAAAAGTGTGGCAATTTTGGATGAATGCAACTGACTTAATGCATGAAGGTCTTAGAGCTGGACCTCAGAACATGCATGTTGCTGCTGTATATTTGGAATTTCCCCCTGTGGGACTAATAAAAGGAATATCTTATCTTATCTTATCTTAAATGAAATTATCCCAAAGAGAATTTTAATACTGCTGGAGATCAGTTTCATCTGCCATGTATGCAACTTAATCAGAGCAGACTGGCCTCTGCACATGATCTACAGTCTTTATGCAGGGCTTTGACTCACAATAAGTATAAATGTCACATTGTACTCTCCCACTGAATGCCACCGTAAGCTAATGGAATACCGTTAACGCATTTGTACCACACAGAAATGTGGCCTAGAGTGTTGATTGTACAGATGATCTTGAAATACAGCAAGTTGGCTGCTTGCTAACTTGTTAGAAAAGCATAGGAGGAGGGAAGTTAATAGTACCTAAATAGAGAGAATGTTGCTTCCTATCATGGTGACGGCAGACGTACTCCCATCGGTCCATCCAGACAGTACTTGGCTACATGAAGCTGAAAGGACCGTTTGCTGGGATATTAATGAGCTAAAGGTAACATATGCAGTTTTTCAATGGTAAGGGCACTAATGCCATTTTTTTTTGTCTTACCATGTTATATTTGTTATTTTTATCTTATCATATTGAAAAATCAACTGGCACTAATAGCAGCAGGTAATTTAGTTATGGGAATTTCCACTGGGAAGCAGCTCAGTTACATTCTTGGTTGTCTGTAGAAAGAAAATTATATTTTTAATGTGGCGTTTTCATGAATTATGTCTTAATGTGTACTCTATTTGGTACCTCTGTACAACGTCAAAGAATGTGTTGGAAACTAACATACTGTCCTTTATTTATTTTTATTTTTTTCTTTATTTAGAAAGTATTAACTACTCTGTCTGAGAGACTTTTGCTGTTAGAAATACTACACTAAAGTAACTGGATGTAAGACCTGTATTTGCAGTCTGAGCTCTGTTGTGGCCCAGCTAGCAACAAACTGGTGCAACTGTCACTCCTTGAATATAATTTAGCAATAATTAACATTTGTTTATAGTTAACAATGATTAAATATTTATGAATTTATCAACTAAAGATTAATTATTTGTTAAAACACACCTTTTTACCTCTGCCAAGGAGGTTATGTTTGTGCCGGCGTTGGTTTGTTTGTTTGTCTGTTTGTGTTCAAAATAACTTGAAAAGTTATTTACGGATTTGGATGAAATTTTCAGGAAATGTGTGGAATGGGATAAGGAACAAATGATTAGATTTTGGGAGTGATCCGGATCACCATCCTGATCCAGGAATTTTGGAGTGGACTGAAGCTGCTTGGCGGAGGTCTGCCCTCTCTGAGTGCTTTTCTAGTTGTTTTTATAATATACTGATGAATTGTTTACACTCTTTTGTCAACCTGGTTTATGCTAAACTGTCACCTAACTGCAGGGATGGCTCAAATGCAGCCTGACAGCTCAAATAATGAGAGGCTAAAAGTGTGCTGTAAATTGATACTGAGCTCACTGTTAGACTTGTTTAATGATACAAGTTCAAGTATTTGGGCTTTGTTTCATTACCAATACTTGTGCACCTTGTTACATCTCTGATCTGTTAAAAGTCTTCTGCCCGATGAGATCTGCAGGGCAGCTTCTCCTTGTTGACCCTAAGGTCATACTATGAACTTAAAGTGACCCAGCATTCTCTGTTTGGCCCCTAAATTATGGAACAATTTAGCCTTTAAAATCAGAGTGTCCCAAATCATAACCATTTTTCAACCTCATCTTGAAACACATTTTTATTTGTTGGGTTTTAGTTCAGTATGAGAGTTGTGTGGTCTCTGTTTTATGTGATTTTATTTTCTTAAGCTGGCTTTTATTTTGACAAATTATTGTCTGTTGTTATATGATTTTAAATGTGATTTTATATATATATATATATATATATATATATATTTTTTTTAACATTGTTATGATTTTACCATATTTTATTATTTATTTTCAATTGTTATTTGTATTTATTTTTCTAATTCAATTGTATTCTGATTTGTTTATGCTTCGTGCAGCACTTTCTCAAACTTTTTTTTTCTTTTTTTTTTAAGTATTGCTATTAATGGAATGGATTTGATTGGATCATTAGCAAGAATAAAGAAGAATCTGTCCCAGTTTGAATTTTGCCAAACAGAGAATAAGCATTGGCTTAAAAAAAGTGAAATACCTCTATGTCATTATGGTTTACCTATATTTATTGGGAGCAAAAAGACAGTTGACTTGTGTGCTATATAACATTATCTTACATAGCACTTTAAAAGTTTAAAATATGTGTTATCTATCAGCTTTTTGCTTCCTAACAAAGTCTATTTGACCATGAAGAAGCATTTCTCCCTCAGAAGTTCAAAGAGTGCTGCTCTCCGGGTGCAGCAGGGCGGCATATGGCAGCCAGTGGTCTTTGTCTGACTATTGACACCAGAGAGATACAACGAGGGGAGGATGTGAGTGTGCAACTGTTCAGGGCCGGAGGACAGCCTAACAACAACAAAGGACCAGCTTTAAGCCTGTCTCCTGTGATTTTCCAACTCAGCGAAAAGCTATTGTGGCACTGAAAAAAAGTTAAGTTACAAAGCTTAGCATGGTATGTGCTAACAACTGCCTGCCGCTTGTGTAATACAAGCAAATACTTTTTGAGCAGTCATAGTAGCAGTCTTTGGAGGGGTAACGGTTACTGTGTCTACGACCAGCTGGCAGGTCACTGATGTGATAAGTGGGTCCTAAAAAGTCTGCTGGTATGTGAAGGAAGCAAGACTTAGATATTCTGTCTCTCTACATCAGTGGATCTCAGCTGGTTAAGCCTCAGAACCCACCAACACCTGGGAGGAAACACAAGAAAATATGCTGTGCTCTTCCATTTCCCGTGATAACATGTACGTTTTGATTGTCTTACAGATAAAGTAACACATTGTATGTTATCCCATGGTAACAAAACAAAGAGGGCAAGATTTTGAGAAAACAACCAAAATGTATTTGGGTACCACTTCATGTTAACTGCAATGATCAAGCTTTTAAAAAGGACACACTAAGGTACAGTGTGTAATGATTAATATTACAATATACAATTACAATTATACAATAGCATTTTTAAAATAATCTATAAAGGTCTAATTGATTTGTTTTGTCTTTGATATCTTAGACTAAGGGACCGTCCACACAGAGATGAATTCAGGTGTATCTGTACTAGTTTTAATTGTATAGGTGTTTTGTCCACACAGAAATTTCAGTTTCAGGTGTCCAAAAACGCACATTTTTGTAAACAGTTCCAAGAGTAGACAAATTTGAAAATGCCGGCTGAGCATTTCCTTATGGACAATGAATACAGATAGTTTCAGAAAGGATAAAGTCACATGCCCATCTCTTGCTTAAACTGCATGTGTGAACCCCCAACAACAGAAACAATGTTGAAATACAATGTCGGATTTTTGATGCAGAAGCTACTGAGATGGTTTTGGGTTAAACAGCAAAATTTTCTGCTCCACCATCAGCAACAAGGGGACATGGAGAACAGCATACGCCAGTGTCAACTTTTCTCATGATGTATGTACATGCTCCATGTCTTCTTCCCTGGTTTTGGTATTTGTCTGCAGCTTTGTTACAGTGCCACTTACAGGCCTAGTGTGTGTAATTCAGTATTTTCAGTGTGCTTGTGTGGACAGACACATTTCATGAAAAAATGCTGTCTTTACAGAAAAGATTTTTGTCCTCGTGTGGACAAGTCACAAATCTACTTAGGGTGTGGGGCCCCCTCCATAAATATCACCATCTTGTTTTTACAGTAAGCTAAAGGGACAAACAAACCCAAACACATTTTGCTATTCACCAAAAAAAGATGATTTCAAAGGCATAGAAAGAAGAGACCAGTGATAGTTGTAGTTTGTGTTCCAACAAGTACAAAACCAGTGAAGTTGGCACGTTGTGTAAATCGTAAATAAAAACAGAATACAATGATTTGCAAATCCTTTTCAACTTATATTCAATTGAATACACTGCAAAGACAAGATATTTAATGTTTGAACTGAGAAACTTTATTTTCTTTTGCAAATAATCATCAACTTAGAATTTAATGGCAGCAACACATTGCAAAAAAGTTGGCACAGGGGCATTTTTACCACTGTGTTACATCGCCTTTCCTTTTAACAACACTCAGTAAACGTTTGGGAACTGAGGAGACCAATTTTTGAAGCTTTTCGGGTGGAATTCTTTCCCATTCTTGCTTGATGTACAGCTTAAGTTGTTCAACAGTCCGGGGTCTCCGTTGTTGTATTTTACGCTTCATAATGCGCCACACATTTTCAATGGGGAACAGGTCTGGACTACAGGCAGGCCAGTCTAGTACCCGCACTCTTTTACTACGAAGCCACGCTGTTGTAACACGTGCAGAATGTGGCTTGGCATTGTCTTGCTGAAATAAGCAGGGGCGTCCATGAAAAAGACGTTGCTTGGATGGCAACATATGTTGCTCCAAAACCTGTATGTACCTTTCAGCATTAATGGTGCCTTCACAGATGTGTAAGTTACCCATGCCTTGGGCACTAATACACCCCCATACCATCACAGATGCTGGCTTTTGAACTTTGCGCCTATAACAGTCCGGCTGGTTCTTTTCCTCTTTGGTCCGGAGGACACGACGACCACACTTTCCAAAAACAATTTGAAATGTGGACTCGTCAGACCACAGAACACTTTTCCACTTTGCATCAGTCCATCTTAGATGAGCTCGGGCCCAGCAAAGCCGGCGGCGTTTCTGGGTGATGTTGATAAATGGCTTTGGCTTTGCATAGTAGAGTTTTAACTTGCACTTACAGATGTAGCGACGAACTGTAGTTACTGACAGTGGTTTTCTGAAGTGCTCCTGAGCCCATGTGGTGATATCCTTTACACAGTGATGCCGGTTTTTGATGCAGTACCGCCTGAGGGATCGAAGGTCACGGGCATTCAATGTTGGTTTTCGGCCTTGCCGCTTACGTGCAGTAATTTCTCCAGATTCTCTGAACCTTTTGATGATATTACGGACCGTAGATGATGAAATCCCTAAATTCCTTGCAATAGCTCGTTGAGAAATGTTGTTCTTAAACTGTTCGACAATTTGCTCACGCATTTGTTCACAAAGTGATGACCCTCGCCCCATCCTTGTTTGTGAATGACTGACCATTTCAGGGAAGCTGCTTTTATACCCAATCATGGCACCCACCTGTTCCCAATTAGCCTGTTCACCTGTGGGATGTTCCAAATAAGTGTTTGATGAGCATTCCTCAACTTTCTGTCTTTTTTGCCACTTGTGCCAGCTTTTTTGAAACATGTTGCAGGCATCAAATTCAAAATGAGCAAATATTTGCAAAAAATAACACAGTTTACCAGTTCGAACGTTAAGTATCTTGTCTTTGCTGTGTATTCAATTGAATATAGGTTGAAAGGGATTTGCAAATCATTGTATTCTGTTTTTATTTATGATTTACACAACGTGCCAACTTCACTAGTTTTTGGGTTTTGTAAATAAAAGTCTTTTTTTTTTAATTCTGAAAACATGTACCATAAGACTTAGGTGGTGTTTACACGACTCTGTTTTCAGGCCAGAACTAAGGGTTTTCATTGCGTTTTAGCCTCCTGTTTACATGAGAACGGTGCCTAGAGCACCTGAATCCTCAAACTTTTGAAACCAGGGTCCACAGCGGAGAGTAAACAGGATTCATCGTTTCAGGGGGAAACGCTGACGTCACCACATGCGCAGTACTCTTTCACATGAAGGCTGTGCGCGCATACCAGGAACAACAGCAGCTTCGGCCGTCTACCGAGTAACATGTGTGCTGCTTACCGTGCTCGGTTTGTTATCCAGACAAAACTATCCAGACAGATTTGTTGTCCCGACAGATTTTTTGTCCAGACAAGAAACCCCTTCGTCTTCGTGCGTCCACTCGCCATTGTTGTTGGTAGAAAGTTTTTCTTCTTCATAAGTGTGTTGTAACAGCTCTGTTTCTCTGCAAGCCTTCATCGCCATCTACTGGACTAGCATGCACGCTACAGCGTTTTAAGTCCTTCTTCCGTCTCCATGTGAACGCGGATAGTTTTTGAAGACGCAAAGGAAAAACCTTTGTGTTTCAGGTGAGAGCGTCTCCGTGTAAACAAAGCCTCAGAATCATCCATTCCTCCATTATCTATTCTGCGTAGCTCTTTTGGGGCTGCAGGGGCTGGATCCCAGCTGACAGAGGTGGGATACACTCTGAACCAGTTGCAAGCTAATTGCAGGGCCACTTAAAGAGACAGAAAAACATTCACTGTCACACTAATACCTAAGGGCAATTGTGGTCACCAGTTTACCTAAAGAACATGTTTTGGTCTGTGGGAGGAAGCCAGAGTGCCCAGAGAGAACCCATGAATGCACAGGAGGAACATGAAAACTCCACACAGAAAGGCCCAACTGTCCAGGGATAGAACTGGAGACATTCTTGCTGTGAGACACATGCACTACCTGCTGCACCACCGTGCCACCTGCCTCCCACTTTGAATCATTTTAATCCAAAATAATGAAAAAGAGCTAAACAAAGTCAGCAGAAGACAAACAACTGTGTTTTTGTTTGACATACCAGACAGTTATCACATGCAAATTATCCACACATATTTAAGTGATGGCTATTCAACAAAAGCAAAATTGGCTTTTCTTTTTAAAGCTGGGGTCAATTGTTCTGAAGTTTTTCATCTAGCAAGATCTGCATCTGACCAATGATAACGCTTGTTGGCACATACATCAGTCAAAACATTGAACATGGTTGACCACTCAATTGTGTTTGTTTCACAGCATCCTATTTTGACCACAAATAGGCAGAAACATGATGAGGCTGCAGACTGCTAAGCATCCTGATTTTACACACTCTACCTTTAAACACTGAACTATCCATCCTCAGAACCTCATTAATGACTGATTAATTATTTCACATAGTTATAAATGTCATGTGGATGCACTTGCATTGTATTACTAAAGTATTTGAAACTATAATGTAGCTCTAATTCACTTATGTGTTATTTATAATCACAGCTATTGAAAGCTGTATTTATGCATCAGTATGTATTATCAAGTAAGTATTAAAGATTAATTTACGTTACATTCATGACACAGTTAAGCCTAATTGATGACTGCTACTTTCACCCAAGCAGGGTCCAAAATGAACCCCCACCCTGTGCCAAATGCAAGCAGATTATCCTTTTTGTAGGTAGATTTCAGAGGTTTGTATGTCACATGGAAAGTAACTGTTTGTGTCTAGAGAGTCATGTACAGAAACACATTTTGTGTTTAGTTTAAAGAGCCAAAATTGTGCTTTTTTTGGAGTTTACTTTGCCCTCTGCATGTGATAGAGCATCTCTATGCACAAGGAGTCTGCAGCATCAGGAATTCATATAGACTTACCCCTACCATTGAGGTGTTCATTGTTTTGTCATCAGTTTAACCCCATTGGCTCACAGTAGCAAGCCCATTGCAGAGCAGAGACATTAGAATGAATGCAGTTGAATGAGTTGTTGACAAAATGGTGCTAAGCAGAACTGAACTAACCAATCACCACAGAAATGACCTGTCAAGCCATCAGAGCAGATTTGATCCACCTGGAGCCTTAAAGGGGCAGGAGCTCTGACAGAGCATTTAAGACACAGGGAGAATACAGCCGAGAGGTACTCTGTATGTGAAGGGTTTTGAGCACATGTGATTGTGAACACCCTCAAGCAATCATCAAAAATGAATATGAGAACCAGAGTTAAGGCAAAATATGGGATCTTGAAACACATTTGGTACAAACCACAGCTTCTCTCTCTTTCTACTTAGCTGTCAGCTCAATGCCTCGGAGCCACACATAAACCTCCTTCTCTCTCAGTGAGGTTCACAAGTCAATTTTAAATACTGTATTACAAAAACATGTAAATATTTCTCCAAAAATCCTTGATTACTAGCATATGTTTCGTTCTTTACAAAAAAGCGAGTTACATTCAGCCAATTGTTCCTTAAATGTTGTTATGGCAAAACAAAGAGTAGAGCAGCTTTATAACATACAGTTGAACTTTTTTGGAGACTGAACTGTTGGTTCAATCCCTCGTATGAGTTACTGAAGAGTATACAGTGCTTTGCCTTTCACACCTGGTGCATATGTGAGCTACCTTTTAGGCTGCATCTCCCTGCTGCCACAACCCTGTTTCTTTACACATTTCATGTCAATGATGAGCTTAGGTTGAAAGTTTGTGTAAAGAGCCACATTAATTCTGCCCATTTGTGAACTGATTTACTGAATAACTGACCTGGGAGAACTTGAGAATATATCATTCTATACAAACAAGAGAGTTTCCCAACAGGAAAGAAAGACTCTGCTTTGAAAGGGACCAAAGGGGAATGTATATGTCTGTGACATATTCTACAATGTGGAGATATCTGCTGAAACAATTTATTTGGACTAATTTCACTGCAGGTGGCTTAAGGTAATAGGCAAGCCTCCTATTATTGAGATTTTTGGTGCAGGAGACAAGCAGGAGACAAGCATAAAACATGTACACACCACTGCTGACACACAGATAAAATACTTCCAGCATGAAACTGCCATTACCCTGTAGGTGTGGATTGGTGGGCTGGCCTGGGCACTGTATATTAACAGAGAAAAAAAATGCAAGCTAACATTTTTAACCATTACCAAACTTCCTTAGCCAAATAAAATGATCAGATCTGAAGAATGTCATTCTGTAAGATGCAACAAAATAAGTGTGTGATGCAAAACTATAATTAATTATTTTGTCCTTTAAAAAGTAAGGCTGTCAGGTGATTTTTTATGTAGCAGCACCCTTGATCACTGAATCAAAAAGTTAGTTTTGGACCCTGCTTTTACCCTATCTCTAACTCTTACGCTAATGCTAATCCTAACCTTAAATGCTAAACCTAACTAATGTCTCACTAATGTATCAATAAAGCATTTATAACTATTGAGAAATGTTATGTGAATAAATTATGCCATACAGATGACAAATTAAGTATTTACTGATACTTCATCAATATTGAAAAACAATGGTAGAATGAGTACTCTATGCAGGCAATTTACTCCGAAGACTTGTGATCACATATCCAGAATTTCATTGTCTTGTGTGTTTGAGTGTGTTTATACGAGGCTACCAACCAGAAGTGTTTCTTTGATGACTGCTACTACACTCCCAGTGGTCGCTGAAATGCACACACACACTCACGCACACCCGCATGCACACGCGCACTCACATACACCACACAGTAGTCAGGCAGGGGCAATTGGGACTAAATCCAGACTGGTGGTTTCTTTCTCCGGCTATAAATACCCCTCCGCTTAAAACAAGATCACACACTCACACACACACTCACACACACACACAGTGATACTTATTTGCTGCGTCCCACAGAAACACACATATAAACATCAAGAATCAAATGATATAAAAACAAATATTTTTCTGCACATGGTCTATTTTCATCTCTATTTTACTCTAATCATAAGGATACCCACATACACACTCAAAGAGATGGCTCTGGCCTCAGAGGAGGCCAGCTAAGCGGTCTATGATTATGGGGTGTGTCTTTGTCTCATTTAGTGGTTCCACAAGGAGACAGTCTTCTGCTGTGTCAGACGAACACAGACACACACACTCGCACACAAGCAAATACCAAAACACCAGAACTTAGCTTCAACAGATCCCTTAGTATGAATTGGTCTGATTTCTTCTTAAGGCAACTACAAACTTTGAAGTGTCTGTTAAAAAGATATTTTTTTGCTGAAGTTCTCTGACTCTTGTGACAGTATAGTGAGCTCTTACAAATGCACCTGAGGGGTATTGTTTTTTGATCGACAGTGAAACCACCAATGATGTGAAGTTTGAGCTTATACGATAACACACAACAGAAGACATCAGCTGGTTCATTCCTCTTTTTATTTTGGAAAAATATTGCGCTGTTTTCCAGTAATAAAAATGACAGGCTCTGTACATACCACATTTGTCTTAAATACAACACAGTCACAGGGGTCTCAAGTGCCTACCACATACATGCATACAAACATACTTACATACATACATTATCTTCCAAATAAAAACAATCCAACTTAAATTATAACAGGTTTAACAAAAAAAATCACATGGAACACAAATAATTACATAATTAAATTAAAAAGAATACATCTTTCTTTAGATAACAAATAAAATAAAAAACAAATGATCCAAAACAACAACAGGCAGGGTGATGGTGTCCTTTAACTGGCTAATAGTGAAAGGCTGGGAGTATTAGGAGTGGGAGTGGGCAGTGCATACACATGACACCTCATACAGGCATCACCTCTTTTGTACACACACACTCATACATAAAAACACATACACACCTCCCTAGTGCAATGAGGTCTTGGCAGTTAAGACTAGTCCTTAATCCCTCAGCTTCCTTAGAAACACAACAGTATTGTCACTTAAGGTGAGTTTTGTACTTTTTAAATATGTTTACCTTTAGTTTGTCTGATTTTTTTCAAAGTCTCTTGCTTGTTCTCTCATGGAGACTGTTGTATTGCCAAAGTTGCCCTACCCAAAACATTGCCCTGTGTATCACAACCTCAGGAGTCAAGGGGCCAGTATGGCCCAACAGGATCCATGTTGGATCGATGTGCAGTCACTACTGGAGTCTTCAGTTCTCTGTAACCTGCTGAGAACCAGCTCAGCTAACTAACTGTTACTGTCAATGCTGCAGAGTTAAAGATGCACAGCTGTGGTTGAGGTTATGCTGTTGTATTCAGCGCCTAAATATTGGAAACCTTCAATTAAGATAAATCAAAGTAATTCTTTAACATTTCTACCAGTAGTATTTGTATTACTGATATAAAGGGACCTTTTTGTTGCTTGTACATTTTCCTTAACTCTACAGCACTGCACAGAACATGAATTTCCAATATCCATGACAGCTTTTACACTGCATTGTAAAACCACAGCACATAACAGTACAATGACAGTACTTCAAAAGTTCTCAGTACACCATAGGTACTACATTGTTCATTCAATCAGTACTCCAAGGTACTACAATATCATTGTTCAACATCCAGGTTGACACTCCAAAGTTTATCAGGAGAGAAGAGTTTGTCCTGGTGCACACTGTATATTTCCCACTTATACATAAGTTCTCCAGCAGCCACCTTTTGACCACAGTACTCATTCAGCACCTTTCTGTACATAGTTTGTACTTGTGCTTCCACTGTCCTCTGGTTCTTGTTCTGTGGCGCTGGGTCAGTAGTAGGCTTTCAACCGTTGAATGTCAAAAATGTCCGGTATCCACCCGTCATACTACTGTAGAACTCAGTCCTGCCAAGTGGGTTCTGACCACTGAGCCACCTTGCACTGGCTCAGTAGCATCTTGGCTCTAGTCCTGTGGTAAATCCCAGGGAACAGCAGCAAACAGCAGGAGTAAAACCTCCTGGAGACAAGCTGAGCTCTACTGCTCAGGGCTGGTTTGAGCTGACCGCCAACAACCAGGGGAATCTGGCCTATTCTGGTCTGGCTTGGACTAGGATCATACCTGTAAGATGAGATAGGAAAGTTAGTTTTTGCTCAAATTACTGTTCTGAAATTTTGATTGATCTATACATTTACTATATTTATTTTTGTATCTTTGTAGACTCACCTCGGTAGCAATGATACATTCATCTTTTTGGTCTGACATGACATAGATGGACTGGTATTTGGTGTCTGTTGTACAGTGGTATCTGCTGTCATTGGAACTGTGGTAGTCAACATCACTCGTTGACTGGTATTTGATGTCACTGGTCGACTGGTACTTGACGTCACTGGATGACTGATATTTAAGATCACTTGCTGCATGATAGTTCAAATCACAGGAAGACTGATATTTTGCTTCACTGCAGCTTGGTAACTCTTCTACTTGTTTCTTCTCTGATGCGTCACTGTGGGAGGAAGAACAAACAGAATCAAAACCTGCTGTCCAGCATATAACATATTATATAGGGGAAAATTGAAGCCATATGTGACAATATATATTTGAGAGCTAAGTACCTATTTTGTCTCTTCCTGTATCCCTCTTCAGAGTCAGAGTCATCCAGCATCTCACATTTGACCTCAGCCCCTTCATGACCCTCTTCTTTACACAGCGACAGCTCCTCAGGTCGCAGCTCATGGACCAGGTTGTACTCAACGCTTGAGTAGCGAGTCTTAAAGCCATTCTTCTCTGATCCATTTAGTCCGCTGATTCCGCTCAAACCACCCAATGACCCACTGAGATCTGAATGGTAGTCTGCCTTCTTGTTGGTGTTTTTGATTGATGCTGACATCAGAGAGCCAAGCTCTTTGTCACTGCGGAGACAGTTATTGGTGGTCGTCAGGTTGTTCATGGTCTCATGGCTGTCACTATGAACACTGTCACTGTGGTGACTGTGCCGTTCCTGTAGTTTGACCCTAATGTAGACCACCAACACAGAGCAGCCAATCAGGATCACAAGAACAAGGAAGACCCCAGCGCACACGGCTGTCCATGGGAACCCTGTGCTGCCATCATCCTCCTCTTCACCAATTCCACCATCAGGGGAGTATCTACGATCTGGTCCGTCCACCACAGGTTGACCTCGGGGAACCTCGGGTAAGAGGAACTGACAGTTGTGACCTCCATAACCAGGCACACAGGCACACACGTAGCGACTGCCACGCTCATGGCAGGTGGCTCCATTGTGGCAGGGGTTGTGATGGCAGCGTGACACAGGTGTACTGCAATTTTCCCCAGTATATCCTGCAGAGAAAAACAAAGGTTAGCACCTAAATCAACACTTGTATTAACTGCTTCAAACAAAGATATCCAAATGTGTGCTGACATACGTGGGGGGCAGGTACAGGTGTAGCCGTTGACTCCTTCTTGACATGTCCCACCATTTTGACAGGGGTAGGAGAGACAATAGCCAGACATGTCCATGCTGTCCTCACAGTTGGGACCAAAAAAACCCTCAGGACATTGGCAGATATAGGAGTTGACCAGATCTACACATTCAGCACCTGGAAAAGAACAAAGATGGTGGATTAGTCTCCAGTCTTTAATTGTGGACCACTGAAGGTGTACTTAAAGTTACAAACACAGACAGCAACGTACCATTTAAACATGGGTTAGAGGAACAGTGGTCGATTTTCTTCTCACAGTTGAAGCCAGCATATCCCATCGGGCACTGGCAAAAGTAGCCACCCTCAGGGTTGTCAGAACAACGCCCTTCATTGAAGCAAGGCCCATCTGCACAGGTATTGGCACTTAATTCACAGTTGTTACCATAGAATCCAGGTGGACATGTGCACTTATAGCCATTGTCGTTGTCCTATATTGGAGAAAAGATAACAGTGCTTAAGCAAAGAGTGGTTTCAATTATTAGACTTCTTTTCATTGAAATATGACTTGTGCTGATTGATACTCACAGTGCAGCTTCCACCATTGCGACAGGGATTTCCGGAGCACTCATTGACCTGGATCTCACAGCTGGCTCCCGTGTACCCAGGCAGACAAGAGCATGTGTAGCTGCCCTGGCCAGTGTTGGTACAGGTGGCTCCATTAAGACAGGGTTTATGGTGGGTGCAGTAGTTCAAGTCTGGAGACATCAACAAGAAACGTTCATTGACCAAATTCATTGAAATATGAAATTATGTGAGCTACTTCGGAGAGTAGGTTATCTCTGAAATAACTCACCCTGGTTGCAGAAGAGGCCACCCCATCCCTCCTGGCAGTTGCATTGCCAGGGCTGCTGGCAGGTCCCATGGAGGCAGCCTGGGTAACGTATACAGTCATCACAGTAACGTCCACTGAAGCCCACACGACACCTGTTAACACAACAATCATTAGACAATGCTCATAATAAAAACAGAAATACTTGGACATGACATTTCATTATTTCAAAACTTACTTGCACTCTCCAGGTTTATCACAGAAGCCATGTTCTTCATCACAGCCAGGAAGACAGATTGCTGCAGGGAGGAAACATAAATGACAGGTGAATTATGGGAAACCTAGGGTTGGATGCATCTGTTTGTCCACCTTTACAAAACTCAGTCTGCCTGTCTGGTTGGCGCACCGACCTTCCTATCTGTTTGCCTGCCTTTCAGCCTGCCTGTGTTTTGAATTTGTTTACCTGTCCACCTGTCTGTCCACAGTTTCATTCTATCGTTCTGGTCTCTGTCATACAAGCTGTTGCCTGTAGCTCTTGTTTATTGATTGAAGACATTCTTGACCCCAATGGAAAAAGTCAAACCCTCAGTATGACCATGGTTACTTGTCAAATCTGATGGGAGACTGGAATAATTGGTGTTTTTGGTACCACAAAAGTTGCAGAAAATGTAACTTTTCAGCTTTTCAACCCAAGTGCAGTCACCAAATGGAGGAACCAGCCAACAAACCCTCTCCTTTAACATGGTTTCTCTCCAACACAAAAGCCCAACACAAAGCCTCCTTTCTCCCCTTGACTGTAGGTCAGAAGTCTCTTTTCTCACCCTTGGCCCCTCTCCTCCTCTCTCCCTTTCCCCTTTCTGCTTTTGATCCTCCTCTTCTCTTCAATCACACTGTCTTCTCTCCTCTCCTTCCTCCTTTCCTCTACATTCTCCCTTTTCCCTCCTCCGCTACTCCTGTCTCTCTCTCCTCACTCCCCTCCTTCTCCTCCTCCTCCTCCCCCCAGGGCCAGCTGGTCTGTGTGGAGCTAACCACCAGACAGCTGCTCCATTGTCTCCTCTCACCGAGCAGCTGCCCCCTCCACAACAATACACAACTTCACTCGGCCAATCACCGACCCGAGCCGCAACAATACAGGACCCCCACTTGGCCAATCGGGGAGGAGGTTTGGGGGCGAGGAGGCCCCAGTGGTCTAATGGAAGGCACGCGGCGTGTGAATTACTGAGGAGCCACTGCGGCTCATTAGAATGGAGGCCTCTGGTGCTATGGGATAACTAACTGACGCCTGTTGCACACGGGCCCCGCATTAGGAGGTGGAAAACAGTCCCCCAACAATAAAGACAGGCGAGTGATGAACTATGAAAAGTCATTTATGAACTTTTAAGATTTCATCCAGCTTTTCAATGCAAATTACCCAATTTCTCGCAGTCACATAGTCTTATTAGCTGAAGCTGACCCCCCCACCCTCCCCCAAGCTTGAACCAGTGTAAAGCCTTATCATTACTGCACAGGTCAAGAGGTGATACTTTGGATTAGATACTGAGAAAGCCTCAGCACCTGAATTAAACTGCTACCAGTGACTTTCACAGGTGACAGTGTTGGATGATTAAGCAAACACACTTACGTTCAGTGCAGTACTGTCCCTTCCAGCCAGAGTTGCAAATTATCTCCCCACGCTCGCCGCAGGTGAAGTGTCCAAAAGCGTCATCTCGGGGCCGGCAGAAGACGGAGCAGCCTTCGCCGTAGTAATGCTCGTCACACAGGAAGCGGTAAGAGTAGCGCAGCTCGGTCCCACCGCCTGTCTGCATGTCCTTGGACCACTCTTCTCCCACAGTAAGGTGACGCTGAGTGGTGATTCTACTGATCAGACGCTCAGGGTTATCTGTAAAAGACATAGCATGTTGTTATATTTAGAGTTAAAATTTAAATTGAATGTAAACTGCCTATTATTGAGTGTAACAAGGTGTGCTGTCATTTTTGTCACTGTTATTCAAAAAGTTGCTATAAGTTTGATCACATTTTCTTACTTGAGAAAAAACACGGACTTAACGCTGATGATGTCTGTCAATATGTGTCTATAAGCCACAAAAGTATTGACTTAATTAGTATAATTAACCTACTTTTTAAGGATGAGGGAAACTTGATCTTAAAGAAAAAGATAGATTTGGCTGCATAACCATTCAAGTTGTTGCATCTGGTGATTGCAATGTGTGTTTCTTATCTCAAACATGGGCACCCACACTCCACTGCATGTGGTAAATTCAGTCAGTGATAAGAGCAGGCCATAAAGATTACATGAGCAAATGAACCCTCACAACTGTAGGTGGCCATTTCCTCCATGAGAGGTTAAATAAACCTGCAGCTGTGCATAGGTTTGACACAAAGATCTACTTAACATGTTATCTCCAGTCTTTGTAACAAATGTTCAACATAATAATGCCACAGGCCAACGAAGTTTAATAACTGAAATAAAGATGTCATCTATATATGACTGAATCTCTATATGTAAGGCATAGGTGAGTTTTGTAAAGAATGTAACTCAAACTCTTTTGTGTTTCTCTTTGGCACTGTACTCAGAGTGAATAACGTGGTATTGTGAGGCCAGCTTTAGCCTCCTGGCTTGTCTTTAAGTTACACTGCTGCCTTCTGTGGCTGTCACCCACCTGTTGTCAGGTCGTCCAGGGAGTCAGTGTGCAGGGCTTCAATGATCAGTGAAAACGTCCCCTGAGGAGAGAAACAGAGCGTCAACAGCTGCTCGGCCTGCAGCCTCCCTCCCTCCGCACTGCAGCAGAGGGCCATTAGGAGGCCTCCCAATAAACTTCACAGCCTAATTCGCGTGTTGATTACGGGCCTAATAAGGGTTACTACCTGCTCCCTTTTCACACCCTTGCTACTATCACACTCTGACACCGCCGTAAAACCAAACGAGGCGGAATTTCACGCTGCGCTGCCAATGATGTGCCATCTCAGAGGATGTTAAATTTCCCACCGCTGCTAGTCGGAGGACAGGAGCTTTTGGTGAAAACACTGCCACCCATCCCCTCCACACACGCACACACTCTCTCCCTCTCTTACACACACATACATACACACGCCCTCTTCCCCTCCCCATTTTATCCCACCAAAGAGCAGAGAAATACTACAATAGCCTCTCTCTCACACTGCTGACAAAGACCCCCACAAGTGTGGAGTTTGGGAGCATCTGTTACGTTTTGCACTCTTCAAAGCTAAAGTGTCCCAATGGAATAAGACTATAATAACTTCACAGTCTGATCATGTCAAATAGAAAACACTCTAGAATGAAACAGGGATAAAACTATAAATGTCTCAAAAGTTTTTCTAGCAGGAAAAGTTTGTTCAAAAGTCTTGAACTTCAGTAAATGTAACATTTCTCCTTACCGGCCACGTGAAGCCGAATGGAAAGCGGATGGGTTGGTGAAGCTGTCTGCGTTTGTCTCCGGCACCTGGAAGGAGTTGGAGCCGAGGACGGGCGTCACAGCCCCGCCGTAGGTGCAGGGCGGCTCGGGGGAGACGTTGGTCTGATAGTGCTTCAGACATACCCGAAAGAAAGTCTTGCACTCACACTGCTGGTGTTGACCCTGCGGAGAAGCGGAGCCCCCGGCACAGCAGTTTGCGTTCCCAGGTACCCCCTTTTTATTGAGAAACTCTTGCAGCTTAAGCTCAAACACTCCGGAGCATAAAACCTGAAACACACATATATATACACACTATCAGTCTAGTGTTTGGGAAAGGTGAGTCTAAGAAAAAACTTATTTTGATTTTTAAACTGTGTACAACCATAAAAGTGGATTACGCACAAATAGTTTATGCGTTTTGATTCCAATTGACTGTTACGCACTGTGCGTAATGATGATTGGACCTACCTGGCAGGTGAGTAGGGACAGGCTGACAACCAGGAGCAGACATAGGCGTCCCATTGTGTTGACAGCCCTTCAGTAAGCAGTGAAAGCTCCACAGGTTCGCGCAGCCCGGCTCAAACACTCATGGAGAAAGTTTATAAAGCTCTCCGCTATATTTCAGTCAAGGTGATGAGCTAAAACGCACGAGGGAGGGTGAGAATAGACTTTCGTGCCACTCTGCGCTCCCATACGAGGGCAATAAAACAGGAAAAAAAGTTTACAGTGTAAAATAATCCTCAGGAGAAGGGTCCTCTTGGAGAAGCGTAAATGAAATCCCGGGTGGAAAAACAAAGAGAGTTAATTCCAATGAGTCCTTCAAGCAGCTCTCGTTTATTTTCCCACTTGATTGATAATGATATTCTGATCCAGAGTCTGCGCTTCTCTCTGTGTTTAACAGTGTGTGTGTCTGATGGGTCTCCAGCCCTGTTCAGGGTTTTATACCGGGCCAGCAGGCGAAGGGTAATAAGATGCAAATGAGCCCCTCTGCTCCTCTTCTTCCCCTCCCTCCACCACCACCACAAGTCCGCCCCGGGGCCATCACAAAGAAAGGGGAGAGAGAGGGGGGGTGCACACAACTTTTCCAAACCCGCCCCTCCCTCTCCCTCGCTCCCTCCACACACACACACACACATACACACACACCCCTGCTCTCTTTCTCTCAAAGGGACAGACCAAATGGCTAGTGAGCTGTTAAATGTGCAACAACCACTCGCTTCCCCTGATGCCTCCCTCCTCCACAACAACACAGCGAAAGCGCACGGCAAGGGCCTATTTACATTCCGACAAATCAATTCACCTCTGCATGGAATCCTACACATGGCAGCATCATGGTTAAGGAATAAGCGTCTTTCATTAGTTTCCTTCTGTAATTTAGAAAGACCTTGGCATGGCACAGTCTCTGGCTGCATGCATGTCCACCCGCCCCAAACTGCGCTACAACGACCATCTGCTCCTCCACATTCCTATGGTGTTACCCTCGTCCATGTTCACACCCCTTAAGCAAGTCGATTTGTTGCATTTGCCTTATCTTTAGTTCTTTCATATCGTATAGACATTGACACCTCTCGTATTCCATGTGCGCATACATCGCGTTTCATGCGGTATTTTTCAACCAAATTGTGACTTTTGGAATCATAAATTTGTTGAACACAGAAAAAAAATGTATCATGTCATTTAAGACATATGTTTTATTTCACAATTAGCCTTTGAACTATGCTTTCAGACATCTATTCAACGAGGAACACTCGTTGAGCGCACACATCACCAAAACCAATATTCACACTATGTTCAACAGCAGAGATTATTAATTTTTGATTTGATTAAATCTCCATATTGCACTGTTAGACACTTTTACAAAATTTGCGAAGCCAAATGTGCTTGCAGATGCATTATTCGCTGTGAGAAAAGCTCCCCGGTTCGTAAAATCGCACATAACGCGCATCTTGGATGAAGGCAAAAACACTTATTCCACCTCATGTTTTTCTACTTCCCTGACTGGCTCTTTGGTAGAAGCAGTAAAAAAAAAAAAGACTTGGTGGTGTGTCACTCGCGTGGCTGTCATTAAGGGACTTTGTGGGGAGAAGGAGGGGGGAGGAGGAGAAGGGAGAGGGAGTAAAGTTTTTTTTCTCTTTGTGCTTTCAGCTGTATGGTAATTGGGGCAGCAGCACCTGCTCTCCCACAATAATGCAACACCAGAGAGAGTGAGAGAGAGGGAGAGAGAGAGCGTGCTGTTTTTATAAACAGTAATTACATGATATGTTTGATAATTAAATATCTCATTTCCTGCACATAGACACATGAGAAAGAACAACATGATCATTAACACAGTGAATTTATTTGAAAGGTTCATGTGTATAAGCTGGTGTGAGAATAAACTGACTCCACCCATGGACTTACTGTCTCATTTGCATATTTGTGTTTATCCTCAGAAAAATGTGAGGAAGAATTCGCACTTGTTGGCAGGAGTTTGCTATGAGCTCATCACTAGCTTTGAGGCGAAAATACGCCTTCAGTAATGTTTTTGATGCTCTGTGATGTTTTGCAAAGGACCCAAAATTTGTAAGTTACCAATGAGAGGGAGTAGTTTAGCCCCCTACCCCAAAACACACACACCAGGTATATCTTAAATCAAGCCACAATCTAAAGGCACACCATATTCATTTCCACTGAAAATGGCCCCCATATAACATGCTGTCAAACAAGCCCTTTGGTGACAGCTTTCTATATTTCAAGAATTTATCTCAAACGTCTGCATGGAAAGTGCAGAATTGCAACTTAAACGAACAGAGTAACAACCAGACTAAGGGACAAACAAATATAAAAACACCCCTCTTCAAATGTTTCCATTTAGCACTAAACTGTGTCAGAAGGAAAAAGTTTGGGTCACTTCATGCCCTGTTACAGGTGAGCCAGGAGTAAGATTCAATGTGTCATACTGTCTTGTCTTTGTTATAGTTCTAATAAGTCTGGTGCTGATTTATTGTTAGCCTTACATTAAGATGAAAGTTATTCTACAGTGTTTGATTTAGTAGAGCCTTGTCGGGCCTTTCTTTTCATTACTCCAGGCCTCTTCTTAATAAAAGGGCGTTTTTGTGTGGAGTTTGCGTATCCTCCCCATGCATGCCTGGATTCTCTCTAAACACTCCAGCTTCCTCCAACTCCCACATAGTTCATGGGTCAATTTGTAGCTCTAGGGGGTCGTCCACATGGAGGTGAATTCAGGCATATCCACACAAGTTTTTAATCGTATAGGTGTTTCGTCCACATGGATACAGTGTTTTGGGTGCCCGAAAAAACACATATTTGAAAACAGGTCCCAGATTGGATATCTTTGAAAACGTCGGCCTTGCATTTCTGTGTTGACGAATACAGATAGTTTCAGAAACGATTTCATCATAGGCCCACTACTCCCTTAAACCTGACAACAGCAGAAACTACGGTGGAAAATGGTGTCTGATGCTGCAGAAGCTGCTGAGCTTGTTATGGCTTTAACAGCAAAATCTTCTACTCCTCTACCACCTCTGTGAGCAACAAGGGGACATGGAGAACAGTATACACCAGTGTTAGTTCACATTTCTCATGATATATGCTCATGCTCCATGTCTTCTTCTCTAGTTTTGGTGTATTTCTGCAGCAGAGTTACAGCGCCACTTACAGGCTTGGGATATGTACTACAGTATTTTCAGTGTTTTCATGAGGACGGACACATTTCTTGAAATAATGTCGTCTTTAAAGAGAACATTTTCAATACAAAAACTTTTTAGTCTCAGTGTGAACAGGGCCTAGATTGTCCTTAGGTGTGGGTGAGTGTATGAATGGTTCCTGTTTTCAATGTTGCCCTGCAATTGGCTGGCAACCAGTCAAGGAGGAACCCAACCTCTTGCCTACAGTCAGCTGGGATAAGTGGTATAGATAATGGATGGATTATTAATTATGAGGAATGAAGTAAAATTACGATATAAAACGTCATTATTACGGGATTCAGAGATAAAGACTTGTCTTAAGCTATCGGCCTAGAACCTGATAATCATGACTTTTTCCCCATAATAATGATAAAATATTTCATTATTATGTCCTTATCTGAATGTATTAATCTGATTACCCCATAACTACAACTCTATCTACTGACTATGATGAGTTATCTCATGATTATATGCTGCTGTCTCATTGTTTTGAGGAACCAATACCATAAATTGACTGACAGTAAAATTTTGAGACTTGAAATAAGGTTAAGAAATGCAGGCATGGGTAAAGACCTGAATAAAATAAGTGCAAAGGCCATTAAACTGTTTATATCACATAGTTGAAAACCCCTTTATCATGCAAATGACACTTGTTAATTTTAATTGTTAATTAGTTTTTATACAAAATTCAGGAGTGCATGGGATGTCTACAATGCTGCCTCATCCTGACAGTCCCATCAATATTCACTCCACATGGATGGATAACCATTGTTGAACCTCTAAAATATTGCCATCACACCACAGCTGCCCACACACACAATCGCACATATTGTGTCATGGCAGCATTTGGAGTGGTTAATTATAGGAATCACAGCTCACAGTTTGAGGCGCAGCAAATGTTACTCCTTATGTGATATATTCCCACATTCAGGACAAGATGCCATTATTTGCTTGCATGCTGACAATGACATTTAATTGTTTACTGAAAGAAAAGGTGTAAGATAAGGAGAAGAGACCAAAAGTCAATGGTATAAACCCTTCTAATGTTTCATTTGTCCAAATCACATGTAAGGAGGAGGAAGATTCTTAATCATTCATCAATCCGTCCATCCATTATCTATACTATTATCTATACTGCTTATCCCTGTTGTAGTCCTGGGAGGCTGGGGCTTATCCCAGCTGACACTGGGCCAGAGGCAGGGACCAGCTGCAAGATGATAGCAGGGACATATAGAGAGACAGACAAACATTCACACACTCAACCATAACTCTAAGCAAAATTTAGAATCAAACCTAACAAGCTTGTTCTTGGTTCTTTGGAGGAGGGTAGAGTACTTGAAGCGAAACAGTGCACAGGGAGAACAGACAGACTCCACACATAAAGGTTCTGACAAACACAGGATATGAATTAGCAACCTTCTTGCTGTGAGGTGCACATACTACCTGCTGTGCCACTACATCTAGATCTTCAATCAATCAATTAATCTTTAGCCTATTTGTAAAGTGCCAAATCATAGCAAACTTTATCTCGAGACATTTTACAAAAGAGCAGGCCAATGCTTTACTCTTCAATTTTATTAATAAAGTATTTCATTGTCTTTTTAAAAAAATCATTTTTTCCCAATCAAACATTGGTCTACACAGAAAAGCCTTGATGGATATGAAGTTTGGACTATGATGAGTAATCTAAAGTAAGCAAACTGCCTGCTGCCACCCAAATTACATTTTTTCTCATAGTGATAATTATCTCAAAATTTTGACTTTATAACTTCGAAACAAGCCCATGTCTTAGGATATAAAGTTCTTACATTTTATCTCATCATTTTAAATTATACTCTCAAATATACGACAAAGTATCTAATAAGTACAACTATTTATCTCATTATAATTACTTAATATCCCAATGTTTGACTTTTTAGCTCGGAATTATCAACTTATTCCATTTTGACTTTCCATACTGTAAAATGACAGGGTATCTCATAATTGTGTTTTTTTTTCTCATGATTATAACTAAGTTTCTCATGATTTTGACCTTTTTTATCTCATAAATATGTTGTAGTATCTCATAATCATGACTTGTATTCTCTAGTTATGACTTTTATTTCATAATAATGACTCAAGTTTCGACTTTATAAGTAGCCTCTGGGCAGCACGTTGGCTCAGGTTAGAGCATGTGCCCCAAAGCAAGGAGGTTGCTGATTCGACTCCCTGTGTCGACCAGGTGCTTTCTGTGTGGAGTTTGCATCCCTTTGCCTGCATAGGTTTTCTCAGAGCACTGTAATTTCCTCCCACAGTCCAAAACTTGCTCATTAGGTTAATTGGTGACTCTAAATTGCCTTTGGGTATGAGTGTGAGCATGATTGGTCGTCTGTCTCTCCAGGTAGCCCTGTGATTGGTGGAGGGTGTGCCCTGCCTGTCATGCAATGTCAGCTGGGAAAGGCTTGAGCCCCCTGCTATCCTAAAAGGAATGGGCCCTATAGATGATGGATGGATGGATGCATCTCATAAATATGACATATGACAATTAATCTCATAATAATATCCTATTATTACAACTTTACTTTTAATTACATGACTTTAAAATCAAAACATTGACTTCAGTTTCAAAGTTTTGAGTCTATAAGTATCCTATCCTTGATTATTTGACTCAAGAATCTAGATTTTCGTCACATCAATGCTTAGCTTCTTTTTTCTTATGTTTGGCAAAAATTGGCTCCACGGGCCTCTCAGAATCGTCATATTTGTCCTTCTGTTTAAAGCACTCCTGACTGTCCCATTATTATTCACTCCATAATAAGTACTGATGCATCGCTGCCTGCTGCTGTCCCATCATTGCATAAGTGTTTCTGGCCCTGCTGATCTTTGATAAATGAGAGGGTCTTGTCTCCTCTGTCTAATGTGACTATGTCCTTGATGAGATCTGTATACTTCTCCAGGATGATTGAAGGGCCTTTAACCTTAAGCTCTAAAACTATTATCCTTGCCTGCCATGGCCCTTCCACATACCCGTAGCTTGTGTGTGTGTGTTTAGCTATGGGACGCTGCTCATTTCATTTAACCAGTTGATTTCAGCCCCCTTCTCAATAGCGTACAATGCTCCAATGTGGCGTGGCGTAAAATCCCCCTCTTGAGGGCCTTTATTTACACTCATCCCGACTTTCAGAGGTCCCCCCTGTGTTAGGCCAATATACCATCAGTCATTCATCACCATGACGTGGCACACATTTTATGATTACTCCGTTAAAGCGTGACTGACCCCCTCTCCGTCCTCTCCTGCTCGTTCATTTTCCTCTGAAACATAATTGATGCCAGGAGCTTCTCTGATTGTGTCTTTAGGAAGCAGCAGAAAGTGGAGGCTCCTCCCCCTGTGTGTGTAAAAATGGTTTAACTGGAGGTCGACTGTTTAACTGAAGTGCTCTCCTATTGTCCGTCTGTGTGCGTGCAGCTACGTGTGCGCTCGCGTTTGTCCCCCGTGTGTGTGCGCGCGTGACCAGGAGCTCCGTGACATGCAGGGGGAACAACAAAGGAAGAGGTCTCGCGCCCCGCCGCCCATTCATCCCTTTCTCTCGCGGAGTAATTCCTATTGATTCTTATTGAACGGCGAGTCGCGAGCCCCTCGGGGGAGAAACCGTGTGATTTGTGAAGGGTCGCGAGGACAAGACACGCCCCCTCCGCGAGCCCCGACCATCTGCTCACCAAACACCACAACACCAACCAACTACCAAATGGCATCCCTCATCTATATCCCTGTTATTAGTGTGTTTTATGCTTTTACATCGAAATTCCCCTTCCTAAACTTTGACGCTTCACATCTCACATCTCTCTTCTTCCTTCATTTGTCCTTTCACTCATTCATTTTCAGGCCGAATGCCTTTATAGGTGAAGCCACTGGTTGCTTGACGGGCCAAATCACAGTGGAGGCATCCAAGGGGTCTGAGGTGGCCATATGGCCCGTGTGTGTGTGTGTGTGTGTGTGTGTGTGCCAAGAAATGGATGGATGGATGGCCATCGTGGGAACCTCCAAAATATTGCCATCACACCACAGCTACCCACACACACCGTTGCACAGATCATGGCAGCATTTGGAGTGGCCAGTTATAGCAATCACAGCTCACAGTTTGAGGTGCAGCAAATGCACCTCCTTCTGTGACATTTTCCCACATTCAAGACAAGGCTGTAATTGGCTGGCATGCTGACAATGATGTTTGATTGTTGACCGCATGAAAGGGCGTAAGAAAAAGAGAAGAGACCAAAAGTCAGTGATACTAACCCTCATGCCATTTCATGAGACCAAATCACATTGAAAGAGTAAGTATGTCCTTAATTAAACTTTGTTAGTATAGATCCAAATCCTGACAGATGTTATCAGGACACTTGATTAAAGAGAAGTACATACTCCTTATTTTATGGAGCTATTTTTTATTGACTTTTAAAATAAACTGATCAATCCATTTTTAATTTTTATTCCAAATCCAGCATGAATCCACCATTAGTACAGCCCTGTGCCACACTCAGCAACAGTTACAGAAGCAAGAAAACTCTGTTAAGCTGCAGGAAAGCTTGAGCTGGACCACACTCATCCTGATCAGCCATTCACCAAAGCTGTATCGGGGTGTGAGAGGGTAGAGGTAGGGGAGTGGGCAGAGACAAAGGGACTGAAATGTGAATGCATGATAGCGACAAATTTATGGACACCCAAGCCCTAAATCTGTCTTTATCATATTAGTCTGTTTTGAATTGAAATTTAATAGAGGTTAGCCCCTTGAGATGTGGCATCCTATTTTCAAGACGGTCCTCCTCTATATGGATGTAAAGGTAGTTACACTGACTGAGAGCTGACATTCTGATTTCTTTGATCCACGTTAGGCCCAAAACACACCTATATACAGTATAATGAAGGCACATATTGCATCCTCTTTGCTCCCTGTGACTGACTTTTCATAGAGAATTTGAAATTGAAATAGCAAATTACAGGTTGACATACCTTTAGACAATATACTTCATCAAAATAGAGCCCTGAAAGGTTCTAAGTAGAAAAGAAGTAATTTGGATCCGTAGCGTTAGCATTTGTGCTGACTTTGTGCCCTCTGGACTTGTCTCCAGTTTGCTTTGGAGCTGGCAGGAAAAAAAAGAACTTTGCCCAGGTCTTAAAGCACAGATAAATATCAGCATTGCTAACAGTCAGTTTGAAAAAATATAGAATTGTACCAATTTAGTTGGAGGGCTTTACATGAAACAGGAAAGAATAAGTAAAATGTATATTTTTGATGCTGAGGTAATGTGATGGTGAGTATCAAGGATTAGAGTAAAAGATTACCATTGCTTGGATATAGGATGCAATTGCTGGTTTTCATAGGCTTTTCCATGCCTTTGGCGCCAGAAAGCTTTTCCCTTTAAAGCCACTTACAGATGGCCTTGATGGTTTCCCAGATCACACTGTCCTTGAGGCAAGTATGCCATGGAAATTTGTAAAGCCATACAATATGAGCTGACAATATCAATACAACCTAAAATAGAGTTTTTAACATAGTCCATCAATAATTAGAAATGCATTCATTTTTAAACACAGCTGAAAACTGAGTAACTTTAAAAAGCTACTCAAGATTTGAAAAAGTTACTTTAGACTCATTGTTCCTTTAATAAAAATAGAATTTGATCCATTCATTATTTCTATTGCTTGTCTATGTTGGGGTAGGAGAGGGCTTGAGCCTATTCTAGCTGGCATTGGGCAAAAGGCAGGGTTCACCCTGAAGTTGTCACCAGCCAATCACAAGGCTGACACAAAGAGAAAAATTACATTTCCACACAAACTCACACCTAATATGAATTCAGAGACACAATAATGAGCATGTCTTTGGTCTGAGTGAGGAAACAAGAGTACCCAGAGAAAACCCACACATGCACAGGGAGAACATGAAACTCATAACTAAAAGGCTCTGCCGGACCGAGAAGCTAAACTGCAGCTTTTTTGCAGTGATGCTCAGTCATGACCTGCTGCACTGCTGTGCAGCCAAGAAATAGGATCACTTAACAAATTATTTAGAATTAATACCAAGAATTTATTTTAAGTTACTTACTAAGGCGGAAGAAGCATTTACTGCTCCTACAAAGTTCACTTAAGATGAAAATCTGCTTTGTATCTTCAAGGACACAAGCTCAAAATAATTTTAAACTTCTAGTTGTTGGAATACAGGTCGTTGTTCCCCTCTTGTCCTGCACACTCCACTGGAACTTCTTGGTCAGTAAAGAAATACCATGACCGTTATAGAAATGATAATACTTTCACTAATATCCATGCATTATTTTATTATTTTAACCACTTTATCCCCTCCAGGGTGGTGATGGAACTGAAGTCCATTCCAGCTCTCATTGAGCGAGGGGCATGGTACACCCTGGACTGGTGGCCAGCCAATCACAGAACTGAAATAGTGAGACAGAAAACCATTCACACTCTCACCTGAGGCCAGTTTAGAGTCATCAGGGAACCTACCAAGCATGATTTTCTGTATGTGGGAGAAACCAGGGTACCTGGAAAGACCCACGCATGCACAGAGGGAACATGCAAACTTCACACAGAGAGGCCCTGTTTGACCAGGGAGTCGATCCAGCAACCTTTTTGCAGTAAGGTAACAGCACTACCTGCTGCCCCACTATGCAGCCCTCAGACTACTACCTGCTGAGTAAAAGATTGTTATCGCAGTAATGTAAAACAAGTCATAAATCACTGCCCACCACAGGTGATACAGTTCTAAAAAACACAGCCTGATTCTGTGGTTCATGTTAAATTGGCTAACGTACATGGATAAGAGTATGTAAGTTGAGATTTTGTCTTTTTTCGGTGTCCATTGAACTAAGACAGTTCAAAAAGAATAATCTAACAAAGTGATAGAGTACATGCAGCACTTTATTCCTTCTTTAAGCCTTGTGCATGACACGAGCTTGTACTGTAGTAGACCTCTTGATTTATTTCTACAAACACTCACACGTTGCCCTGCGTGGCTATAATATATATTTAGTTTAAGAAAATAAGAAAAGTAATTTATCTATTAACTTCTGCAGTTTTTTTTGCTACATCCATCTTAAATATATTGTTTAAATCTTTATTCTAATGCAGCTGTGAGCAGTTTGACCTTTGAAAGCAACTGACAACACTATCTCCATATTGAATTGCATTCCCTGCTGAGTGTCAGAGGAGATGATTCACAGCACACTGTCCAGACAGCTTTCGTTCCCTTTTTCCACAACAAAGATTTTTAGGGAGAGCAGTCTTTTTCTTTTCTTTTCTTGTTTTAAGAAAATACTTAACACATGTACAGGGCACCAAGAGGGGAAGCAGTCAAAAGCGCTGCTTAGTTCATCACTGACTTAAAATTGTTTATGTTCTAACTACTGTCAAACAAATGACTCAAACATGCAATGAGTTACTTCTTACTCATTATTCCTAAAAAGTAATACAATTGCATAAATGATAGGTTACTTAATACTTTACTTTTAAGTTAATTGTTACTTTTTGAAAAAGTGGATCTACAGCAGGTTAAAAATAAAGTTTTCAATGAATAACAATGTTCTCTGCATCTTGAACACACTAACTTAAAATTAGATAGTGTTTGGAGTTGTTGATGGAATCGCTCATTTTTTTCACTCTATCCTCCATGGTGTGATGATATTTTTAGCTCAACACTGCATGTATGCTTCATCATGGTAACAGCCTACCAGTACAAGATTAACAATGTCAGTAGGCATTACTTTGGCTAGTATGTGTAACATTATTACAGTTTTAGGCATTGAAATTTCTTACACTGCTTATCACTAAAACAGGATGTCATTGCAGTGATTTACTACAAATAACTACTGCGTAACACAAACTATTAGTGTTCAGAGAAGCTACAACAATTGTCCCGAAATAGACCAACAAAAAATTTATCATGTATGATAAAACATGGGCTGCAAGCAGGTAGTTCTGGTGCCCCATAGCATGACAGTTGCTGGATCGACTTGTCAGACGGGGCCTTTTGAGAAGAATTTGCGATTTCCTTTCATACATGCATGGGTTTTCTCTGGGCACTTTGGTTTCCTAGCACAGACCAAAAACAAGTTAGGCTAAGTGGTAACTCTAAATTGCCCCTAGGTGTAAGTGTAAAGGGTAGTTTGTCTCTATTTGTTAGCCCTGTGATTGGCTGCCCCTCCTCACACCCAATGAGAGCAGGGATAAGATCCAGCACATCTGTGACCCAAAAAGAGTTGAGTGGTTAAGTAAATGACTAATTTAACACTTGTAAGTTCTAAAGTCTTAATTTTATAGGGTAACTGTTAACTGTTCTCTTAAAAAAAATAATACAATAAAGTTTTTGTGAAACTTGATACCCACCAGTTTGCATGTTTTTATTTCAAGCACTTCAAATGATTTAACTTCAGCATACCTGCTTTCAACACAGAATGCAATCTTTCTGATATTTTGAAGACATAAAAGTTTTTTTCTTTAAACTTTTACTTGACCAAGAATGTTCCTATTAAGACACAGAGTCTTTTTTGCAAGGGAGTCCTGGCCAAGACAGTAGCTCAACATTTCCACAGAAAGAACAAACCATAGGTTATAACACACAAAGATTTCATCAAATATCAAATCAGTTTTCAGCCATAAAACAAATCTAAAGTGAATGAAATAAAAGAATGAAAAATGAAATATGCTTCCATTTGAATCACCATCCTAATAAGAAACATTACAGCATACCATTTTTAGATTAACTGTGTACACCCTTATTGAAATGTATTCCTCCCACCAAGTACATTTAATCATTTGGACTATGATCAAATATATCATTAAATTCCAGTATGAAATTGTTACAGCTAAATTCTTGCATAAGTACTATTGGTAGGCAAAATTTAATGATCTAAGACAGACAAACAAAAACTCATTGCTCTCTGAACAAATCACACACTCCCTGTTCCTTGAGATCTTGGCCCTGTCTCTCTCCAGGGGTCCCTGGCCTTTGGTTTGAGAACCAGTGGCCTCAAGCAGCAGGATTAGCCAGACCAGCTGCCCACTGAAACTCCAGGCCCTGGATGCTGACACCAGGACTGACCCCCAGTGGCTACTATCAGGGCCACTGAAGGGATTTGGACAGCATTTGGTGTGTAGAAATGTGTGTATGTGAGTTTGTGTCATTCATTCAGTTGGGCAACTGTTGAGCCTGTACAGATTTGTGCAGCGGTGTGCTTTGTGTGTGTGTGTGAGTGCCTGCTTGTATGGTCAATTCTCTCCGGGGGTTAACTGCTGATCCAGTACAAATGGGAGGTGTTGGGGGGCAGGGCTGAGGGCAGTCGTGTGCTCCTGGAACATCTGCCTCTGTTTCTCCTGAGTCAAGCTTTGGTCAGGGGTGGGGAAGAAGAGGAGGGGGGAGGGAGGGAAGCAACAGGGGGGAGGATCTCAAAGGGGGAGGAGATCGAAGAGGAGAAAGAAGAGTGAATAGGGGGAGAAGGAAGTTGAAAATATGAATAGACAACAAACTCAAACACAGTGATTTGGTAAGACTTAAACCAGGGCTGAACAATGTTGGGAAGAAGGGACATTTAGATGGCTCCTCTTACTGTATAGTTTTCTTTGTATATTGTGACAAAAAGTACACAATTGATAAAGGTCACATATTTTACACTTTCTCAACAAGATTTCAGTGGCCCCAGATGTCTCCAGAATAATTATTTTATAAGATACTTGCCTACAGAGTCTCTCAGGTATTGGATTTTGGCATGACTACAAACCTCTCCGTGTCAGCCCTGGTCAGAATACTTCTTTAACACCACGTCCTAAGTGAACGCAAGTGTTGGATCACATCATGCAACATTGCAGGCCTGCTGTCCACACTGCATGAGTTAAAAATATTATTCCATATCATGTGTTTCCACATGTAAACAACACATCAAGTGTTCTTACTGTACAGTTGGAGAAAAAGACTTATCAATACTCAGCTCTCTGTGAGGCAAACAAGGTTTCTCGCTCGGTGCTGAAAGTGAAAGTAAATCATTTCACTCACTGAAATACATGAATGCTCCTTAGTCTCTGCCATTTTAGACATATAACCCATGCTGAGTGAGAAAAAAAACAGAGAAAACAAAGAAAGTCCCTCCTACATCTTGTAAAAATCCCTTTCTCCTCACTTCACATCCACGTCGATGCTTGTGAGGAAGGGAAAATTTCCATAAATTTTAGAAAAAATCCTTACAGACTTTTTGGGCAGAAATTTTATGAGAGTTGGAACAAGCAACAAAAGGGAAAGACAATATTTTTCTTTTTATTATGGCCATTGACACAAAAACCATTAAACATGCATTTTATATAGGACCTTTTAAAGGACATTCTGACTCCTAATACATATTGACTTTATTGAATTAACAGTTGTATCTCTTACATAAATTCATTATAAATAATAGTTTGATTCTTTAATTTTTAGAAATCAAGAAAACATCATTAACGGACTTCTATTGATGTACAATGCACCCTGGGTAGAGATGTCAAATGGTTGTGGCATTCTTCCCACATCTTTACATTTTAGTTACTTCTTTTATGCAGAGTGGTGAAGTAATGAATAAGTTGATGTCCTAGCCCTTTTGGTTCCCCCATCTCAATGTCTATGGGACTTTTGAATGGATTTTTTATGCCTGAAACAACATGAACACATGTGAATGAATATGAGATTTTAACACTGTCTCTACAGCTTAAAATGCATCTGTAGTGGCCCCACTTGTGAATTTTGTACACGATTTTGCATATTAAAGGACAGTTGGCAACAGACTGCAACCAAGAACCTTAGATGTATCTTTTTTTGATTGTCTTTAATAGAAGATGTTACTTACTAAACTGCCACAGCCATGAGCACCAAACCAATCATGTCACTCAAGGAGGAAAAAAACAGCTAACAGTGTGAGATATAAGAAGAATGATAATGGCTTCAAAGTAGGCCCAGCATGTTGTAGTTCCATGATAGTTAGACAAGAGATTTTTTATCTTTCTAATTACGTTTAATATCATGAAGTGTAAAGGGTATCACGATGAACTATCGTATAGGCTTTTTGTCAAGGGAACCTTTGCTAACTTCCAGGTTAGCCTACAAAATTATAGTTTTTTTTTTTTTTTTAAATATGTAATTCCCTCACAACTCTATGCCATCCTTACCAAAACTGCTCTACCAAAAAGTAAATATTGTATTATTGTATATTGTTTCTTTTTTGTCCAACAAAGTTTAAAAAGACCCTAATGCAAATATTCAAAAGTTCACATGTCTTAGGAAGTCAGGTCCTTTTCAAGTATATCTTCATATCGGGTGCATTCTGTATGCAAAAATATCTGATGTGCAACATATTTTTTGGGTTCTGTGATAATCCTAAAGTGTGTGATAAAAACAGATATCAATAATCATGAGAATATGAAGCTTGTACTTTACTTTATTATATCTTTTAATCTAAAAGATGGGCTAAAATTGAATGACAACATAAATGGTTGGCATATTTATGACCAAAATAAAAAAAAAGTTGGATTCACAGCACCCTGATGAAATAAGTCAAATCGATTATGTCTATGTTGTGATTTCATTTTTTTCTGCATTCTGCTCAGTTTTAAGGTCTGACTAACAGAGCATATTCCACAAATTATCCTCGTGATATAACACAGCACAAGCTTAGCTCTGTGCAGTTTGCTCTTTTATTGTGTCCAAATGGAGAAATTAGCTGTCAGCTTTCTGCTGCAAACATACTAATACTGAGCTGTGGATCCAGTGGTCACCATGCTTAAACAGGACCACCTGAAATCTGATTTGTCACCCAAAATCTTCAATGATTGATTATTTGCCTTGTCAGGCCATTAATGTAAAGTTGTAATGTCTAATGACTTTGTTTCCTTTTTTCTGAGTGGAAGTGTACCTTAACTGGATTGGTTTTGGTTATTGAACACACTATAAGTATAGAGCATCAAGTGGCCTGGTCATCAGTGATCTTGGGTGAAAATATTTTGACATCCGAGCCCTAACGCTTTTGAGTCATTGTCATAAATTGACCAGAAACTTTCTTTTGTAGCAAAATTTACTCAGGGCTATTTAACCTGACTGTAGTCCTCTGACACTTTGATTATAGATCAAATTATTGTATGCCTTTGGCTCACCTTGCTTTGTTTGTTTTGTAAATTACGCTGTGTATTGTTAATTTAACAGAAAACAGATGTGATCATCTTTGATACTTTAACTTGGATTTGAATTAGTGAAGCGCTAGAGCTCAAGTGGTTATCAACAGAAAACAACACAAGTTAAGTATATCACTAAGTGGTAAAAAGAGATAATCAGATTCTTCTGTAAAGTTGCTTTCCTCTTGAACAGTATTCTCTAACACAAAAGACAAATAGGATCATAAAAGCCACAGCTTTTGAGAGAATGACAAATTGTTGGTCAAGTTTGGTGCAAAATTAAACTATCTCTATGGTCTTCATGAGTTCAGTGGTCATAACTGGACTCATAAAGAAGGGTGGAGGGGCAAGATTTACAACACAGACCCTCCCTACTTGAAGATCAGTAGAGTGGGAGGGGCAGATTGTCCTGCCCACAGAGCATCTGGCTGAGGAACGACAGATGCTGACAGCTGGACTGACATCCAGCATATGCCCCTTTCTTTAGTCCTGCTCTCCTCAAACAAAAGAGTGGACTGGACAGGGGGGCTTTATGTTGAGAAGGTAGACCTAATAGCTTGTGACTCCAGAATAGAGCCCCTATTCTCCAGGAGAGCCTGGAGAGCAATTAGCTTACCTCTGATCCTAGCCTAGGGAGTTATTATGGGAGGACTGAGCCTACAAAAACCTCAATGATCCATTCTCATTCATGAAACATTATTATTTCTTTAGGTATGGTTGCAACTACACGCACAAAAAAGAAAAAGCAGATAACACGTTTTTGGAGTGCTGATTTTCTATCAGGCTCTTTAGGGTCGATCACACAGAAAAGTAAACTTGCACTGTTTCATTGTTGCCTTGTAAGACCCATGCGCCAAGCACGTGCGGCTTGTTTTGCTACGCGATGACGTCACGCGTGAATGTCAGGAAGTAATTTGGATTTGACGCATATAAACAAAACCTGGACCAAACCTGTTTACGTTCACTGAGAGTTTGAAGTAGGTTTATGCCACATTGAACTATACAAAGGACAAACGCATGTTAAGACGTATGCTTATGTAAGACAACGAGTGGGTTTTACAGCTTTGAAACGGGACAGTGTCCGATTAACTGACTCTATCGGCTACAAGCTAAGCTAACGGATAGCACTTCGGTTCATTTAAACTGTGCCTTGTCGAAAAGCATTAACACATGTCCTGCTGCGACCTGTGAAGAAAGCAGTCTTATCATTAATTACCTTAAGTCTTCGTCAGCCTATCATTTACGGATGTATTTCAATCTTAGGCATTGTGGGTCATCGCGCTCGCTCCATTTTAACAATATTTCTGTGATTTCCTTGCGTCTCTGTTTCCTCCTTGTAGAAATGGGTGTGAAAGGTCTTCAGTATTTCATGGAGCGCTGCTGCCCGGGTGTTTGTGTGACAGTAAACCTCAGAGAAATGGCCAAACAACATGCTGCCAAGATGAAACAAAGCTCAGTCCCTGCTAACTCCTCCAGTGAGTTTGTGCCATTTTATAGGTATCATAGTGTTGAGGGGAGCCGGACTTTACTCTTGCTTAGTGAGAGAAAAAGAGGGAGTTATGTTTTCCAAACCTGTTTCCAGTATATCTTCTGCACCTTTAAACTGGATTAATCATATAATACACAGCAACATCACCAAAGAAAATTAACATTGTCAGAGTTAATATTAAAACTGTCTAAGTGTACATATGGGTCCACACCACAGAGTGTTGTTTTCAGTATCTTTCGAGAGATTGTACTTTAATTCTCATCAAGTGTAACCATTGACTCTTTTTGTCAGTGTCAGGCAGGGGTGCTCGATTATGGCAAAATACAAAATCACGATTATTTTGATTGATTTCAAGATCACAATTATTAAACTCAATCACACATTACTTTTAAAACTTCTGCATAATAATAATGTAAACACTCTAGACATTTAAACATTCTGAACACTAAAAAACAAAATATAACATAAACAATCAAGCTGAAAATAACACATTTCTTAATATCGTAATGTAAAAATTTCCAAAATAAGATCCACAGCATGCAGCACAGTACATTTTTAATCTGGATGTTTTTTTTCATAATCATGGAAAGCCAAAATTGTAATTGAGATTAATGTTCAATCTATTTCCCAGCCCTAGAATGCTCTCAAGAGGTTGTCTCTATACTGATACTGCAACATATAATCAGTGCTATTTAGGAGTTGCCATGTCTTAGTATTCAGCATGTAGCCCAGCATTTCTTACATCTGTATTCTTACTCTCATTCAGGCCCCACAGTTGTTGTGGATGGTATGGCATGCTTACGTCATTGGTACTCTTGTGAAGATTGGGTGTGTGGAGGGCAGTGGAGGGAGTACATGGAGGTGCTGAAGAGATGGGTGGAGGCCTTCACTGCAGTGGGAATAAGACTGGTCTTTTTCTTTGATGGGGTGGTGGAAGAGCAGAAAAGAAAGGAGTGGGTGAGGAGATAAATTGTTTGTATCTTGTTAATTATTATTGAATATATTATGTATGCCATAAATGCTAACCAGTAAATCTTTAATTTACTGTAGTATCTGTAAATGAGCTTTTTCCTCTCTGAAAATTTTAGCCTCATGATTAATCATGTAATGTTAAAATGACATTACCAGCAGTTCATTTACATCACATTTTTATTTTCACAGGTTAAGAGGAGGCACAGAGTGAGCAGGGAGATTTCCAAAGTTTTTCATCACCTGAAGTCACTTGGTGAGCAGCCTGGAAGGGAGAAATTTTGTCTTCCTTCAGGCCTTGCATCTTTCACGCGGTTTGCTCTCAGGTCAGAACTGCATGTTTGTTATTTTGCACTAGCCCACATGTACAATTCATATGCACTGCTATATTACCGTTAAATGTAAAGGATTTAAGATTATGTGGAGTTTTATTGTAAATCAAGTGAAGGCTGTGACTTGTGTTTATTTTCTCATGTAGGTTTTGTTTTTCACAGGTCACTGGGACAGGAGGTAATTTGCTCTATGAGGGAGGCTGACTTTGAGATTGCAAGCTATGCTCGTCAGCACAACAGTTTGGGCATTCTGGGACAGGACTCAGACTTCATTATATATGACAGGTATCCTTTAAATAGTTTGTAATTTTCATTCTCTTGTTACTGAATGAATGTCTTGTTAAAATACGATATTGTGAGAGATCACACTAACTCTAAACACTGTATTTTTATCTTTCAAAGTGCTCCCTACCTATCTGTGGCAAAGCTGCGGATTGACAGCCTCACCACAGTCCTGTATGATCGACAGAGGCTCTGCCAAACCATTGGATTGGACGTTACCCAGCTACCACTGCTAGCCTGTCTTCTAGGTAATGATGTGGTGTCTGAGGAGAAGATGCAGCACATCAGGAACAAAGCAATTTCAACATACAGGTATATGAACTTTTATTGATTGTGAACATACTAAAACAGTTTGTTAGTTAGTGTTAAGGCAAAATATGGGCTCTTCAAATGTCAGTACTATTTGTCAGTAAGAGGTGCAAGTTCTGTGTATGTTTATTTAAATACAAGGCCGGGGGTGGGGGAAGGGGGGTCATTATTAAGATCTTTTTTTCAGTGCATGCTAGGGTGCAGGGGGCAGGCATTTCAGTAAGACTAGAACTAGAAGGCCAAGCAGGAAATACTTAAATTCATTCATTCATGTTGTCATTGTTCAGGTGTGGACCTTACCTTAAAGCAGTTTTAATGTTTCATAGGATTAACAGCTCTGCACCACCACATGGAGCTCCTCAGGGGGAGATGGTGTTTGCTCTGTCCCACCTTCTGGGCTCTTGGCAGAACAATGAGGAGGAGGAAACTGGACTTATCCCTCATTCCCTAAATCTGTCGCCTCCTCTCAGAGAGATACTTCAGAGAGGAATAAGCTCTTACATACTTCCTGGACAAGAGGCTCTTCAGCAGGATGAAACCTTTGCTCCTTCCTCTGCACCTGCATTTGAAACATGCGTTAGTCCAGAAATACTGAAGGTGTGTCCTGTACTTTATTCCCTGTTCTGAAGTGTCACAGAAACAAATGCCACAGAAAGTTATTTTGTTTTTCTTCGTGGTTTTCTCCAGGCCTGTAGGGAGAAGCACATAGCAGCAGAGGGTTTCATGGTTTACAATGTTGTGTGCGAGGGCGTCATTGAATGTAGCAATGCACTGGAGGATGAAGAAGACACTGAACTGCTGCCACAGGCTCTTGTCTACAAGCCCTGCAGACAACACATCTATGGGCTGCTGCTGTTGGACAGGCATAATGGTGGGACATTTAGACTAGTCACAGACACACAGTTAAGGTGCCTAGACATACACACAAAGAAAACTGTGCTCAGGCATCACCATGCAGAGTCAGAAAGCCTAATCTGAAGTAATTTGTTAGCAGAGACTGAAAATATAGCGCTTCCTCACAGCTCAGGAAAAGTAGGCTGTGAGGATGTTGTGTTTACTATTTACATATAAAAACAGCAAGAATACAACTCAGGACAGTCAGATGAAGCTAGTCAGATCATATCTTTATCCTTTTGTTTGTTTCAGGCTGCAGTGTTGATCCTCCAAAAATCAGAGAGTGGTTCGTCTACTCTGGAAACCCTCTGCAGGAACCTGACATGGTCCATCCTGTCCCACTCAGTCTCTCAGGTACAATGCCTGCTAGTTTGTAAATATGTTGGCCTCTGTATTCTGCAGACCTCTATGAAACACAAACATAATCAAGATGACATTGCCTGGTGGTTTCTGAAAATAAATTTGAAAGCAAAACAATGACAACAGATTTCTTTTTACCTTGACATAGGAAAAGTGGTAGAGCTGAAGTGAGCATCAAAGCTTGGAGGAAACAGCAACAACATGTCACTGTCAGCTGGCACAGCCATGCTCTTAATCATGCAAATTTACTCGTGACTCTTTGACACATTATCTTTACCACATTATTATCGCCAAAATCCAAAACAGGCAGTATTGTAGTTTGAAAAACCTAAGTGATTTGTTTCTCACTGTCAAGCAAGACTTGCTGGTTTGGAAGGACACTGGCTAGGGCCTTTTAAATGAACTTATTGTGTTTGACTGAAAAGATGAAATCATGACTGAAATAAAAACTCAGATACATTAATTTTTCAACATGTTGATTGGATAAACCATTCACAGTGGTCAAGATAGCCTCGGGGGTAATATTGTGCCTTTACTATCCCTTTTTGGGGATTTAGCTAACCCTGCAAAGCGAACAGATCCACCAAATTCCAAGTCTATCATCTGGAGGATCCATCTTGTAAAGCTTTCAGCTGCTACACTTGTTCCTAATCAGAAAATGATCAGAGCAAACAGTGTCCTCCGGTGAGAAAGAAGCAGTAGTTGTGCCAAACGGAGGAAGCATCTTCAAGCCTACAACGGTGGGTGGTCATCATATTAATATTGATTCATTTAAACTTTATGTAACCTTGGAAGACTCACTTAGATTAAGATGAGCAACAGAGAAAGAATACAGAAACAAGACAATTACTAAAAAAGATGACTGCATATGAACCAGCTGAGAGTCATAGAGCATTAAGTCAAGAGTCAAAGCATCGACAATTTAAAGCATCTTCCTGCTTTTAAAAACATTTAAAAGGGCAAATTACCTTCCAAGTCTTGTTAGAAAAGTTTTGCTCTCTTTAAAACTCTCTCCAGACCCCATCTTTGTGTGTTCTGAGTGAATATGTGAAACAGTCCATCTAATGTGTCAGGTTCTGGTTCTGCGTTAGATTTAGACTAATTAGAGCTTGTTGCAAGAGGTTGCAATTACTCTGTAACTCACTCTCTCTCTCTCTCTCTCTCTCTATATATATATATATATATATATATATATGTGTGTATATATATATATATATATGTGTGTGTGTGTGTATATATATACATATATATATATATATATATATATATATATATATATATATATATATATATATATATATATATATATATATACACACATATAGTATATAACATTGTAACATCAACAATATTTGAATTGATTCAGTTGTGTTTCATGATGTGAAAACACAAGTGGTCCTGCAGTGGATCCCTGTGGAACTCCATTGTTACCATAAAGGGTGACTGAACATTATCTGCAATGACTGAATGGATCATGGTTTTCTAAGCGTTGTGAAATCAGTTACAATCTATTGAACTAAGACAAATTTAAGGCAACTCTTTTGATGAAATTGTATTTTTGACTGTTAAAAGCCTGGACTGGTCAGTGAAAGGAGCTGCACATTTTAGTTGTGTAATTTGAATTCAGCGTCATTTATTACAAGGGTTGATGCATAAAACATACAATGGCTGGGTCAAAATCCTTTTTGATGGAAAGTTAGATTATTTTTCAAATATTTTTCATTAGAGCCGATGTTCTATTACAAAAAAAAACATTCCCTGTACTGTTTTTACCAATCTAAATGTAAGCTGCAATGACCAGGAAACAGACATGTTAATTACTACATTACAGGTGATTATATTACAATGGTGATTCCTTGGCTTGTTTAGCAAACCAGAAGTGGACAGTCGTGGAAGTGCAGTGTCTTGCAGTGGCACGTTGGCTTTATGTTTTAGCAGCAGGTGTTGCAGATTGATTGTATTTGGCTCAAAACAAGACAAAGTAGTGTTTTGAGCAGGTGGACACAGATGACTTGGGGAAATGTACCCTCTGAGTCCTAACTATAGATTTTTTGGTATGCATGGTCAATCAGCCAGAGTCAGCAGCCTGTTATATTGTAAAAAGGTTGCACATTATTGACAACTGTCACAACAGTGCAGTGTTTTCTGCTTTCAAAACAATCCTTCATGTTCTGTTTTCTCTATTTAAATGTGCAGGTGATCAACCTAGGCTGGACTTACTTTGGTTTGGAACTGGTCCTGAAGTTTCTGCCCAGCGTTTGGCCTCCTTCTTTTCAATCTTTGACTGCCAGGACCTCTCAGAGTTGTACGGAGGGATTGAAGACTCTCTTCTGGCTGCTCTCTGCCTTGTCACTTACATCGCCCTCCAGGTAATGTTAACATTCAGTAGTGTCTTTCATAGTTTTTAACTGCATTGGCACAAGAAAGAAAATAGCGTTTTATTCAGCATTAGGCTAGAGTTGAAAGAGGCAATTTGTGACCTCAATTTACATAAATGTTAAACACAAAAATCAACTGAGTGCTGTACATTCACTAAACACTTTTTAAAATATTACTTTTTTGCCTCCACTGGGTGGCCCTGCAATTCTGACTTAAATTACCAAAGCCATTAAATGAAAAGATTTAGCAAAATATGATCAATATGCAAAGAGTCATTTCACTCAATAAAACAATGGCAATTATGAGTAAAACTTCACCCACTGATTTATGTAAACAGAAAGTAAAAAACCAAATGTATTTAGGGATTATTAAACATACAAACCGTCTTTTGATTTGGGATCAACATCTATAACCAATACAACAATTATTCAGCCCTTTTGTGAGCTTGTGGTTTAAAGTTAAACAGCCCATGTTGATGGTCTGTTCTGGGTTGTTTTGTTGTGGCTTAATGGGAGCTTCAGTCACCCACTGAGTGCCCAGTTTAACCACAGACACATTTCTTTGAACCTGCAACTCTTGCGTCAACAACTTTTCTGATAAGCACCCAGAGGCTTGAATATCTTAAGAGCCATTTCTTAATTCACCCCACAACTATTGTTTCCTTATTTTGGTTGCAAATGTTACACTATAAACACTTGTGCTGCTTGTAATTTTGTTGGAAAGCCATGTGATGAAGAACTTCAACGCTGTGAAAGCTTTGCTACTGTAAGTACCTTAAGATGTGATTTGAGCTTTTGGTTTGCACATTGTCCTTGACGTCACCTGATTGAGCTTTAAAATAACAGAGATTAATGCACTCCGACACAAGGATAAAGGTAAATGCGTCATTTTGTGGAAGCTAAACAGAAATTGTTTTGTACATTAATTTGCCAACTGTGTAACAAACAGGTCTTAAATTGAGCTTTACTGCCAACCAAACAATGTTTGCTATTGAAAGAAGTTAATCACCAGGACCTTGTTGTATATTTCCAAGTTAAATCTAAATATTTTTATACTCCAAAGTGTATAGGACACACCAATTTTGTACTGAGGAAGATGCTCTTCTGTTTTTTTCCCTTTTAAGTCATGTGACTCACAAATATTCTGTAGAGAGGGCTTGATTGAGAAAGATACTACAGAGAGAGAAATTACTACTTGATCTTGTGGGAAAATCAGGCATCCAGTGGCAGCTTTCAGCTTTCTTTTGTAAATTTAAGAAACTTTTTATGCATATAATGATGCAAAATATTCTGTTACCTCTGAGCTTGACACATATGTTGTTTCAAGGCTCAATTTTGTGCAAGACAAGCAGACACTGTGTTGTACTGTACTGTATACATAAACTCTGCTGATTGCTGATAAGAATGCTATTGTTTCTTTTAATAATTTGTGCATTGTTATTGGTTTTTCTTTTATTTAAACATCTTGAAATGTTACTTGATGTTTACATGCTGTCAGTAATATCTTTTAGAAATTGCAATCATTAATACCATTTTTATTCACATTCACCCATGAAAAGTAATGAGTTTGTCAGACTGGGGACGTCTCTAACCTTGTACCTTACTGCAGCTGGATTTGCCTGTTTCAGTGTCTACAGTCAGGCAGACTAATCTTGCGAAAGCCTCAAGCTAGAACAATTGAGCTTGGTCTGCCGAGGCATTGATCAATCACCTTTTGAGGAGAAAGAGGGGGAAACAGCAGCAAGCAACTACAAAATGGTAAATAATGTCTGTTTGTGAAGAGAGTAGCCTCGATGCTTCCTGCCATAGTGGCAGTTTTATCAGAATTGGACAATATTTCATTATTAGATCAAGAATGAAACAAAAGCACTGGAAGCATTTCTTGATGAAAAAGCTATTTTTGCTCCTCTTCTAACAGGTTCTGTGAGACTTTGGTTTTAGAATCAGCTCAAATTATGTACTTCACACCTTTGCAGCAGCGACTGCCTACTACATTATCTGATTGGCCCATAATTAATGTGATTGACCTAGCAGTTTTCCTGATATGTTCTTTATGGTTCTGCCATTCCCAAACTCTTTGGGCTATTGCCCAGATGGACCAAGAAATGATACTGCCCAGTATAAATCCTCCTCTCCAAATTATTAGTCAGGCATACTTATTGTAAACTGATGGGACACAACAATAAACATCAACTACCAATATCGTTGCATACTATATCACACACAAGGTAACCTAACATTTGTATGTACGCTTGGTTAATATTGGCTAATACCAATGCATTGGACTGCAATCAATGAATCTTTATATATATATAGATATATATCTTTTGGCACTATTGTATAGCGCCAATTTCTAACAAGTGTTATCCCAAGACACTTTACAAAAGAGCAGGCTGAAGCCATACTCTTCATTTTATAGGTTTATAGATACACACACACTCACACACACATATATATTTATAAATATACACATACATACATCCAGAGATGTATCCATCCAGGCAGAGACAGAGGGACTAAAGGGTAAAATTTATGATAATGACAAACCCATAGACGCCCAGATCATAGATCAGTCCTCATCACATTTGTCTGTGATGAATATAGATTCAATCAATCAATCAGTCTTTATTTGTATGGCGCCATATTTGTCTCTGTCAAATATACATTTATTAAAAGCAAGCCCCTTGAGATGTGGCATCTCCTTTTAAAGAGGGACCTCATGTCAAAATGGCTGTACAGATAGTAACTATGGATGTATAATCAATATAACCATGGATAGAGAGATCAATCTAATATTATCATTAATATCTATAATGGCTAGAATCTGGAGAGGACTGATGGTGATTAATATAGCAGCATCTAGCTGAACTGCCATTAAATTGGGTTTAACTGGTCTAAAGGTAGGAATTTATGTTAAATGATGATATTCTGTTGATGGTCGATGCAGGATAGAGCACATGGAGCTGAGCAGGACCATGCAGCAGGTCATCCATGATTGTTTGTCACTGCCATACTAACATATGCATGTTGTTTGCAGGAACTACCATGTATTTTTTTTGTTGATCTGTCTAAAGTTAATATCAGGAACTGTAATGATAATGGAATGGGGCTAAAGGAATGGCCACATAATTGAAGCTTTCTAAGTCCACAGCAGCAGGTAGTTTACACCAAGGATCCCAGGCAGCTTACAAGACAAGAACCAGAGACGAGAACAGGAGCAAACAGAAAGGGGCAAAGGCAAATATAGAGAGAGGACAGAGGGACAGTGTTAGAGAGACAGAGAGGGAGGAGCTCAGTGTGCCAAATCCCCCAGCAGTCTAAGCCTATTGAATCTTAAACTATGAGCTATGAGCTGGTCCATGCCTTAACCTAACTGAAAGCTTTATCATAAAGGAATGTTTTAAGTAGGTAGAGAGGGTGTCTGCCTGCCAAACCATGGGCGGTAAGTGGTTCCAGAGAAGAGGAGCCTGATAACTGAAGGCTCTACCTCCCATACTACTTTTAGAGACTGATGGTACCACGAGCAGGCCAGCATTTTGGGAGCATAATGTTCAAGAGGGGTTGTACGGCACTACAAGCTCTTTGAGATAAACTGGTGCCTGAGAGCTTTATAATTGAGAAGAAATATCTTGAATTCTTTTCTACAGTATAGGCCTGATTTTAGCGATGTTACCGAGATGACAACAGGCTCTTCTTGAAATTTGTTTAATGAGGAAGCTGAAGGACAAATCCTGATCAAATAGTACCCCAAGATTTCTAACAGTTGTGCTTGGTGCCAGGTTAATGCCATCTAGGGCAGTTAAATTATTAGAAAAGGTTTCTCTAAGGTGCCGGTGGCCCAACACAATGAGTTCTGTCTTGTTTTAGTTAAGAAGAAGAAAATTTCTTGCCATCCAGGTCCTTATGTCTTTTAGACAAACTTCTAGTTTAGATAACTGATTTGTTTCACCTGGCTTCATTGATACATACAGTTGGGTATCATCATCGTAACAATGGGGTTTGCTCATTTTGTCTCTAATTTTGAGAATTTTATCGTTAAAGAAGCTCATTAAGTCCTCACAGCTGAGGGCTAATGAAATGGAGTCACAGGCTCAACAGAGCTCTGAATCTGTGTCAGCCTGGCTACAGTGCTGAAAAGGTACCTAGGATTGCTTTTCTTTTGCTCAATTAGTGAGGAGCAGTGGGCAGCTTTAGCATGCTGTAAGGCTGTCATGTATTTATGTCTTTCCTGCTGAAGTATATGCGACTCCTCCCTTTTTTTTGGAGAGCCACATTATCTCTCATTTATGTGATGCTTGTTTAAGTGCACGAGTTTCAGAACTAAACCAAGGAGCTGTCCTCTGATGTTGGATAGTTTTTTGTCTTAGTGGGGCAATTGAGTCCAAAGTGGATCTTAGCAAATTAGCAGAGCTATTGACAAGCTGATCCACCTGAGAGGGACTACAGTTAATAAAAGAGTTTTCAATTGGTCAAGACACTGGACTAAAAGCAGCATTAATGGCCTCTTTAAATTTAACCCCAGCACCATTGGACAGAATTGTTCTCTTCACCGTTTTATTACAAAAAGCAAATCCTCTAAAGAGATTTTTAAAGCTACTAAGAAAGTTTCAGATAGCAGAGGATATTTAGGAAAGACTTTTAATTCATTAATATCAAGGCCGTATGCAGGGATTATTGGTAAATTATTGCAAATAAGACTGGCTGGCTGGTTTTTGAATCAGTGAGATAAGCTTAGACCAAGGCTTTCAAAACAAGTGTAATTAGCCTTTGGTCAAGGATTGATAAGGAGGCAAGAATGATATATAGTTGCTACACCACCACCACAGCCTGTGTCTCGTGTTACATGACTATTTAAATGATAGGGGGAGTGGATTCATTTAAACTGACATATTCATCCTGACATAGCCACGTTTCAGTTAAACAAAATAAATCAATGTGATTTTCTGATACAGTATAACATCATTCACCATTGTTGCCCTCATAGTTTCAATGAAGAGATGGAAAGTTTACTAGAATATATCTGGTTTTTCAGTTATATGAATATAATTTCAAACATGGTGTAGAGAAAGAAAACATAGATTTTAAAGTTGAAGTAGCTGCCAGGCATAATGCTCGGTAAATGTATTGTTTACAGTAACTGTGATTACAGATTGAATGCACATTAAACATGTGTTAGCTGCAACAAGTTAAGATTTTCTTTTTGGCGTTCGTCTTGATAAGTTAGGGCTTTCAGGCTGTTGCTGTGAGCACATGGTATGCACAGATAATCTTATCCTGAGCCATGTGTGTATCTTGGCCAAAATAGATAAGCAAATGGGAAATTACAAGCCTAAATTACTTTATTTTAACAGATGTGTATGCCTTCTTAGCCTGCTCAATATGAGAAAAGCATGGCATGTGTGGTATTATCGTTCATGCTGCGATAACACTATGGATTGCAATAACTGAATGAAAGATACTGACTGCAGGGTGGCATGGTGGTGTAGCAGGCTAGCGCTCATGCCTCACAGCAAGAAGATTACTGGTTTCCCTGGGCACTCTGGGTTCCTCCAATAGACCAAAAGATTGCTTGTTAGCTGAACTGGTGACTCTAAATTGCCACTGTAAATAAGTGTGATCGTGAATGGTTATCTGTTTCTCTGTGTAGCCCTTTTTCAGGTTTTGAAAGAATCCAGTCAAATGTTCTCCACTTAAATGGCCCAAATGAATTGAAACCGAAGCGTCTCGCAGCTTTAGCTTCATATTACTGCCCCAAAATAATCTGAAAGCAGGGCTGTTATACCATGAAACTTTGTTTGACCCATTTGAAAAGTTGCTTTAAATTTATTGTGATAAATTCAGGCTGTTGCAATCAGTTTATTGTGACAGCCCATAAAAGGATAACAATGAATTTGCAATGAACTGAGCAGTCCTAATGTCTACGTTGGTAGAATATGTTGCAACCAAGTTAATTCAGTACAGTTACACTTCCTGTTTGTGCTGCTCTTAGTGAAAGTCAGGTTTGGCATGTCCACAGAGGAAACTCCCCTAGTGTGTACATACCTGTTTTTTTTCTGAAGTTTTCTCAGGCTGTAATACAAGGAACTAAGTTATTGGGAAATTAATGGTGTTTCTTCCAAAACTATCTCCTAATTTCCTGTTGGCTTTGCACTTGTTGCCAGCAAATACTTTGTGACATATGAAGCCAACAAATGGAAAATGTTCACACTTCCTGGCCTTTATTGAGAAAAGTTAAAAGAGAGAAAAGGCTTTAACAGCAGGGAGGTTCTGTAAGCACAAAGTGCATACTTACCTGGACTGGAAGTCATGGTATCCTTAGCTTACTTCAATACATAAGTGCAAAAGATTGAACATCTAGACACAAGTAACATAGACAGCCTGATTTTTGGGCAGACATAGTGACTTAAAGTCAGTTGTGTAAATAAATTAAGAAGTAGCAGACAGACAGAGAGACAGCAGAGCAGCTTGTTGGACAGACTGTTAGAGGGACAGACAATCAGGTTGATAGACAACAGTAGCTGTTGTTGTCTGATCGCTGCTGCATTCACATTCCCTCGTCACTTTTCTATTTAAACAGCTTCAGGGTTTGTTTGTTTTGTACACACAACTGGGCAGCCTCTTGTCAGCATTCAGCATTGTTTCTTTGTCTGTCGGGTTGCTACAAAGAAAGCAGACAAAACAAATCAACCCACACACACGACGCATTGGGATGGGATTGAGTCAGTCAACCATGAAAATTTGTCCTGTTTGTGTGTGTGATGATTTCAGGTACAAACTTTGTCTCAGGAGGATGTGGATGCTTATTTGAGCCAGGCTGTGTGTCTGAGAGGAAAGTCCACACAGGAGCTTCAAAACATCAAGGTCAGTAACAAGCACATGCACAAACACACTCACACATTGTAGAGAAAGATTTTTTAAAACATTTTTATTGATACTCAACCAAACACAGAGGTTAGTTGTCTGATTTTTAACTTATTTTTTTTATCCTCGCTAACCCCAACATTGTTGTTTCCTTTTTCAAGAATACAATGTCTCTGCAGCTTAGTGTAAACAACCTCCTGTAGAAAACACACTCTGAAAATGGCTCCAGAAATAGAAAGATATGAAAAAATGAAAGAGAAATGTAAACAAGCAGGCAGTAGAGTCTTGAGAAAAACAAAGAAACAAATGACAGAGCTGCCAAAGGCTGTATTTTTGTAAAGCAAACACATATTTGAAAGTAAAATCTCCAATAATCTATATTTTGACCGACATATAGGCTGAAGGTTTATCATGATATCACTATCATAGACACATTTCTAGTATAGCTTTTGTTCACCATTACAGCTCTGGATTAGTGACAAAAGAAAGAGGCTTGCTTACAGAAGAGTAACAGCAGCATTATATTGTGTGGATTCTCTCTTTACAGGGGTAGAATGGACTAGAATCACTGTGGCAAATGCATTTACTATTGAATTATACCAAATATGTTAAACAATCCTATAGATATTTATTTTAATAATTCAGATCTGGAAGAAGTTTCAGAAAGATACAGAGAGATTAGCGTGCTTTACTTCTCTTACTTTCCCACGCATTACCAAGATTAGGTTGGCATACTTATCTCTGCCCTGTTTGCTTTATGTTCCTAGCTAATGTTAACTGTTTAAAATTTTCATAGGACGTAAACTTTTGTTCGCCAGGAGGCATGATCCACTGCATAGTAAACCGGTTGTGTACAATTCAGTCCTGCAACTCGTCATGTTTTGCTAAGACGAGTTTAGGCTATGTCTCACTGATAGGTTTTGGATTACATCCTTATCAAACTCTTGTTTTCTGTTTTTGGGGAATGCATTGTTTATTGCTACTTATTAGGTTTTTTTGTTTTTTTTGTTTGTTTTGTTTGTTTTTTTTTCTTTCCTCCCTCCTCCTTTGGGTGCTATTGGGATGCCCATTTTATATCTGCCTTAATCATTAAGGTTTTTTCCACTCTGGACGCAATTCACCCAGACGTGATCAATGGTTAATCCAAATTTGTCCCAGAGAAGAACAGATGGGTCCTCGGTCAGGCTGGTGAGTTGGAACGTTCGGGGTCTTGGGGGCCCGGTAAAGCGTTCTAGGGTTTTTTCACACCTGAAAGGCTTTAGTACGGACATCGCTTTCCTCCAAGAGACTCACCTTCGCAACTGTGATAATAATAGACTGCGCAAATCATGGGTTGGGCAAATATTTCATTCGGCTTTTAATAGCAGATCCAGGGGTACAGCTATTTTAATTAACAAACGCATTCAATTCTCCCCCGCACAGATTATATCTGACCCTGGGGGTCGTTTTGTGATAGTAAGTGGCACGCTATACCAGTCCTCAGTCGTATTAGTTAACGTCTATGCCCCTAACTGGGACAACCCAAATTTCATGACCTCCCTTTTTTCTCATATTCCAAACCTGGACACCCATCATCTTATCTTAGGTGGTGACCTGAATCTAGTAATAGACCCTAGGCTTGACCGTTCAAATCCTAAGACATTCTCGCCCTCTGCTATGTCGAAGACTCTGTCTTCCCTCATAAATCAGTTGGGCTGCATCGACCCCTGGCGCTTCCTCCATCCAGCTACAAAAGAGTTCTCTTATTTTTCTTAAGTCCACCAAGCCTATTCTCGTATTGATTATTTTTTTGTAGATCGGTCCCTCCTCTCCGCTGTAAAATCCACTGAGTACTCTGCTATTGTTATTTCTGATCACGCCCCCCACATTTTAGACTTATCACTCTCACCTAACACTAACACTAAGAGCCAATGGCGATTCAACACAGGTCTTCTAGCTAATGACGAGTTCTGTGATTTTATTTCCAAAAGAATTAATATTTTTCTTGAGACCAATAGAACCGACTCAACTTCTCCCTCTTTGCTTTGGGAAACTTTTAAAGTTGTAATCCGAGGGGACATCATTTCGTACAGCACACATTTGGCCAGGAAAAATAAACAAAAACAGCAGGAGCTGATCGATGCAATCCTCGACATAGATAGAGAATACTCCAGTTCTCCCAGTCCAGACTTATATACCAGAAGAGTCAAACTACAAACTGAACATGATTTGCTCACTACAAGCAAGGTAGAATATCTCTTAAGACGAACTAAAGGGACATACTATGAATATGGTGAAAAAGCCAGCCGCCTTTTAGCCCTTCAACTCAAACGTCAGTCTGCTTCTCACTTTATATCTCAAGTCAATGACTCCTCCAATCTCACAATTACAGATCCGACAGAAATAAATTTAGTCTTTGCCTCCTTTTACTCTGATCTTTATAAATCTGAACCCCCCACAAATAAGACAACAATGGAAAATTTTATAGATAGTTTAGATATCCCCTGTATAGATCCCAACATTAAAAATAATTTGGACGAACCCATACAGTTACAGGAAATTGTGACTTGTCTTAAACTAATGCAAAATAACAAAGCACCGGGCCCGGATGGCTTTCCGGTCGATTTTTACAAGAGGTTTTCTAATTTACTTGCTCCATTATTACTAGATATGTTCAGGGACTCGTTGCAACAAGGTTCCCTCCCTCCAACTCTAAATCAAGCTTCAGTCTCACTCATTCTCAAGAAAGACAAGGACCCAAAGGAATGTGGTAGTTGGAGGCCGATTAGTTTGCTAAACGCAGATGTTAAACTTCTAGCTAAAGTTCTAGCTCGTCGCCTAGATCCCTGTCTACCCGATATTATTTCGGAAAACCAAACAGGGTTTGTCAGAGGACGACAGTTATCATCTAACATTAGAAGACTGTTAAATATTGTGCTTTCTCCTGACGTCACTCAAGTTGCTGAAATGGTGAAAAACTCTGGACGCGGAGAAAGCCTTTGACCGGGTTGAATGGGATTATTTGTTTTTTGTCTTGGGGAAATTCGGTTTTGGGACTAAATTTATTTCCTGGATAAAATTGTTATATTCTGCCCCTACTGCCTGTGTGACAACTAACTCACAAAGATCTGACTATTTCCCTTTAACAAGAGGAACGCGTCAAGGTTGTCCATTGTCACCCCTTGCTTTTCGTCCTGGCAGTGGAGCCTCTCTCCATTGCTCTTAAGTCTTCCTCTCTTTTTACTGGTGTTTGTAGAGCTGGGCTGGAGCATCGAGTTTCTCTCTATGCCGATGATCTTTTGTTGTATGTCAAAGACCCGGTTAATTGCATAGACAACATTTTAAACATTTTGACAACCTTTGGGTCCTTCTCAGGTTATAAACTAAATATTGACAAAAGCGAGTGTTTTCCTATTAATGAAGCAGCCAAACAAATTCCGTCAGGTACATTACCTTTTCGACTAGCCCATGATAGTTTCCGTTATTTAGGTGTTAATGTTGCTAGCTCATTTCCCTCTCTTCATAAAAACAATTTCACAAAGTTGGTTATGGAAATTAAGGCTGATTTGAAGCGTTGGGACTCTCTCCCTCTCTCATTGATGGGCAGAATCAGTTCTATTAAAATGAACATCCTGCCCAGACTTCTGTTCCTTTTCCAGTGTCTTCCCATATTCTTACCAAAATCCTTTTTCCGCAACTTAGACCAGGTATTTTCAAAATTTATTTGGGCTGGTAAAAATCCTAGAGCTCGCAAAGCAGTATTGCAGAGGAGTCGGCGGAGTGGAGGACTTGCGTTGCCTAACCTCTTATTTTACTACTGGGCAGTCAATTTACAAAAAATTCATGACTGGTGCAACTCCCCCAATCTTGATTGGTGTACAATGGAGGATTACACATCCCGCCCATCATCTCTGGCAGCTTTGGTGTGTGCCCCTATGACTTCTTCTTGTCCAAATTATATTAAAAACCCGGTCGTGCTCTCTTCTTTGAAAATTCTGAAACAGTTCAGACATCATTTCAAACTCTCTGCCCCTTCTCCACAAAGCCCTATTTGCAACAATCATTTGTTCCCTCCCCCAATTTCAGATGCGACTTTTGCCTTGTGGAGAAAAAGAGGCCTGGTACATTTCTCAGATTTATATCTCGAAGGCTCATTTGCCACCTTTAAAGACCTACAAGTTAAATATAATTTACCCCAGTCTCATATGTTCCGTTTCTTTCAGGTTCGTAATTACGTTCAAATGCACTTTCACCCTTACCCTCAGCTCCCGCAGGGTTCCCTTCTTACTGAGGTGCTCTCGCTCCCCAAGGCGCAGGGTAGGATCTCAGTTTTATATAATTCGATATCTTCCTCAGGTCTGGGTTCTCTGGCCAGGGTTAGGGGGAACTGGGAAAGTGAGCTTGGGTCTACCGTGTCAGATGAATGGTGGGATGAGGCATTAGCCAGGGTCAATTCTACTTCCTCCTGTGCCCGCCTGAACCTAATTCAATTCAAGGTATTTCACAGGATGCATTTCACAAAAGCTAAGCTCAGTAGACTTTTTCCTGGTACGAGGGATGTGTGTGACAAATGTGGTCAGGCGCCGGCAGACCATACGCATACGTTTTTCTTATGTCCAAAACTTACCGAGTTCTGGTCCTGCTTTTTTGAAACATTAGGTAAAGCCCTTAATATCACATTAGAACCTGGTCCGTTGATGGCCATTTTTGGTGTACCCCCAATACCAACCAGTTTGACAAGGTCACATTTAGATGTCGTTGCTTTTGCTTCACTCATAGCACGCAGACGAATTTTGTTACAGTGGAAAAGCTCCAGCCCTCCAGCTCCTACATCTTGGCTGAGCGATCTAATGTCTTTCCTGTCACTAGAAAAGATGAAATATTCACTCAGAGGCTCGAGTGCTAAATTTTACAAAAGATGGCAGCCTATCATCTCGTATGTAAATAATCTTACTTCTCTGGATCCCAACTGATTCTCAGATTCTTGGTATCCTGTAAAGTGTGCACCCTTAGCTCTCCTATTCTACATGTCCTTTAGTTGTACTTCACCTTATTTACTTTATTTTATTCCTTTTACTATTATTATTATTAGTTTCTTTTTCTTTTTCTTCTTTTTTTTTTTTTTCTTTGCTTCTGTTAATTAATTTGATTTATTTTACATCTATTGTTTTTACCACTACTGTCTTTACTACTACCATCATTATTATTATAGTTACTATTATTATAGTTATTATTGTAATTATTATTATTACTGTTGTGATTATTGCTATCGTTACTACTTTTATGTTTTGTTTTGTTTTGTTTTGTTTTTTTGTTTTTTTTTAGAATTTCGGGGTTGGGTGGGATGGGGAAGGAAAGTGTTGCCCTGTTCCTGTTCCGGCACAACGTTTCTAAATAAACGGGGTAAAACCTCTGGGGAATACATCCCTGTAATTTCTAACCAGACTTTTGTAATGTATTGGTTCCCAATAAAAATATGTGTATAAAAAAAAAAAAATTCAGATCTGTCCCAAAACTGAAGATTACCCACAAAGCTGAGTGAAAATGGCAGAGACTTTGTAACCCCATCATGTCATTTTTTTGAATTACTCTTTTTTGTGTAATTGTCTTTGCTTGGTAATTAATAGTGGTTAGTAAAAGTTGTAGTTGCATCCACTAAATTGTGATGTCCAAAGCCTGTTGTTGTCTGGAACAAATTCTGACTCAAACATCCTGATAGACCGCAAGTTTGTCACAAAGTAATAATAATACTTTTACTTTTGTCGAACTTAAAAAAAGGTTTACAAAGAGCTTTGACAAACACGTCAAACATATTGAAAAATACATCATAATAAAGCACAGAAACCCAAACAACTAACAGACACACCAAGCATAAATGGACCCAAGCATGTAAGGAAAACAAATTTAAAATAATAGTGATATTAATAATAATAATTATAATAAAATCAAGAACATAAGAGCAAGAACATAACGGCCTAGGCAGTACAATAACCCAGCAGTGTAAGAGGACCAAATATAAAAGCAAGTAAAGGCATCAACAAATTAAAAAGGGAGAAAATTTAAACAGACTTAAACAGCAATTTATCACTTAAAAATAAAACATTTGGGGAAGATTGACCAGTAACTGTAGAGAAAGCTGTAAATAGTAATTTATGAGTAGAATGAATAAGGAGATGAGGGATTAGCAATTCTGTTATGTAGTTTGGAGCCAGACCCATAGGCGATTTAAAAATAATAAGTAAGATCTTAAAATCAAATCTGAAACTAAGGAGGAGTCGTTAGGAGGCTTAATCTGGGTTGTGTGATGTGATGCCGTCTGTTAAAACTGTTTTAAAGCCAAGCTGCTGCATTTTGGACCAGTTGGAGGCTAGAGAGGGATTTCTGACTGATACCGTCAGTAATGAGTTACAGTAGTCTGATCTGGAGAAAATTAAAGCATGAATGACTCTTTCCAGGTGTGGCCTTGTGAGTACAAAAGCATTATATATTCTGACTTATATCCCTTTTGTCAGTACATAGACAACAGGTTTTTTATGCCCTGTACTGCAGGAAGTCAACAGGGGGGCTCCTGGTATTTTGGCTTCACTCTTGGGTAGCGTTTCTTCATCTATTTCAGTTTCAGTCGATGAGGGAAGTGAGAGCCAAAGCTTGACTTACTTCCTGTAGAGAAAGCTTTCCTGTAATCACATTGACACACCAATGTATTTATAGGATTTCTCTTTCTGCCATGTGATAGTACGATCAAAGAAATAAAGACAATAATAGAAATCCAATGTTGGTGTCCCTAAAACCAGCCACACAGCGAGCATTGTTCCTCCCTGGCTCTCTCACGGTCTTCATTTGGCTCTCATAGATCAGAGAATCAGAGAGTCAGCTGTGCTTTTGCTGCCTTGTTGTAGCCCCATTTATTTTGAGTGCTTAATTACAATACTCATGTCTAGTAATTTGTATTTTTGCTGCTGGTTTGTTTTCTACACAATAATTAAGGCTGGGCGTTGATTTGAATATGCTGACTGCCTGGGAGAGGCTCAGAGCTGCAGAGAGAAGGGGGTGTCACTGAGTGATGTGTGTGAATTAAACACGTGTGTGTTGTACACACATTTGTCAGCTTTCTTATAGCTGATTTTCAGATGTTCTATTGTGTTGGCATTTGCATGTTGGTGTAACCTGTTGATATACCCACACAGGTTCAGGATTTAATTGTTAAAAAAAATAAACAATAAAAACAAACAAAAGAACTAGTACAGAATGAGGCTTTAAAAAAATGAAACAGAACAAAACAATACTTCTGACTGCTGAAGTAAAAACTTTTCTCTCCTTTGATAGATTTTAATAAGGTATCTATGGTTGAAAAAATATGTAGGCTTGTTATCTCATAAGCATCCTTTTTACTTATTACTGTCTTATCTGACAAAACATACCATTCCACATCATAGGATTAAAAATCCTCAATAAGCATGTGGAAATCAGAATAAAGACTGAAAAGGAGAAAAAACTGATTAAAAACTTATTTAAAAATTGGCATTTTTGTTTCCAAATACCATATATGCTCCATTTTTACATTTAAAGAAAAATAATAGAATTGTCATGATAATTATGATAATATCAAAGGAATTAAAAATATAATATGTGCAAGAGAAAAGTAAAAAAAATCTATGTATTAACTGTTTATTTTGTAAAAAAATAAAAAAAAAAGAAAAGAAATAGAAATAGAAGAAAAATAACACTACAGACTTGGTTGATCCTATGGCAAATTTTCTGTCCTACTTAATGGGATTTTACACGGTAAAAAAATAAGTATTATGTTTCCACTAGCAACCCCCATTGTTTTGGAAAAGCTTTGGCACACTGCACAGCCTACATGTCCTTCGGCCAAGAATGAAGAAGTTCCAAAACAAAGGGGTTTGCTTGCAGAAAAGTAAAGGAAATGTGTTTATCACAGAAAACAGTCAGCCCAGTGATGTTTACTTTGTTTGCTCTTGCCTTAAACTCACTAACTTATGCAGAACTCTCGGCTCCATCTGCACCAATGTGTAGCCTAACCTCTGTGTCAGTTTTTCAGTTATAGGAAAAAACTGATTATCATCAGATTTATGGATAAATATGATCTCTCAAGTAGCCATATAAATGGCAAAATCTTTCAACCTTAATCAGATAATATTATCAGATTATGAGAAAGTCATATTAACACACCTCAACTAGATTTTTGCCAAATAATCAGAATCTCCAGTGTATGTATTTATCTTGATTTTTTTGTTATATTTCCACAACTCACAAGTAAAATACACAAGCAGGAGCAGATGGAGATAAAACAGTGAATGTGGTAGGAATCAACAACAGTTCTTTGATAGTGCCCATTGATAAGTTAGGGCTTTCAGGCTGCTGCTGTGAGCACGTGGCATGCACAGATAATCTTATCCTGAGCCATGTGTGTATCTTGGCCAAAATAGATAAGCAAATGGGAAATTACAAGCCTAAATTACTTTATTTTAACGGATGTGTATGCCTTCTTAGCCTGCTCAATATGAGAAAAGCATGGCATGTGTGGTATTATCGTTCATGCTGCGATAACACTATGGATTGCAATAACTGAATGAAAGATACTGACTGCAGGGTGGCATGGTGGTGTAGCAGGCTAGCGCTCATGCCTCACAGCAAGAAGATTACTGGTTTCCCTGGGCACTCTGGGTTCCTCCAATAGACCAAAAGATTGCTTGTTAGCTGAACTGGTGACTCTAAATTGCCACTGTAAATAAGTGTGATCGTGAATGGTTATCTGTTTCTCTGTGTAGCCCTTTTTCAGGTTTTGAAAGAATCCAGTCAAATGTTCTCCACTTAAATGGCCCAAATGAATTGAAACCGAAGCATATAGCAGCTTTAGCTTCATATTACTGCCCCAAAATAATCTGAAAGCAGGGCTGTTATACCATGAAACTTTGTTTGACCCATTTGAAAAGTTGCTTTAAATTTATTGTGATAAATTCAGGCTGTTGCAATCAGTTTATTGTGAAAGCCCATAAAAGGATAACAATGAATTTGCAATGAATTGAGCAGTCCTGATGTCTACATTAGTAGAATATGTTGCAACCAAGTTAATTCAGTACAGTTACACTTCCTGTTTGTGCTGCTCTTAGTGAAAGTCAGGTTTGGCATGTCCACGAAGGAAACTCCCCTAGTGTGTACATACCTGTTTTTTTTCTGAAGTTTTCTCAGGCTGTAATACAAGGAACTAAGTTATTGGGAAATTAATGGTGTTCCCTCCAAAACTATCTCCTAATTTCCTGTTGGCTTTGCACTTGTTGCCAGCAAATACTTTGTGACATATGAAGCCAACAAATGGAAAATGTTCACACTTCCTGGCCTTTATTGAGAAAAGTTAAAAGAGAGAAAAGGCTTTAACAGCACAAAGTAAACATCACTGGGCTGACTGTTTTCTGTGATAAACACATTTCCTTTACTTTTCTGCAAGCAAACCCCTTTGTTTTGGAACTTTTTCACTCTTGGCCGAAGGACATGTAGGCTGTGCAGTGTGCCAAAGCTTTTCCAAAACAATGGGGGTTGCTAGTGGAAACATAATACTTATTTTTTTACCTCGTAAAATCCCTTTAAGTAGGACAGTAAATTTGCTGTAGGATCAACCGAGTCTCTAGTGGAAGTGAATATCTTACTGTTATTTTGAGCATGTTTGAGTAAAGCTGAAGTGAATTTCATGCTTGAAAAATGAAGGATATAAATACAATTCATCTGCTAGATGGCAAAGTTCTTCAAGTATCCATGGGAATGGTTTAGATGGGCTTTACAAAAGGGTTAAAACAGCTTCACTACTCTGAAAAATCACCTAGACTAGCTCACTACAGAGCCAAGAGACAAAACTGTAGGTAAAAGGGATCGTAGAAAGCCTGCAGTGGTTTTGTTGTTTTATGTCTTGTAAAGAAATCAGACCATCAAAGAACCATGTCAGTGAGTTTTCTTTTTCCAAAGGTTGTACCAAATGGTTTATTTGTGCCTGTGTACCCTCTGCTGAATGCTAACTGACATCAGTGTGGCACCATAAGGGAATCAGTGTCATGAGGTGTTTCATCTGCTAAGCTTTGTTATTGCACTTTTTCAGAAATGCATTGTCTGGAGGGCTTAATAGTCTAGAGAAGATAAAAGGAAAAAATGAATAAATAATCTAAAACTTTATTTTAAAAAAAGCTATTGTAATGTCACACTGCAGCTTAAAATGGTATATTCTGTCCAAAGATGAAAGATTTTTTTAAAACAGAAAATTAAAAAAGGAATATTTGTGTGGCCAAGTGTTTATGTTTTAAAAAAATGAAAAGGTGTTAGTCTGCACAGGCATATGTATGTTTATGTATGTTTATGTGTGAGTACTTGTTTGTGTGTTTGGGGGAAAGGGGTTTTGGGTAGTTGCAACATTCCTCCTCAGGGGACTGTCTGTGTGTGTGTGTGTGTGTGTGTGTGTGTGTGTGTGTGTGTGTGTGTGTGTGGGTGTGTGTGTCCAGTTGGGCGGAGGGTGCGCGATGTAAATAGCTCCATGTGGTGAGCATCAGCCAGGACAGACAAGCGGCTGTCTCCAACAACACACTGTCACACAAACGTTCCCGTCCTTGTTCCTCTCTCACTCTGTGTGCTCTCATGTTCTCCTTCTTACACCCCTCCACTTTCTCTTTTCCTGCCTCTGTTGTCCTGTCTCCCTTTATCTCCTTGCTCTGCTCTCTTTGTGTGTTTTTGTGTGTGTGCGCACGCCTGCAGGGTTTGTGTGTCAGTCCAGTGGTTCATTGTCTTCCAAAGGTGAAGCTGTGTTTGACTGGAAGCAGGTGGCAAGCAGGACTGTGCAAGTGTGTGTGTTGGTGTGCTTAATCACTGTTATCTGCCCTATCTGCCAGAGGACAGGTGAGAGCCAACAGCACACACACTCACACGCACACATGAGCACACAAACACAGTGAACATCTGCCTGCTGTCGTTTCCGCTTGCTCTCTGTTTCCTCTTCATCCTCACCTTTTCTTTTTTTTCCCTCGCCCTGGGTCTTGTTTCTTCTCATCCTCTGTGTGTCATACTTTATTGTCTTTTTTACTAAACAACAGAACCTCCTACCTGTAACTACCAGGTGGCAACCTCGGGCTGAAAATGGAGTGTAAATGGAGTATGCTGTAGTACCCCAGGTGTCCATTTGAGGCTGGCTGCAGAAACCTGACGGGATGATTGTGTGTCTGGGGGAGACTGACGGTATTATGGCCTAAATATACATCTTTACAGCTGTGTTCAAAAAATGGCTTCAATCTAAATTAGAATACATTTATGTGCTCTCACTGTACAGGGGTTGACTTTTTTTATATTGAACCCATTTTTCTTTTATTGAGGTTTTAGTGACGATTTCTGGTGTTGGGAATGCAATGTTGCTGTTGGTCAGATGGCCTTCAGTTCTGCTCCAACACGGCCTCTGTGTGAGTGTGTTGAGCTGAAGTTTGGTTGAGATGACAATATGGCAACATCCATTACAGCCCATCCTAGCGTTCCAGAGGTTGATAATCAAATGGTTGACATCATGTTTGGGTCATGCAAAATGAATGCTTGGCCCATACTTCACTGTATGATTAAAATGGACCCAAATATTATAATTTAACCTCAGAATAGCAGTTTGTACAGGAATGTATGAAATTTGCTTTTGAAGCTGTCAGTAAAAATATAATTTTTATGTTACGATTTTTGTTAGTCATATTGTTGTTGAAGTACACTGTAATTAACCAAATAAATGTGATGAAAATATTTAAATATAGCCTCACAATTTGCTCTGATAATTTTTAGATGACTAAACCTGAGTGTGGGCGGCACGGTGGCGCAGCAGGTAGTGCATGTGCCTCACAGCAAGAAGGTCGATTCCCGGGTCAGGCAGGGCTTTTCTGTGTGAAGTTTGCATGTTCTTCCCGTGCATGCATGAGTTCTCTCTGGGCACTCCGGCTTCCTCCTACAGACCTCATTAGGTTAACTGGTCACTCTAAATTGCCCTTAGGTATGAGTGTGAGCGTGAATGGTTGTCTGTCTTTATATATGTTGCCCTGCAATGGACTGGCGACCGGTTCAGGGTGTACTCCGCCTCTCGCCCAATGACAGCTGGGATAGGCTCCAGCTCCCCCGCAACCCCAAAAGGGATAGTCGGTATAGAAAATAAATGAATAAACCTGAATGTCAGATATATTTTTGCAGTACTGTCAATAAGCTGTCAATCCTAAATTGAAAAGACCTCTGAAAACAACCTGTAAATATTAAGTCAAGTATCACAATACTCAACTCGTTACTTAAGTTAAAATTCTTGTTCTGTAAATAAACTGGTTGTAGAATTTTTGGATTGATTTGGCTTTCCCTTTTTTTTGTTTTATTTTTAAATTCGGCACTCATTATGTAAAGTTTAAAACTTGTTGCACAGTAGGGCTGCTCAATTATGGCAAAAATTGTAATAGTGATTATTGTGATAGATAATGAGATCATGATTATGAAACATGTTTACTAAATGTTTTGAAAACATGTATGATTATTTCTTGAAAGTATTTGCTTTTAATGCTATCATTTTTAACATAAAACAATAATAAATATAAAATAAATAAATAAATAATTCTAAAAATATTAATGGAAAAAGAAAAAAATGTTCAACATGTCATGTGGCACAGTAATTTTTTATTCTTGTTCACACAATTTTCGCAATTGAAGAAGGAATAATCTCAATTAAAGTTTGATTAATTTTCCAGCTCTACGACAGAAATGACTTTAGTACAGTTTTCTGTCATGACAGTCTAGGTCAACAATTTTGACCCCCCCCGACTCCCATCCCCTCGCCACTACCTATCACTGACAACATCACAAGAGTGGTGAGGATAAGATTCCTTATAATACAACCACTTATGTTAATACTCAGCACTCAATTAAGTATTACAGCATGTGAATACAGAAATTAACAGTCTTTGTAGGTCCTTTTGATATCCACATCTTGTCTGCTTCAAATACTGACTTAACCCTTTTATTTAAATTCTAAGCCAACAATTTCTCAAAAAAAGATGAAAACAACAAACATGTCATACCCTCTTGTTGACAAGAGAAGGTGTGAGTCTAGAGTTACTGTTTTAAGTACTAACAAGAGACGAAAGTGTTCCACATTAAAATAGAAAGAAAGCCGTAAGCAGCCTGTTACGTCACAGCCTATCACTGAATTTGACATAAAGCCCCACCTCAGGCATGGCAAATAGCCACTTTCATTTTAGGTCTTTTGACTGGCACCTGGGATGGCTGCGCCTGCCCAGGCAAGTTGCCCCATCCCCAAACGTTTTGCTGCGCCCCTCTTGAGGGTTGCATCATATTATTTTAGAAACACTGCTCGAGTAGAAGTACAAGCACTGCTTAAAAAAATCAAACTCAAAATAACTACACTGCCTGGCCAAAAAAAAAGTCGCCACCTGGATTTAACTAAGCAAATAAGTACGAGCCTCCTGTTGGATAATTACTGCACGTGTGATTATCTTTCAGCTGGCAACAACTTATTTAACCCCAGCTGATGCAATGAGTAGCTTCTCATTTCTTAAACAACCATGTGGAAGAAACATCCTGTGGTCATGGAAAAGATGTTAGTCTGTTTAAGAAGAGTCAAATCATTGGCATGCATCAAACAGAAAAACATCTAAGGAGATTGCAGAAACTACTAAACTTGGGTTAAGAACTGTCCAACGCATTATTAAAAACTGGAAGGATAGTGGGAAGCATCGTCTTCAAGAAAGAAATGTGGTCGAAAAAAATCCTGAATGATCGTGATCGGTGATCACTTAAACGTTTGACCAAATCAAATAGAAGAAAAACAACAGTAGAACTCAGGATATGTTTAATAGTGAAAGTAAGAGCATTTCCACACTCACAATGTGAAGGGAACTCAAGGGATTGGGACTGAACAGCTGTGTAGCCTTAAGAAAACCTCTAATCAGTAAGGCTTACTGTAAAAAAAAGGCCTCAGTTTGCTAGGGAGCATAAAGATTGGACTCTGGAGGACTGGAAGAAGGTCATGTGGTCTGATGAGTCCAGATTTACCCTGTTCCAGAGTGATGGGAGCATCAGGGTAAGAAGAGAGGCAGGTGAAGCGATGCACCCATCATGCCTAGTGCCTACTGTACAAGCCTGTGGGGGCAGTGCTATGACCTGTGACAAATCTTGTGACATTGCAGAAGCTTATTGAAACAATGCCACATCGAATGCATGCTGTAATCAAAGCTAAAGGCAGTTCAATGAAATATTAGAGTGTGTGACCCTGTTTTTTGGTGGCAACTTTTTTTTTGGCCAGGCAGTGTATAAGACAAAAAGCTTGTCACTTACAGTGTAATAGAAACAGTTACTTTCCAGCCCAGGCAGCATTGGGTTAATGGATCAGTTAACACAGCTGTAGATGTACTAAGAGTAAGAACTTGAGCTAATGAAAAGCCCGCAACAGGTTTAATAACACCAATGACTTATGAAGGAAGAACTGATAAGAGCTGTTTCATGAAAGACTCAAACAGCCCACCTGCTAATGTTCTTTAGTTGTAAATAAAATGTAACATATGTGTTCTTTTTGGCATGTATAATATGTTAATGCTGATTAAAAAGGATTCATTAATAATTATTAATAGATCACACTTCTGATACAGACACTGTATGCATGAAAAGCATCTTCTGTGAGTATGGGTCCCTGTAAAGATCTCTTTTATGATTGCACTTTGTCCTTATGGAGTTTGCACTAGTCCTAAAGTGAGACCCTCTTGCCATGTAAGTGTCATTTTATGTCATTTGAAAATGTGAACTGAAAATAATGTGACAGAAGACGAATGGTGTCAGCCTCGTGAGTATGATGAAGTTTCAAACAATACAAACCCTTCTCCCTCCACTGTTCTCAGCTGCCTGTCCTCTGCAGTCGTGCCGTGCAGCTGGGATCTCTCTTCGTGCGAGGCCTGACAAACCTGCTGGGTGCCAACTGTGCCAGTGGCTGCCCACTGCCCAGCACTGCCCTGATGCCCTGGCAGTGCTTCGATGGACGTCTGTTCCACTCAAAGTACCTGCTGGCTCACAAAGCAGCAGAGAAAATTGTGCTGCTGGAGGGAGATGTGAGTGGAGGCGGGAAAACTAAAATATGAATGTGTACATGTGTTTATGTGTGAGTGAAGATTTTGAGGAGAGAGAGACAAAGTGGTCATCGGTTGCAAAATATCTGTTGCATTTTAACACATATTGACTGCATTTATTGTGTTATTATTTGCCTCTTTTTCTCTCTGCAGTCATCCAGTTTGTCTCTGTTCCTCAGTTTGAGAAAAACACTCACAGAAACCTGCAGTAAGCGAGGCAGAATCCTGCAGTCCCGACCTGAACCGCCAGAGCAAAGTCCTAAAATCACACCAGGATCCAGATACAAAGAGAGACACACAGGTGAGGTCTGACGGGTGGACAAGTCTTTATGGCCAAACAAATCACATTTATATAAATGCAGTCAGCTGTTCAGTATAAACAAGCACTTTATATCACTGGAGCTGTCGTGGAGAGTGACCGTCAGTGTCTTCAGTAGGCATGCTGTCACAAAAACCTCCTCTGCAGACATTGTGCCAGTGTCATAAATAGCATAGCTGCTTCTCATTAATCCTATTTACACATGCAACAACTCCTAGGCTGAGGTCAGCTGTAATTTTTATAAAGGAGGCCACTCTCTGAACAGTTTGAGGAAACAGAGACATGAACTGATCTAGTTGGTTTTTTTTTTTAATCAAACTGTGAATCTAATTTTTCTCATGAAAGCCCATTGCATTAACTCCAGAAAAAAATATGCAGGCCTGTTATCTCATAATTACGTGACATTTAATTATGAAGACATCTTTTCTCATAATCACAACAATATCTTTTTTTATGAGGTCATGAAGCAGTTATGGATGCATTTGCAGTTCGCTTATAGCTAAGGAAATGGAGGCAAAGTTAGTGCTATGTCATCAGCTCGTCTGACTGAATTAAAGCCATGAGCATTTACATTTAAATTTAAAAACTCATAACAGTATATTCTGGACGTCTGATGGTTTTTTGGTCTGTTTACTGTAGAAGTCTATCACATCCTAATCTGACACACCGGCTAGACCGTTCAGTATATTTCACCAGTCCAGGGCAACAGCCCATAGAAAATGTTTGGGAATGGGCAGAACCTTTCTAAAGCAAATCTGGTAGGTGATTGGACGGTCATCCTGTCACTCACGTTCATTACAGGCCAATCAGATGATGAAGTAGGCGGGTGCTACTGCCATGGTGTAAAATACTAAATGCAAACCACTTCGTAGAGCGAACTCTCTCAAAAACATGTCAGAAGTTGACTGAAAATAACCTTTTTATCGAGAATACTTTCACTGTTGTCGTTTGTTTTTCATTTAATAAAGAAATGCAGTCCAGATCTGATAAAACTGCTACCGAAGCTGTTAGCATCTATGCTAATCTGTGTACGAGCAGTCACTTCCTGCTGTCAGTGTTTGTAGCTCTCACCTCTTCCTGCTCTAAAAGATGCTGACTGGGTTGTGTCACTTTGGGCTGCTCACAGTTGTTGTAGATTGGAGCTTGGCAAGATGGATCTGCTGCATCTGCATGATTACAGACATTAAATCAGGCAGATCCATCTGCTGTGTAAGGTTAATTGCCCTCTCCATCTTTACACACACATCACAGTGCTTTTAAGCGGTTTTATCGTCCAAGTTATTCTACACTCAACACCTGCATGTGTTATCAGAATAAATTAAGCATTTCAACACAGGACAAGCATCACAGACCTTTAGGAATCATCTCATTCTGTGCAAATTTATAGTCTTTAATTTACTAACTGACCTAAATTTGAGAAAAATTCCTACTTTTTGTAGTAAAAGCAGCATGCACTGCTGCAAATTCACAGTAAGGCTCACACAAATATGGCCATGGTCATAATTAAGATCAGTGATGATCTGTTTATTTCATACTTTATCCTTTAAACATACAGAGCTGTATGCCTTTTGTCTTTCCCCCTCTACTATTACACAGCTTCACTTCATGGCATATTTAATTACTGTGTTGTATCTCTCTGGATAAACATGCTCCTGTTTGGTACAAGGACTGTCAAAAATTTTCTTTTTTACCATCTTGGTTAAATAAAGGTCAGAGAAAGAAAAACATTTAGTCCTGAATTAAGAATTGTTTTGTCGTCTTTATGGCACCCTTGTGGCACAGTGGTTAAGATGTAACCACTGTCATACGTCACATCTCTTTCTCTTGCCATGTTTGTGTATCTATACTGTAAACTCTCTAATAACTGTAGGCAGAACGGCTCCAGAAAAACACGTAAAAATGTGATGCTCTGTTTTCAACCAATTCACCAGTGGCTCAGTTTTAATGCTTTGGTCATCATAGTTGCATTTAAAAAGAAAAGCCTCCAGTGAACTGACAGGCAAAACAGACTGCAGTACTGATGGAATAAAAGAAGAAAATCATCATTTCAATCTAACCGTTCATCTGTGGTTGTAGTTCTTTGGTGCCCCTCTCAGAACCACATTACCCAGAGGGCCGTGCTGTAACAAGCTCCATGTGTGCTGCGGCCATAACACATACTACTGTACGTGTGTGTGTGGGTGCATGCACATGGGCACACATGCATCAGAGACTTGCTTTGTCAGTGTAGCAGTAATAGTAGGTTTCTGTTTATAGACTGGGAGAGCTCTATTTTAAGACATACAACAGGACACTATGATTACAGGCTGCTCTCCTCTGTCTCCCCTCTCTCTCTGCTCCCCTTCCCCTAATAATATATACAGCAATATATTCTTTCTGTCTTTCTCTTTATCCTGCCATCTCTTCTTTTTCATATCTCACAGTATTTCTGCTGCATGACACCTTGTCAGATTATCTTCAGTGGTTTTCACTCCTACAACTCAGTTGCTTTTCACGACAGATTTAAATATTTCCATTGGATCCTGTTATATTCACATGGCAGTACCTTGACGTCGGCCCAATCACACAAAAAGGCAGAGCTGTCCTTACGTCACAGCCAGTGTTGACTGTAAGTCCTGCTTTGTATTAAGTGAAGGAAGTTAGCAGGCTAAGATATCCACAGAAAGAGTTGTTCTTTAGAAGAGGAGGTCAAATCTCTTATGACCAATTATACAGAAGATATATGTATAGAGTGCTTAAGAAATTTATCAGACCACCTGTCACAAAAATGAGATAACACACACATTTTACAAATCTCTCGAATACTTGTTTAAAACTGAAAATGTTATTGTTAACGGACGTACATTTTTACCAAGAATGAGTCATTTCAAACTGAATTCATCATATTATAACTAAATTTGAGCCTGCTCACTGGACTTCTCTGAGAAGTCAGAAATTAATCAAGCATAACATTCGACCACTAAAACTCATTTTTCTGTCCAGGAATGCAAGTAATAATTGACATCTTAATCAAGACATAATAATGTGCCTTACTATTTCTTTTTTCTGTTTTTTAACAGTAAATCTGAAAATTCATCGGTAACAATATTATTATATTTTATGAGAAATATCATTTCAGTTAAAGAGCTTCTGCATACTGGTGTATTAACCATCACACAAACATATAAAATGTTTTGGTAATTACCAACACTGCTTATTTAGGGCAGCTGTGGCATCAACCTTACATCTGGTGGTGGTGAAATGAGTTTGTTAAGCAGTGTATGTTTAACGTGCCTTGGGATATGAATGTAAAAAAACTTTTGCAATAGTTGATGTTGTCAAGTCCTGTGATGATCTGATGTAGACAGTTGCTAATGTCTTTTTTTCATGGTGTGTTATGCTTGTGTACAGAAAGTGACTCTGTTGGATCCAAAACATTATTATAAAGGTCTACTTTGTCATCACCCTGTTATCATGTTATGTCCTCACTGCAAAGAAACCTCTCCAGGGGTCAATTGGAAGCAAGACCAGACCACCTCTTTCAGGCAGACTTTACGCAGTTGTTTTTATTGAAACAGGGATCGAATGCTGTGTTCATATACATTCAAACTTATCGTGCCAAAGAGGGAACGGCTACTTGTATCAGAACACCTCTTTCAAATGATCTACGTGTGAATACTACCATACATACATATTCACATATATTCACCCATTTACTGGTGTGTTGGTTTATTTTGAATAATTGGCTGAGTATTTTCATGCCTTTCATAGATTTTGCAGACTTCCTGCTAAAATAGGTTCCCTATTAATGCAAGACTGATCCTTGTCAATGTTTATTCTCAGAAAACGTCTTAGTAGCAGCTCATGAAATGTGAGCCCACAGTTTCTTTTCAACCCCTGTGACTTTTAAACCTTTTGAGGCTGCTCCTCTGCGTGCCATGTTGGCGCAGAGTCTCTGAAATTGCGCCAAACTGTCTGCATCTTGCCCAAGTCAACCCCTGTGGGTCTCTTGAGGATGTTTCTGGTTTGGAAGATGGAGGGCCATTCACTTTCTATACCTCAGTGTTTCATTTCTGCCAGACGCAGACACCGTTCATTACTACAGAGCTGTGGGGATGTGGAGCATGTATGAGAGAAAGAAAAGGGAGAGAATAGAGAGCATGTGTGTGCGTGAGAGTAGTGGTGGCGCTATGTGGTAGAGTCGAAGGCCTGGTTTGGTTTTTGTTTGGAATCGGGCCTGATGTTTAGTCTCCTCAGCAAATATCTCTTCTGGCCGCCTGCCTTCACAATTACTCTCTGACAGTGAATCCAGTGTAGCTGTTCTCCCATGTCTCTTCACTTTACTCCTGTCAGAGAGATAAATCAAAACATACTCACTTTTCAGACTAGGTCACTGTTGATGTAGAGTATGTTTTACTCTAATACAAATTTTGTGAAGGATCTTTTCTAAACTTTTCCAACTGGTTGGCTAACCCTCTTCTTCCTTCATGTGTACTGCAAGCATTTGCAGTGGGCATCGTTCTTTGGTATACCTGGCCATGAGCTAAGCAGTGCCTCCTTGAAGGGAAAATTCAGAAATTATGATGTGGGGTTATTTAAGGTACATAGCACAAGCCTGACCAATAGCCGCAGCAACAAAGATAAACTTTCATTCAGCTCATCTATTCTTTCCTTATAGATTATGAACCTCAGAATGTGGTCCATATAAATACAATTTTTCATTACAGCAGGGAGGATCTGCATGATGAGAGCTGGAGACTGCAGAGGCATTTTTATAAGTCGCTGGTATGCTCTGTTTTGTTGTCACTCTCTTATTTTAATAAATTTGATGACATGAGCTTACAATTTACACAACCGGATCAAAAAGTCACCTGGGTTTCTCAGGTCCTCCGGTTCCTATTATAGTTTCTTCCATTTTCATTCAGTCCTGTTGACTCTCCAGCTACAGAATATCCAATGTCCAATATCGTTCACATGCCTCTAAATCTTATTGTAAAGATGTCATATCTTGGCAGGCTTTGTAATATGTTATATGTCATCACTTAAACTTTGCATTGTTAAACAACCGTCAGGCCTTCAATTCCTTCATAAAACCCTTCACTGCCTCTGGACTTCAGTACATGAATTCTCAAAAGCTGCATATTAAGCAGTGCGTGCCGCTGCTGAATCTTTCACTGAGTTATAATTTTTTGTTTTCAAAGTCAGATTATTTGTTTGATTTCAAGAACAATCGATACATGCAAAAAATATGGAGAAAAAATATCCCAATGAGAAGAATAGCCTCTTTTTATCGTTTTTAATCACTTTATCCCTGATATTGAACATAATCCTTCAAAGCTCAGACTCAAACAAGAATTCAGAAAATTCTTCTGTGAAATAAAGCAAAGCTATGTTTGCTCCACCTGAAAAGTGTGTGTTTGATTATAAAAAGAAAAGGGATTTTACCACATTGTTTTCTTCAGGCTGGCACTCAGGTGATGGCGAGAGCTGGAGGGAGAAAGGGGAGATGCGAGGAGGTGGACAACAGCACAGTGAATGGAGAGAGAGAGGGGAAACAACAAGAGGTGGACAACACGGAGGTGGATGGAGGGAGAGAGAAGACACTGCTGGAGAAAGACGTGAATATGGAAACAGTGACAGAGTCTGGGAGAGAGGAGGTCAGAGAAGAAGAGGGATGAGAGGACACCATCATTTCCACCCTGATCCTCCTTCTAATTCAGGCTTCAAGGATGAAGGGTCCTACAACACAAACCGTCATACAGGGCCGTCCAGAGGAGGCTACAGGGGGAACAGAGGACGATACCAGCTGGCCCCAAGGTAAAACCAGTGTGAAATGTTAATGGTGGGATGGAGTTTTCTGGGTACTTTTCAGAGTAGATTTTGTAATTAAATTTGCAAAACGGAGTCATTTTTGATCATATACAGCCCCTTATTGATGCTTTCTCATTTGTGGTATCTGCTCAACTGGCCTTGAATATACACCGTTTGGACACCATGCTTTTGTTTGCCATTACAGTACAGACTTTGGCCCCATTTACACTAGGCCGTTTTCCCCAGAAACAGAAAATTTTGTCCTTTGCATTTTCAAAAACGATCTGCATTCACATGGAGACGGAAGAAGGACTTAAAACGCTGTAGCGTGCATGCCGGTCCAGTAGATGGCAATGTAGGTTTGCAGAAAAACAGCGGTGTTCGAAGAAGAAAACTTTTCACAAACAACAATGGCGAGTGGACGCACGAAGACGCAGGAGTTTGTTGTCTGGACAACAAATATGTCGGGACAACAAATCTGTCTGCATATTTTTGTCTGGATAACAAACCGAGCACGGTAAGCAGTCCACGTTACTCGGAATTGTTCTGACAGAAGAGTGGGTAGAAAAAAAACATTTACAGAAACCACTAGTGAAGGCCCTTTGGTTCTAAGTCAAACCTCCATGTTGTAGTTCCGTACAAGCTTGAAAAAAACTTTTTACACTTGCCGATAACTTTCTGTCCTAAAAGTTCATAAAATTACATCCCTTTGTGAAGATTATCCCAATGGCCAAAACCTGTAAGGCTCATACATTTTTTTTTGCCACAGACCTTATTATCAGCAATGAAAAGTCTATTAATCTATATGCGATCAGTTCCTTTTTTCTAAGATGATAACTCTTTTTCTCCTTGAAGTTCATTAGCAGAAGTTACCTGTGGCAGTCATAATATATTTTGTAAGTACAGCAGTATTCTCTATGTGGCGTAGTCTTCTGGAGCTTGGAAAATTAAATGAGTTGTGGTTAGAAGGGTGTTATTTAAAGCTGTTGACATATTGGATCAGAATAAGACATAAATGCTGGCACACTTGATCTTATATTTTTTTCTCCATCAGAGGTATATTTGGATGTTTTCATCATTAAAACAACTTTGTGTGAACCCAGAGAGGTTTTTCTTCTGATTAATCATAAAATAATGCCATATTTCATCTTTTCAACTCATCTCTTCTTAGGTGGTCTCAGCCTCCTGCTCCAGGAACATAACTCCGCCATGAACCTTAGAGGAAGAAAGAGAAGAGAAGGATTAGAAGTAAAGATTTAAGGAGTAAAGAGGATGAGGAGGATGTGATGAAAGGATCAGATGAATCACATTTCTCTGAACAAACTGATGAGTGAGTCAGCCATCAGAAATGTTTGTTCAAAGGATGTGGGTTCAGGAATGAAGATCAAGAGGAGGCGGAATAAAGTGACTTTTAATTTGCTGTGTTTTGTTTGTTGTCCATCTCAAAAAAAAATCATGAAAACATATATTTACAAGACATTTATAAAAAGTCCTGTCCATTATCTCAGGGAAAGTGGTCCATTTTGCTAGGACAGAGAATGTATCCTTGCCAAACAAACAGAAGTAAGCCAGTTGAGAAAAGGATTAATAGCTAATCCTCATGCTTGTTTTCACCTCTTATCTTTGACAAAAAAGACACAGATCTTTAAAGCCGTGTTTCTAGGGGAGCAATCTTTTCATAGGACTGGACTGAAGAGCTGGTATCGAATATCATCTGAAGTGCAACATCAGTAACAGATTTACACATTGCTGTGGCTTGACACCAAGAGACAGTTGGGACAAAAAAGGTGTAGCATCTTGGGCTTTTGTTTTCTTACTCAACAAAAAATGTGACTCATATGTATGAAAAATGAAAGAACTTTTTAGTTCGCTGTTTTTTTTTTGCTTAAAGACAAACTGTCTTAATTCTGAGCCATCCCTAACACATGCTCCTCTCTTCTACACAGACAAGATGCATGCATTTTTTACTATGTGCCTGTGGTTTAAAGTTTTGTTGTTCAAAATGTCTTCTTAAACTCTACCTTTATACTAATCTGAAGTTTCTGTATGTCTTACATTAAAATCTATAATATGCATTCAGTCTTTAAAAAAATGGCTCCATTTAAGTTCTATGTCAGTTCTCGCCTGATCAACCCATCCAAGTATTGGCACATACATCCTCTGCCCTGTTTTGCTGTTTCAACTGAAAAGCCTTTGGAAAAATTCAGCTCTAAAGACTTTAATCATGAAGAATTTTTATAGGAAAGAATGTTTCTGTCGTCTAACTTAACAGTGATTCAATCAGTGTTTCTAAACACAATGAGGAGATGCAGTAGACAGAGGGACCAGCACACTTTCTCCTTCTTGTTAGGTGGACAAAATGTCCTCTCAAACTGGAAACAGTTTGAAACAGACACAAACAGAAAATGGACCCATCCAAACAACAAGTGAAATGGATTGTAGGAATGTAAAGTGATATAAATATAAAATGAAAGGCTCACACAGACTCTCAAAAGCCTACTACTGCACACTGATTATGGTTAAAGTTAGACCGTATGATCCCTTTTAGTGACATATTTTGAAGCAACAATAAAGAGAAGAGTGTTTTTGGCAGCTTCACTGAAAATAAACCCTTTAAATTAAAACATCGGCTGTCAAAGAGGCAATAGACCAGTTGTGCTCCAGCTTTGGTCACTGCATGTTTTCTTCATATTTCATGTTTATCTTAAGTAGCTTTACATCCCAACTTCTCCATGCAATGAAGATCTTTTGGCTATCTAATATCCCAGCTTTAATCAAATACTTATATTTGGGTGAAAAAATTTAACTAAAGCCAACAGTTCAAGAATGTTTTAATGTTTTTATATGAACTTGTGTTATTAAAAGGCACAATCACTGATTTGTCTGTGAATGCAATAAAATGTTGATAATTATTATTATTGAGGACAATCATTAAGCATAAGACTTTAGCCCAGAGAGATTCAAACACACTCATCAACATCAGACAGACAATACGTTGCTAAATACATAATTGTTTTACTTTATTTTATTCATTGTTGAGGTGAAACAACATTCACATTTTTACATTTGGATGTTTAGTATCTTCTTGCTGGTGTCAGTTCATCCAGTTCAATGCAAAAAGCTTCATCAGGAATGCATGATATATTCAGAACAATACTGGTATCTTCTATCAAATAATACATATTAAATTTTTTAAAAAAGCACAACATGGCCTCTTTAATTTTTAAATTTCATGGAAAATGTGATTCATTGGTTATTTTCCCACAGACCAATTTAATAAAGTCTCTGTCACACAAATTGCTCTTCAAAGTCCTGTTAGCCATTCAGACAGCATATACTTGTCCAGAAGTGACAGTAGAGACACAATGCTGCCTAAAATAGATTTTATTGTTTTATGTGAAGTTAATTGAAGTGGTTTGGTGGCCATGATGGGGTCTGTTCAAGCCCCACCCACCGTGGTCACTCTGGACACCACAAAGGTTTTACTCAGTTCTCCTTGTAATTGGTGTTGGTTTGATGATTGTTGTGAAGAAAGCCTCAGAGAAGAACATGATGCAGGAAGACAAAATATGTGATGAGTGACAAGAACAGTAGAGGAAAGAGGCCTGAGCCGATCCCAAAGAGGAGGCCTCTGAAGGGGGTTGACTGTTTGTCTCTGCTGCTGCTGGAGGGACCACGCCCAGACCTCCACCAAACACACACACACACACACACACACACACAGGAAGCTGATCTGTCAGGCAGCCAGCACAGTTTCCCGTGGTTGAGACAAGACGACAAACTCAAAGTGCTTGTTTTATCCTCTCGGCTTCATAGAGCACTCTTTTCTCCACTCTTTCTGTTGTTTTATTTTTTTTCTCTATTCTTAGTCTTCTTCTTCTGGTGTCCTTCTTCTTCCCTCTCCTAAATGTGTCCCTCTCCCTCTCTTTCATTCCCATCTTCCACTTTGTTTCTTTCCCTCTTCCTCTTGTCTTATCCTTCCATCCCTGACTTCCTTTTCACCACAGAAAACATCCCTCCTCCTGTTATTGTTATTACATAGAGGGAGCAAATGGACCCTTGTCGTGTGTGTTGTGTACCCCACCCTTGTTGCCCCTCCCCACATACATACCCACTTACCTTACCACACGAGCAGTCACTAACACACACACACACACACACCCACAGACACACACACAATGTGGTCCTGGCTGCCTCTGGACCCTCCGAAGAAAGAAAAGTCATGTACAAAGTCACTGTAATACTCTGAAGTCGGTGACAAACTACACAACTTTCACAACAAATCCATCTTAACAGATTCTGAAAAGACTAATACTAAGGAATGAACACAAACAGGCTGGTTTCATCACATTTTTGTATGAAGATTGAAAGACTGGGGATCACACACTTAAGGTGCCTGATGAGACATTACAGACTACATGATTTGTCAAAGCAGCTAAAGCTAACGCATCAAACTCTTGCACAAACTCTCGCAAGGGCAACAGTCTGTTTTGATAATACAGCTATTTCCCATGGCCTTTTGACACTATTTTCTTTGTCCTTCCCTCTTTTTCATCGGCTGCAACATTTTTTTCATTTGGGTCAGCGATCAGTTCACACTCTTAGGTTGGCTTTTGTGCCAACATACCAGCTGACCCAGTGCTGATATGAATTGAACACAAAATCTGTCCATCTGATTCTGTAAAGTAGAGGAGAACTTTGTGAGTTTCACTGATCAGTCCAGGAGCTGAAACTTTACTACAGCTGCTTCAGGACTATCTGTTCACAGCTGTAGAAACTTGAATATACAGTCTCACCACCAAGACACTGCTGCTCCAACTCTATCATCATCCATGCATTATCTTTAAACTTATTGTTCTTGTCATTTGATGACTTTGGTCAAATGAAACAGGTTCTGAAATAAACACACATTCAGGGGGCTTTAACAACTGTTACATATGTGCCAACAAGAAGTGCTTTTATTGGTCAGATGTGGGCTTACCGGGCGCAAAACTAGAGAAAAATCTGCCACGGTTTGATAAAATGAGAGCCGTTTTTATTTCATTGCTGATGTGTAGGCTCACATTGACTGGCTGTAGGTTTGAAAAACAAATTATATTCACAAAAAAATCACGGCTGTTGTTTAAGGCCTTTAACTCTTCAGTTAACTTGATGTTTAGATTGGTTAATACTCTGTGTGTGTGTCTGTTTCATGTATTCCATTTTTCCCCATCAAGGAAGAGAAAATGTGTTGGTTCATCCATCTACAGTCTTCTCATTGTGTTGAAGGAACTGGTTGAATTTCTGATAAAGAGAAGTCAAGTTAGATGACAAAAACATTCTGTTTTCTATAAATTATTCACAATAAAAGTCCTCATGCCTGAATTTATCAGAGGACTTTTCAGATGAAACAGGGTACAGGGACATTTACACAACAACTTGAGACAACAGTCTGAACTTCTGAATGGGGAGAACTAGATAAAGACTCGGCTCATAACCATTGACCGTAGAAAGATTGTCACTGACACTGGTAAGTGCTGAAACTCAGAACTTAACAAAAAGTGATTTATAAAAATGTCTTCCTCTGGTTTGATGAACTTAACATACAGTGATTTATAAAGGCCTCTTTGTCTCCTCTTACAGACACACAAGTGAAATACTGCTTGCTTAAGAGGGAGCAGGTTCATAGAGTAATAAATTATGATGTGCGATAAATTCAGAACTCAACCTTCAGCATCAGCTTGCATAACTGTAATAACTGTGCAGAGAGGCTGACATGATTTTATAGCAATTCAGTGGAAAACGCAATTTTTAACTTGCACTGCTCACTCACCTCGACTCCTGCTCTATTCTCTGCACATCCCACCAGAACTGTATTTCTCCTCTTAGACTGATAGTTCTCCTCATCCTGACCTGTTTCTGATCTTTATGACACCGTAGAGATTTATAATTAGAAGGCTGATGATAACTGTATACGTATAATTCATGCCCACAAGTTCTGCAAGAATTCTGGGTGTCACGATTGATGACCAGCTGACATTTATGGTCCACGTGGCCTTGATTGCTCAGTCTTGTCAATATTTCCTCGAGATGGATCGAGAGGATCAGATCATACCTGACAGAACAGGCAACACAGTTTCTGGTACAGGCTCTGGTGATGTCATGCATTGACTACTGCAACTTCCTATTAGCAGACCTCCCTGCATGTACGCTTAAACCTCTGCAGATGATCCAGAAAGCAGCAGCACATCTGGTCACTCCTTCGCTTTGTTGTTACAGTGACAAGAATGGCTCCTGTTACCTCAAATCCCTCATCCAGGACTACAGTGCCATGATAAAGTATTTGCCCCCTTCCTGATTTCTTACTTTTTGCATGTTTGTCACATTTAAATGTTTCAGATCATCACACAAATTTCAACATTAGTCAAAGATAACCTGAGTAAATACAAAATGCAGTTTTTAAATGATGATTTTATTTATTAAGGGGAAAAAAGCTCTCCAAACCTACATGACCCTATGTGAAAAAGTAGTTGCCCCCTGCCCCAATCAAGCATTTGCAATAACTGGTGATGAGTTTTTCACATCACTTTGGAGGAATTTTGACCCACTCTTCTGCGCAGAATTGTTTTAACTCAGCCACATTTGAGGGTTTTCGAGCATGAACTGCCTGTTTAAGGTCACACCACAGCATCTCAATTGGATTTAAGTCCGGACTTTGATTAGGCCACTCCAAAACCTCAATTTTGTTTGTTTTAAACCATTCACAGGTGGACTTGGTAGTGTGTTTTGGGTCGTTGTCCTGTTGCATAACCATGTGCGCTTGAGCTTGAGGTCACAAAATGATGGCTGAACGTTCTCCTTCAGGATTTTCTGGTAGACAGCAGAATTCATGGTTTCATCAATCACATCAAGTCGTCCAGGTCCTGAAGCAGCAAAGCAGCCCCAGACCATCACACTACCACCACGTTTGACTGTTGCTATGATGTTCTTTTTGTCAAATGCTGTGTTGTTTTTTGCACCAGATGTAACGGGACACACACCTTTCAAAAAGTTCAACTTTTGTCTCGTCAGTCCACAGAATATGTTTCAAAAAGTCTTGGGGATCATCAAGATGTTTTTTTGGCAAATGTGAGATGAGTCTTTGTTTTCTTTTTGGTCAGTAGTGGTTTTGGCCTTGGAGCTCTCCCATGATGCCATTTTTGCTCAGTCTCTTTCTTATTGTTGAGTCATGAACACTGACCTTAACTGAGGCAGGTGAGGCCTGCAGTTCTTTAGATGTTGTTCTGGGTTCTTTTTGACCTCCTGGATGAGTCGTCGTCGTGCTCTTGGTGTGATTTTGGTAGGCCGACCTCTCCTGGGAAGGTTCACCACTGTTCCCAGTTTTCTTCATTTGTGGATAATGGCTCTGACCGTGGTTCACTGGAGTCCTAAAGCCTTAGAAATGGCTTTGTAATAGACTGACAGATTTCAATCACTTTGTTTCTCATTTGTTCTTGAATTTCTTTGGATCGTGGCATGATGTGTTTCTCTTCGAGATCTTGCAGCCTACTTCACTTTGTCAGACAGGTTCTATTTAAGTGATTTCTTAATTCAACAGGTCTGACAGTAATCAGGTCTGCGTGCGGTCAGTGAAATTGAACTCATCTTTCAAAAAAATGTGGTTAATCACAGTTAACTCATGATTTAACAAGGGGGGGGGGGGCAATTACTTTTTCACATAGGGTCATGTAGGTTTGGAGAGCTTTTTTCCCTTAATAAATAAAATCATCATTTAAAAACTACATTTTGTATTTATTCAGGTTATCTTTGTATAATATTAAGATTTGTGTGATGATCTGAAACATTTAAGTGTGACAAATATGCAAAAAGATAAGAAATCAGGAAGGGGGCAAATACTTTTCATGGCACTGTACACTCCTTCTCGAACAATGTAGTTGGCTGTTTCTAATGCAGAAGTAAAATAAAATGCATAAAAATGACGACAGAGCTCACTGTAGTGTATAGATTTCTAGTTTTTGTGAAAAATATTGTTGCTGTTTGGTACAAACCTATTTTTTACAGTTTTCTTTTTTATACATAAATCAGTGCTATTCGTTATTGTTCATGTCGGAGAGTGGGTTTTATAGACTTCAAAATCCAAGTACAAAAAACATTTGTAATCAGGACAATACAAGATTCATTTGTTAAGCAATAGAGTGTTGTTTTTTTAATTTCCCGAAAAAGTAGCAATTTTGGTTACAGGAGGTTTGTGCCTGACAGGGACAAAATGTTTCCTTAATTCTTCTCCCACAAAATGACTCACTGGGGTCTCTAACCTGCAAACTGATCTTTAAAGACATCTTTAAAATTAAGTGTGTATGACCTTAGTGCCCATTTTTGATTAAACATTATCTAAATAGGTACATCAGTTGCTGTAAATGACAGGAGAACTTGGTGTGTTCCACTGTTTTATTTCGGGAGCTTAGACTGCACCACAGCCCCCAGTTAAGTAGCTCGTCTGCAGGGCTACACACAGACCTGTCTGGGCCCCTGATTGGTTAGAGTACACCTGTATACATAATCCTTACTTAACCAAAACTTAAGTCCTTACCAGCTGTGTCATTTTTGCAATGTTACAAAAATAAAGAATCACACTATTTTAAACAGGATGCAAACAGGCAACAATGAATAAATGTGTCAAGTTGTTGCTTTAGTCAGTAATGGTAACTGTTAAGTATGAAAAAAAAATTCAGGATGCACAGTTTCTCTGCTTACTCTTTATGGGCCCCTTCATGAGTCCTGCCCCAGAAAGCTTCACGCTTTACCTCCCCTCATAGGCGGCCTTGCTCATTCGTATGTTTGGATAAGTTTGTATCCTTGGTTGTAATGCACAAATATAAATGTAGAAATGTATCTGCTGTCTGAGTGATTGAGGTAAGCTGCTTCCATGTTCAGCCTGTAGTTGCAGTGACTGTGTGAAAATCGAACACCTCTGTAGCCTGTTGTCAAAAGTGTTGTGAAATGGAAGAAGAGCAGCATGCTCTCTTGTTTGTTCAAATTCAAAACAACATCAAATGACAGTATTTTTAAGGTGAGGCATCGAATTACCTCAACCACAAAACAGCTTTTTAACGCCTCAGCAGGACTGCTGTTATCGTGTAATTGTTGTTATCAGATGGTGTCAAACATGTTATAGTTGGTTAACAAGCACCTTCAAAATAAAGTGTTGTTATAAAACTGCCTGAGTGGTGTTTTCATTTTTGTACAAACATGCTGAGCTTAAGCAACAACAAAAAATGAAATATACTTCAACTACACATTTTAAAACAGCTCAGACGTTTTTGTGTGAGTAAACTGAATTACGTCTTGCAATAATGAATCCTAATTCATACAAGCTGTTGCACAGGGATAGACATGAAGGCAAAGGTCTGTTTGTTGTCAGAGTTGACTCTCTTTGTGGATGCTTGTTTTTGAATGCACACAAATAAGCTTCAACAGCACAAACAGATCTGTTATTGTGGTGTTTTTGCATTGATTTTACAGGCGCACGCACCAAAGTAAAGCAGGCGTCCAAAAATACACAAAGCCATAGTGACCAAATATAACCCTTCTGTATTTACACCAGAGACTATAAATATAAACTGCTTTCTTCAGTTGAGGCCAAAACAGAGGGAGCAACTCCCAGACCACTGTGTGTGTGTCTGTGTGTAAAACCAATCTGACTGTACTCCTTATTCTGTCAGATAAAGAGATGAATTATGGGAGGTTTTGGGGAAAAAAATCCTAAAAAGAAGAGGAAACTTGAGAAATTTACTGTTGAGAGAAGCCTGACGGACTTTAAACTCTGTGATTTAAACCCAAAATGTGTTTAAACTTCTTCTGTGATCTTCTGCCCATCCAGCATTCAAAAACTGAAGCTAACACTGATGGTAAGGACCTTGTTACTACTGCTAAAGACACAAACATTTCTAAATATATATCTGGGATATGTGGTGAAAATGACCTACTTTTTAAGTTAAGATGAGAAGATCATTTCAAAATATCTGATAACTCCAAGGCCCTGTTTACATGACAACTTTATGATAATAACTGCAGTGCAAACAAAATTGTATGTTTTTATTACACCTCAAGACTTACAGCAATCACTTTCACTTCAATTGTGTAGTTAATATTTTTGACAGGTATCATGACACACCACTTGCTTTACTAATTATTTCGACTTATTTCAGTCTGCTTGTAGATTGGTGACTTTTGACCAGAAATGATCATTTAAATGTGCTATTGTATTGTTAACAGGCAATTCACTTTTATGTGAAGTAGTGTAACTGAGGGGGAATTACTATGGAAAACTTGAAACACCATGTTAAGAATGCAACAATCTATAATAAATATTACATTGTAACTTTGAATATATGCAATGGGATATGATACACTTCATTATCCCCACATATAGTGTGTATTTACACACTATATGGGAGTTATCTAGTTGCATCACATGGCATTGTATCCCAATGTATCATATAAAACTAGAAAAGCAGAGAGCGCAGACCCCCGCCAAGCAGTTTCAGTCCACTTTGGCGAAAATGGTCCTATCTCGCAAGGTTAAAGAATCCTTTAAAAAAATTCCTGGATCCAGATGGTGATCCGGATCAGTCCCAAAATCTAATCATTTCTTCCTTATCCCATTCCACACATTTCCTGAAAATTTCATCCAAATCCGTCCATAACTTTTCAATTTATCCTGAACACAAACAGACAGACGGACAGACTAACCAACGCCAGCAAAAACATAACCTCCTTGGCGGAGGTAACTATGCAACAAAAGGAAGCAACTAAGTGTATGGTAGGTGCTTCTTGGCAGCATATACCTTTGGAAAGCATGTTGCATTCATGAATCGTCATGCCAGTTTTGACTTATCTGGATAGGTCCATGTGGCTACTTCAAGGTGGGGTTCTGCAAAGCCCAATTGCAGCATTATTTCCAAGTACCATCTTCAAACTGAAGGCCAAATTCTGTATAACGGGGGATGTCAGAGACAGGCCCCAAAGTGGGCATCCCAAGAAGACTATAGAAGACCGTTTCCTCACCCTGTCAGTACTTGGGAACTGTGGACAGTCTTCTACAGATTTGCAGTCAAGGTTTGCAGCACAATATGACTTACAGCTCCCTGCCCAAACAAACTGTCCTTCACCATCAGGGCTGGCAGTGGTGATGGCAACACATGCACTGGAACCTGAACATGTGGAGGAACGTTATGATCAGCAATGAGTCCAGATTATGCCCACAGTAGTTGGATTGTAAAGACAAATTGTGGAGAAGACACAGAAAACGCTTTGCTGCTTGCTACACCAATAGAGTAAGATATTTTGGTTGAGAAAGTGTGATGGTTTGGGGTGGCATCTCCTTCACTGGAAAACAAAGTTTGTCATCATTGGAGGCAATCTCAATGCAAAGATATCGAGATGAAATTAAGCAAGCAGTGGCAATCCCATATCTCCACAGTCTGAGAAAGAACTCTATCCTCCAAGATGATGGTGCTAGCTGCCACGGAGCAGGGGTTTTATCAGAGACTACCACCAGAATTTGGGAGTGCAGAGGATGGGATGGCCTACCACAGTCCTGACCTCAACCCTATTGAACACTTGTGGGATTAGCTTGAGCGTGCTGCTAGCGCTGGAGTGACCAACCTCATGGTTAAAAAATGGGATGCCATCCCACAGCAGTGTATGACCAGGCTGGTGACCAGCATGAGGAGGTGCCAGGCTGTTGTGGCTGTGTATGGTTCTTCCACACGCTACTGAGGCTCCTGTTTTTTAAATTAATTGTTAAATTGCCACTAAGTCTTGTTTCTTCAGACTTCAACTATCCAATCCAATAAACAACACGAAACAAGAGTCAACAGCAGAATAAGCTGTTTGTCATTGGCAGAGAGGATTTGGCTTTTTTTTTCTTGGGCACAACCCACATACCCAGCATTGCTGCTCACCCCACAAAAGCATGTCCTTCACAAATGTGGCACCATTTAAAAGGGAAATAAACTTTTCAGTGGTATAAGATTTGTTGCCAAGGAGCATTGTTACAACAAAGAAATAATCTACTAAACAGTAATTTCCTTACTTTTGTGATATGTTTAGTATCATACCTCACTGTATTGTACATTTTATATTTCATTTTATTTGTACAGCATCATATTTTATTGCAGTGAACAGCATTGCTGGCATATTATTGTACTGCATACTATTACATCATATTTTAATGCATATTACAATCCTGTACATTGTGCTGCACTGCAATTTAGCTCATCTAATAGTATAAGTTTGTATTGTATCCTACTGTATCAGTACATCATCCAATCATCCATCCATCCATCATCTATCTATTCCACTTATCCCTTAGGGGACTGAAGCCTATCCCATATGACATTGAACAAGAGGCAGGGTACACCCTGAACCAGTCACCCGCTGATCACAGGGTCAAATACAGAACTGAACAACCATTCACATTCAAACGCACACTCATACCTACAGGGAATTTAAAGTTAAAAATTAACCTAATGAGCAAGTTTTTGGTCAGTGGGAAGAAACCGGAGTTCCAGGAGGAAACACTTGCAGGCACAGGGACAACATGCAAACTCTACACAGGCCTACACCAATAAAGAGAATCAAACCAGCAACTCTCTTGCTGTGAGGCACAAGGTTCATATTGTATCGCATTGTATTGCAGCTAGTTGGATTACAAAATAATGTATCATATCGATTTATACATTTTTGTACAGTATCATAACATATTGTATTATCTTGTACAGTATCATATTGTGTCATATCATGTTTTATCGTATCTTCTTGCCTTGTGATTTCTTTCCCATGGTTTGATGGAAATGTAGTTCACTTTAGCATAAATAGTTAAAATGAAAGTCAGCCTGTTCCCTACTCAAAACACAGACACATAAATCACCTGAAAGCGCCTCTCATTCAGATTCAGACAGCTTAATTTATCAGCCGAGTTTTACAGCCTACTAAGCTACATGGATGGACGAATAGGAAACATTTTTGTTGACAGATGCCTTCCTCCTCATCACCAGGTCAACATCAGCTCTTTGAGAAAGTGTGTGTGACTCCAGTGGTCACTCCTTCCCAACTCTCCTCCAACCAACTCTCATCTTTTATCACCTCCTACAGCCCAGCCCTCTCTACCTCCTCTGCCATTCGCCTACCTCCACTGCCTCCCCTCCTTTTCCCCTCTCTCTCTGTCTGAATGAATACTCTCTGACTAGTGGAACATATGCTGCTGGTTGTTCAATACCCTCCCTCTGAGCGGGGCCGCATCCATGCATGTGTGTACTGTGTTTGTGTGTGTGTGTGTGTGTGTGTGTGACTGTGTGTGTGTTCATTGAAACATATGCCTCCTGTTGCACATCGGCCATCTGTTCTTTGAATGGACTGATGGAGTGCTGCTGTTACCATAGCAATAGGCCATTCAGTCAAATAGTCCGTCAAACAACCCCTGGCTCGGTGTTTATGTGAATGTGTGTGTGTGTCTGCGTGTGTGTGTCTGTGTTTTTGTGTTTATGTTTAGGAATTGAGGAGCGGTGTGGAGGAATTCCCACATGTTGATGAAATGAGGTTGACCCTAAAAGGCAACCTGCTCCTTTATTATCCAGTCTCTTCTTTGGGCCCTCATGTTCACACTGATTTGTTTTTTACACTGTAGCTGACAGAGGACATTGTCTTCATCGCACCCACTGACACACATCCACAAAAAAGGAGGAAAACAAGTCACATTTGAATCAAATTACAGAGACGCCTGAGGAAGTTGAAACATGAATCTGTTATATTGTTTACAAATCAGTTTGTTTCTGACTCAATAAAAGGTCAAGAATAAAATCAGTATTTGTCTATATTTACATCTGCCACTAGTTAGATTCTTATCTTAAGTTAGGTTTCTTTGAAATGCATCCACTCCTTCACAGAGAGTCCTTTTGTTTTGTGTTGGAGTTTAGATATGTTACAAGAACAATGAATAAACATAGTCTAAAACTGAGACCATTTGTCCTATTAACTTCATTCACGACTGACAAAAACAGACACAAACTCTAACTTGCTCTCTTTCAATTCAATTCAAAAGAGCTTTATTCAAATAAATTTTGTAAGATATTATTGCTGTAGAATTTTGTTAAAAAAAAAAAAAGTAAAATCAATATTTAGAATAAATGTTTCTTTAAAAGACAAAATAGTTAATAACATAGATAAGAATTAGCAATATTGTTATTGGAAAGATAGACAGAAACAGCATTAAAAAGCCTAGTGTATGTATGTGTTTTTTATTTGGGTTCAGGTTCAGGTTCAGGTTACTTTATCTGAACCTGCAGTTAAATTTGTTTTGCTGCCAGAGAGATAGATATGTCCTTAGTAACATGCAAATTACAATACAGATGTAACACAGAACAACACAGTGGAAGGGAAATTGAAAATACAAACTGCATACTACTTTCTCTTTCCCTGGTGGTGCCAAGTGAGATGAGCCATATTTCTACCGTAAAATATACTCATGTGTTACTTCTTACAAAACCCATGTATCATGTCCATCGCTTATGCCCCTTTCAGAGTCCAAAGAAAGTCCTCACAATGGTTTTAAATTCCAGGGGTGCACTCCTTTTGTCTCTCTTCTTTGCTGCCATGTTTGTGTACTAGTTCTGTCCTGCACAATGAACACCACCCCTCCTGACCTTACCTGCATAGGTTTAACCACACCATCCTGTGGACTTAAAAGCAATTGATTTTATTTCTAAAGAGCCAAAAGCATTTTTTAAATGTTGGAAATAAATGCATGAAAAATACTGATACTTTTGGGCCATGAGTTGATTTACTATTGCCCCATCAAATATGATGACAGTATGGTGCACTTAATTTTTTTTTCCCCCCCCACCCCTTGTATTTTTGCAAATACCGCGACAGCTTATTCAGCTAAGTGACAGCAGCAGGAACAAAGCTATTTTTGTACCACCCACATCTTGGGACTAAAAACCTTCTTCCAGAGGGACAGAGCTGAAAGTCACTGTGCAAAGTGTGGGAAATATCATTTAAAATAGAAAGCTACCTGCTGTAGCTGTCAACTGTAAAGGGAATTTACGTAAAGTTGTGGCTCACCAATCAGACAATTGGACAATTAACAACCTGATACAAGGAATTTTTATCTTTAATAGACACATTAACAAACCATGATGCTGTATGTGTGTGTACAGTTGAGTCAACATGTTTACATATAATGTATGTGCCTGTGTTTTTCCGTGTGTTCAGGTTCCATTTGTTGTCCTAGTATCTTCACACACTTTCATATATTTGGCCGTAATAGACACATAGTTGTGTTGTCTCTCTCTTCCTCCACTTGCTCCCACAAACACATGCACATAGCAGCAGGGAAACGGTGAAAATGATATTTTGTTTCAACTGTCCCTGACTACCGCTCAAACTCATCTGCAGTTTCAGTTAGACCAACCAAAGGCCCCACCCTTAACTCATACACACTGCTCCACCCAGTGTAGTGGTCTGCTGGCCATATGTCAGCCCATCTTATCTAAGTCCCCTCTCCTGAGACCCCTCTCCTGAGACCCCTGATACATTTGTATGTAGGTATCACAAGTATGTGTGTATGTATTAATCATGTGGCTCATTAGAACCTAAAGTCCCAGTTCTTACCACAGAGAAATCATTCACAGTCGTGTAGTTTGAAAAAAATGGTACAACCCGAAAAACATACACAGCAGGCCACAGCTACCGCTGACATGGAGGTTTGAAAATGGGCAAAGGACATGGCAGCTGATTCTGTTCTTTTGCTCATACCCAAAGCCTCAAGTGGACATTTTAGCAACAGCTTTCATTCTGCGTTGGCTCCATTTGTGAAATTTAAAGCTTAAAAAATTTAAATGTTCCCTTCTTAATGAGGGCAAATGGTATTAAATTTGAAGGAAAATCACTTTAACTACTCTTGAGCTATTGTGCTCACAACTTCACAATCCCAAGCAGAAGATGAAAAGAGACTTCATGCGCTTGACATTTGATCCATAACCTCCTAAAACAAATGACTTGATTCTTGAGAAGAAATTGACATATGTGTAAATTTTGTGAAATTTGAGAGTGTCAGAAGTCCTTTTATATGTCCCAAAACATATGAGCATCTATCTTGTCAGGGAGATGTGGACAAACACATCAGTCTGCCTTTGTAGGTGGTCTAAGTCATCATCTCGTGGTGCATCCTCAATAAATTCTTGGTTTGTTTACACCTATACTTCAAACTGTCAACTTATGACCCTGTCACTCTGGATGGCACTTATTACCAGGTGTAAACAGGACCTAAGTAAGACACCTTATGTGAAGGTATTCCATGCATGTGGAAGGAGACTTTGACCCAGAGATCATATCCCATATGCCTTAAGAACAAGTCTGGTTAAAGAGAAGACCATCTGGATTACTTGGCTAACCAGCTGCCACTGAGGCCTAGCCTTAAACTTCGGATCATATGGTACATGGATGTATGGTACTCATACAAAAGCTGAAGTCAGATCAAAGTGTGCTTTAGGTCCTTTTCACATATAAAGTTTGGCAGACTCAGTTCAGTTCAGGGTTGAAGATGCAGCATGTCACAATTATCATTTTCCTGTTACACTGCTCTTTTTCAGGTGGACCAGAGCCTTTTAAATGTCACTACTTTAGGCTGTAGCTGCAGTCTTTGTTGTTGCCATCCAGCCTACAGCTGCTTTCTGTTTATAAACTTTAAAATAATTGGAGGAACCTATCTGACATTCATTATTAAAAGAGCCTTTGAAAAGCTGTAAATGCTTGTAATGGACGCTGCCATTTTGCACACCATCTCAGCTAAACTTAAGCATAATCTACTTATAGAAACAGAGGCCGTGTTAAACCATAAATCTGCAATAAATAAAAAACAGGTGTGATTTAAAAAAAAAAAAATCATCCCCCATGCAGTGAGATAACATAGATTATATATTTAGACAGAAGCTGTTTTTTAACCAGGCTGTAAAGATGGTCATTTAGGCCGTAAAACCATCCATTTCCTGCACAATTATTTGGGTATCAGGTGTCTGCAGCCAGCCTTGAGTGGCAACTCGGGGTATTACAGGTCTTGGCACTTCTCTCTGTGTCTCCATTTTCAGCCCTGGAGGTTGCCATCTGATTGTGACCCAGAAACACAAAACCAGGCATTGAGGAATGATATTGTTCATTTTTGGCACAGTTTATCAGTATTCTTAACATCAAATAAATACAAAGCAATATTTAGGCACTTGCATAATCGGAGCGAATTGTAACCATATCACAGACTTGTAGCAGTTAACCCGTGAAGACGATCAGAGACTGGTGGTGTTAGCAATGCTAATGTTAGCCACTCTCGGCTTGATATTGTTTAAAATCATTATTGGGTTGCTTATTGTTGTCATATTCAGTCAAATTCAAACCACAACACACTCCCTTTTAGGGTATTTCCCCTGTTTGGTCCCTGTTTGATTTGGATTGCATTCATACCCACAATGAACCATACTCAGGTTTGCTTAGAAGCAAATCAAGACCCTTTGTTTTCAGGCGGACCAGAGTTTGGTGCTTTGGTCAGCACAAGAGTTTGCATAAGCTTTCAAACCAGCCTAAAGCAATGCAAACCAGGGTTCATTTGGTCTGGACCAAAAATGCTAGATGTGAAAAAAACCTTAGATGCATCACTTGTGCAGCTCAGATACAAACATCATCAAAAAGGCTCTCGCACACTCAACATTGAAAACAAGCAAGTTTTATCCGAACAACTATTCCCAGGTAGCTGAAGAACTACAGCTATTTGATGGTAATGTTAATCAGTCACAATTGAAGTTATGTCAGAACAAGCCTCAAATCACAAACTGTACGCTGGGTGTTACAGCCGTTATTTATGTTTTACATGTCAACAAAACAATAATGGTACTGTGGGATGCTTAAACTGAACCTCTCTGAAGTGAAGGCAGATAGAAACTAAAGACAAGCAGACATGAAGGTCTAAAACTGTCAATTTAAAGACATCAGAAGACATGAGAAAGTGACGATTAGTTTCTGTGTAGTCCAGTATTAAAACCAGCACACAGAGGAGCTCCCTCTAATGTAACAATACAGGACTGAGTGGAGTGTTGTGGTTGTTTGGCAGCTGAGACTCATTTCATGTTGTGGTGTTTTGTGTTTGAGCCCCAAACTATGATTGTGGTTTTATGTCAACCACCTAAATTCTTTCCCATTTTGTTGGTCTCTCACCACTGTCTCCACAATCAGACAAACCTCAAATGTACTGCTGAATATTTCTGAAGTAATCCTTGTGTTATTATTAGTGTTAATGCCAGCTGGTGGTTATTGACGGAGCCATGTTGTATATTGCTCATCCCACAAGACAATTGTTTCCTGATTTATGTGACCCAACACTTTAGAAAAGACAAAGTTCAGTTGTTTTTATCCACAACAAAAGAGAAAAACAAATTGATGGTGGACATTCAAAAGACATGTTAAAGTGAGAGTTTTCAACAGCTGTGTGCCTTTTCTGTTTCTGTGTGATTATAAGTGTGTTTGTGCATAACGATGCATCCTGTTAGTCAAAATGCCTTGATCGTATGTGATTGTGTGTGGATAAATAGGCTTGTTTACTGCAATCAACAGAAATCATATGCGAGGAGGGGTGAGTCACAATAAAAATGGACTAGTTCATCTTTAAAGTGGCCATATTATGCTTGTTCGAAATTTATATACCCTCTAGTTTGTTTTAAATGTCTCTCCCACATGATGGAGCACTTCTAAGACAACCAAGACAAAGTCGGAGGGGCATTGCTTAAGGAGCAGCCGCACCAAACGACTTCAGGGGAAAAAAAAACCCACAGGGTGTCATGAGGATCTGCTTTCACATTAACACAGCCAAATAAAGTGAGTGAACATGGATTTGAACACCAATGCTCTTGGCCTTATTGCTCACACACGAAGTGCTTGAAGTTGGTTGTCACTCCAGGGTTTATGTCAGGCCTTTTTTTCTGCCCCTTATTACTGTATCAGTCAGAACAATTATTATTATAACTATTATTTTTATATTATATTCCAGAAGTACATCTTCAAGCTTGTGTGTGGACAGGCTCTGTGCACAAGCTTGAAGACATACTTCTGTTGCACTAAAGATAGGCACCCCGATTCCCTGTTAATGTCCAGGTCCATTTATATTTACTTCAGGATGTCAAGTTTCTCAAGATTTTGCAAGACTTACTGAAACTAAACATCAACAATCATCATTAATGCCTGTTGGCCTGCTCTAAAAAGAAAATGAGAGAGGGGTTTCAAACTCTACATTTTGAGTTATCTCCTCAATTATGATGGTAAGTATCACAAAGTCAGCTAGCTGTTGTTAGCAACATGTTCACTCAACAGTCTGTATTTGTGCCTACTGTTTGCTTTTCTTTCGTAGTATAAAGCACAAGTTTCCCTTTGATGCACTAACTGCAATAACTCTCTGCTCTCCTCACAGTTTCTACCAAAGATCAGGGAATTATTCTACAGATTCATGAGGAAAGCTGAGAAGGATCTCTCTTTGAATGTATGGTGAAGTTAGGATTAATAAACCCAAAGCTGTGAGCCTTTACTTCAATAAGCTATTGTTTTTAATGTTCTTGGGAATTTGGCTACAGTTCTGTGAGAATTTGATGATCAGTTTTTAATTCTAAATGCCAACAAGGTTGCATTAAATTCAGGTAAGTTTACCTAGCTGGGGCCTGGCAGGTTAAAGCATTCCTGTCACCTGTTATTAACCATATGCTTACGATGACCTTTCTTCTAACCAAGCCTTCATTTTGAATTTAAATAGATCGAAAAGTTTTTTTTTTATGTACTTCTCCTATTTTCATCATATTTAAAATGTATGGCATTAGTTGAATCCCCAGGATCCTCACGGACCTGGATGATAATGCCCTGACAATCACTTCACCCGAACCCTGATCTTTGTTAGAAACTGTGAGAAGGGCAGAGAGTTAGAGTGGTCAGTGCATGACAGGGAAACTTGTGTTTTAAACAACAAAAGAAAAGCTAACAATGTAAACAAAGAGGCGTAGAGATTGTTGAGTTGGCACGTTGCTATGCAGTGCTTAGTAGGGCTGCTCAATTACAGCCAAAATTCTAACCATGATTATTTCAATAGATAATGAAATCACAATTACTGAATACGATTATTCACTGATTTTAAAACATGCACCACATGCTTTCACTGAACTCATATGCTTTTAACACTATCGTTTTTAACATGAATATTTGGTGATATGTTGAAACAAACTTGAAAAAACACAAACATCTCAAATAATAGAGGTATTTTAATATTGGGAAAAAGTTCAGCACAGTAATCTGTTTATCTCAGTTACTCAGTTTCCAAAATTGTGAAAGGCAATAATTGCAATCTTGATTAAAAGAAGATTAAGTGTCCAGCTCTAGTACTTATCCTCATAGTTATGGAGATAACTCAAAATGTAGAGTTTGAAACCCCTCTCCTGTTTACTCTTTGTAGCAGGGAATACCAACGATAGGGCGTACATCAATGATGTTTATTTTCGCTAAATCTTGCAGGCACCTTGAGATACCTGCCACTCTAAAGTAAATTTAAGCAGAGCAGGACATGAACAGAAATCTGGGAAACCTACCCCAGAGGAATGTCTACAAGCTTGCGAACAAAGTCTAAGCTGCTGCTTTTTGTGTCCCCTTCTTGTCTGATCTAATGTTACGTTTTCTTGCTTGACAGATTATAACTGTGGACACAATATGTCTGAATGTAAGGGGTTAACTTGGTGCAACAGCGACTGAATGATAGAAAATATTCAGCAAACACAGCATTACTGACAACAGTATCTACAGAAAAATCTGGTTAACCATAACCAAGACATCCAGCTACATCAGTATGTGTACAAGAAAACTACAGTTGTTTTGTAGATCTGGTTGCGTGTGTTTGAGCAACCTAGCTGCAAACTTGAAGCCACAGGCCACTTTCCAACTTTGTTAATTTATTTTTTTTGTCCTCATTTGTTATTTAATTTTTCTTAGATAGGTTTGGCAACTTTCACTTTTAACATTCAGATCTCCCTTTTTCCCCTTTTATCTCTTCTTTTAGCAGCTCTAAGTTTTGGGGGGTTTTTTGCGCAGTTGTATGGTCCTGACAACTGTGCAGATGATTCTCTGCACCCACCCCCCTTACACTAAAAACACAAGACATTAGTTATGGTTGGGGAAGCATTAAACATAATTTATGCTCCACAAGGTCGAAGCAGAAATGTTTTTCTGTGTGTATGTGTATATACTATTGGTTTGACTTCTACAAAAATCCACGAGTGACGCATGCTATTGCATTTAAATCCTATTAAATCACTTACACACAAACCAGCATACGCTAACACCATCCAGACTCTTTCCGCTTACTTAACTTTTGGTCATCATTTGTATGTGTTTACTTTATTTCTTGGTTTCCTTTAAACTTAGAGACATAATAGGAATGTAGCATGCACAGACACTTTGACTGCTTTCATCTGCAGCTATTTTTTGTTCTTCCTGATGATGAAAAAGAGAAACATGTTTTGTCTGTCTCGCACACTCACGCTCATTACAGATGTCTGAGAATTTTTATCCTGCATTTGTACATCACAATATTCTTGTGAAAGAGGAAACAAGTGTGATCTGTTATATCTTTTGACAGCTGCCTAAAAATTCTTATGTGATGTTAGAGCTCACTATTTTACAGTGTCAACAAAAGTGAAATCTGCATGGCGAATGAGCCATTAACAAACAGAACTCCTATAAAATGATTTTTTCGTTAAAATCTGTCAGTTTGTGTGTGGCGGGGCACACTGGTGTGCCTTGAGCCAAGTTCAGGTGTGCCTGGAGAATTTTTACAACCACTTGTTACAGTCACAATTACACAAAAATTAATTAATTCATTTTAAATGTACTATGTTAGTGCATTCTGTCCATCGTCTTTCATATACAACTGCAAATTTTATATCTTAACTTTCAGGGGAACACCACCTTTTACAACTATAACAGGACTGCTATATTTATAATATTTAACATAACTTCAAATATATTCTTTGATAATGATGTTGATAAATACCTCATAAGTAACAGATTTAAAATCAAACATGTACAGAATGATAAGATTCTGAAACACGTTAAAACAGGCTATTGTATATGGACATGAATATTGCTTGCCTTAAGATTTTGCTTTAATTTTAGATTTGCATTCAGCAATAAATGTTTGAAAACACTGATAAAGGCACTGATAAAGTAAATGTGCCTGAATCATTGGTTCTGAAAATGCTTTCAGTATTTGGCTTTACTTCGGTACAAGTTAGCCCTATATCTCTTAAAATGTTCCTGGGTTCAAATATAAGGCAGTCATATTTGATAAAAGTGCAGCAGAGTTGAAACTGCCCTCTTTGAAATCTGACTGTCATTGCTGGTGCCACCCAACACTTCTCAGCTGTGATTGGCTGATTGCCTTATCAAGGGCAAGACATAAGTTTAATTCTTTTAAAGCAGGGGTTGGTAACTTTTTTGCTATGAAGAGCCATTTTCAAGTTTACCTGTTTCCCAATGTACTGTTTTAGCATTGTGCTAAATCAATTGTAACCAGAAATCACAACACAATGGAGATGAGCTTTGATGCGACCTGCTTTCTGGTATGGGAGTTTATGCCGGTTCAGCACTTCACTTCGTCAACCTGGTCCCTGTACTGCTCCGGTCTTCTGATAGCCTTTGTCCAGGCCTGTGCCAGGCCCATGTTCCAACTCTTCAGGTATTCGTCCAGCTGACCACTATAAACGCGGTCAACCCATTGGTCTGGTCCAGTTTGGGGAGTGCTGGATCAGGCTCGAGAAAACAGACCAGGTGCCCATAGAAGCAGAGCTGCCCCTCCCGTATCCATCAGCTGATCTTTCCTTTTCCTGCCCTCCTGAGCACGACAGCATTGGACACATGGTCCTGCCAATGCTACCTAAAACATGTGTCGAAGGGAAAAAGCCAAGAAGGAATCCAGCTTCTGGCCACCAGTAAATGTCCGGGCCTTGCAAGAGTATGTGCAAGAGAAATGTGTACCTGGCGTGACAGGGTATTCACCAGCACCATCAAAAGAAAAACAGCCTCACAAATCACAAAACCACCCCAAGCCATCTTCTTGACCTACCACTGTGCTTTTACTCCATATACCTGGCTGAGACACAGAACTGTAGGGGATTGTCCCTTTTACTTACTGATCCCTAAGATCAGGAAAATTAAACAGCACACATGGATTTTGATGTGCTGCAGATTTTCACATTAACTGTATCACCACTAGCAATGTGCTGAACAACCCCCAATTTACCGTGCTGCTGGGAACTACCATGCATGTTCCACTTCTCAATGGCATTCCTGGGTTAATGTATGAATCATTACACTCACTCTGTGCTCCTCTTTCTTCCCCTCCCTCACTCTCATTCATAACTCTCTTCACTCCCTCTCTCAGTGTAACGGTTTAACCCTCCACAGATGACTTTGTGTTCCGACATCCTCTGAAGTGCTGATGGGCTACATGCATGACGACCAGGTTAACAAGCAGGCAGGTTTTTGAGGTAGGTATGTGGGGCCAAGATCAGAGGTCAGGATAACAGGGAAATCCCATAGGTCATTATGAGGCCACTCTTCCTCCAGTGGGATGATTATTTCAGTGAAGAGCTTTGATCAGCAGCTCATCCACAGTACTTCTTCTTTAACAGGTGACAAAGGAGCATTAATACATAATCTACTGTCTTGTCTCTGCTGTATCCCCTGTGCTCTGAACTGTTTGACTGTTGGCCCTGCTGGTGATGATTTACAGGGACACTAAAGCCCATTTCACACATGCAACCCGGATATTATCAAGATAATATCTGGGCATCTTACCAGGGTAATTCTCTGACTCTCTGACATGGTCTCTCACACTTGCTCCTCTCAGCCAGGAGTATGTCCTGATGGACAGGTGAGAAGTGGTGGAAGGGGGCGGGGGGTTCACAGATAGGCAGCACACGATGTCAAATATAAGCGGTGGAAGTCATTGTTCATAATATGTTGGCAGATAAACAATTTATATCCTAACTTCAGTGTTACACGTTCAAAGGCTCATCAACAGCATTGATAATGTCGGGATAATTTCAGGGGTTTTTGTGTGAATGGGGTTTAAATGACTGTGTGAATGTGGAAAGTCTTGCCATATGGACTGGATGCTGGAACAACCTCTTAATAGGTCACATTCACTGTGTCTCCAAATGGTTATATAGCATCCAGAGGCACCCAGGTCTGCGCCCACTGATATTACTATTTGCTTATAGAGCTAAAGAGACTTTGGTGGCTTAGACTGGTGGTATGCTCTACCAACAATCGGAAGGCTGCAGCATAAGTGGCATGTTAACTGGTATGAAAGAGCGAGGATGTGTTAGCAAATGCCGATGGACAATTTGCACAGGAAATTCAACTATCTGCAAGTGAATGTGAGAGCGGTGTGAATGGTTAGATGAGCTGTGTGGTGTAAAAGCGCTTTGAGTCAGAAAGACCAGAAAAGCTCTATTAAACACAAGTCCATTTCTATTTAAGCTCATCAATAAATTGAGCATTTGTGTTACGTTTAAAGATAGTCACTCAGAGTGCTCTTGAAATATTTTGTTCACATGAATGACAGACAATCCAAAAACATGATTCCTCTTGGCCAGGCTATCTCTAATGTAAAAGAACAATGATGAACATTATAAGATGGGAGCTAATGGGTCTTCTTGGCTGTTGGAATGAGCCTCAAGTGCTTGAGCAACTGCATTTTTTGCACATTAACATATTTTTAACCCTTCCATTTTTTTGTGCTACCAATTTAGCATGACTCAACCTAGCACAATTTACATTTCAAAACCCCAAATCTTTCCTTTTGAAAGAAGATTGAGGTGGTATTTTGAAAGATCTCTTGAGTAGCACCTACTGTACATGTGGCTTAAATGTAAATAAAGAATGCATAAAGCCTATTATTACTGCATGACACAGGGTTGAAGATATTGTTTATCGATTAGCTTAACAAGACTTCCTTCTGGTTTACATGCTTGCTTAATTGCTGTGCCACTCCCGTCTTTAAAATATAGTGAGTGAGATTAAGTGAGTACAGATTTGGTAAATTGTCAGCCACATCAACAGCAATATCTATTGTCAGTTAGCTGGGTTGTGATGTAAGCTGTATGAAGTGGTGATCATCAATTGGCAACCCTGGGGCCAAATCAGGCCACCCACAGCTTTCCATCCAGCCCCCAGAGTATTATCAAATTTAGAAAATGTCAGGAGGAAAATATGTTGTGGTTTTGAGTGTATCTTTTGGTCATTTCATCTACATAAATATGAGCACAAACACCAAAATTGGGATTAAAACACTTTTATCAGAAAAGATCCAATCTTTAATCTGTTTGCAGAAATCCATTCATCAGCAAATGTATGTCAAAGCCAACATTTAACCAAAAGAAGAAATTTATTGGAATCAAGTGATGGAAAACATATCAACCCCAGACAGAAGAGACCAAAATATCCTAATGACCTACAGTATGTGGTTCAGAACAATATGAGTGATAGGGACTGATTTTACAATTAAAGGCTTAGAAATGCATACGTTTTGGGGGAAAAATGAAAATATTGAAATAATAAGATCTTAGTTAAACCAGTATATTTATATAATACCATTCTTTGAAAAAAACGTTTTAGCAAACATAAAACTAGCACTTTTACAAATGTATTTAATGACCCCTGGTATGAAGGAATGAAAGCCATGGGTCTGTCATTGAACGAAAGCAGCAGTTTCAGTGACCTTTAAAAGTCTGTCACACCAATGTGGCGTCTTCCTCTCTGTAAATCACACTTACAGCTGTAAATACCAACTCGGAAATTCTTTGATCACTGAAAAAACTGTGAGCGCACTAAAGACTTTTATGTTTCATTGCTGTGGGTCAGCTCAGACTGTAAACTGTAACCTACAAATTAGATTAAACACGTTTTTTGAACACCAGGTCACACACAAGCTTCTTCTTCATCCTTCACAAATAAAAATCTGAATACTGTCCCTGACACTCAAAACCAGAACACACAGTAGGCTTATGGGAAACAGCACTGTAAAAATGCTGACGGCTCTTCAGCAGGTACATGCTATCTCATCTTGCTCTTTGATTAGCACTGACACTTCCCTTTAACATGGGTCTGACACACACCCACACACACAGGGGCAGGTGCCCCAATTGGGGTTGGGGGGGTGGGGGTGGGGGGTGTAAGGGTCCATGACTGACTGAAAATCCAAATATTGCTTAATTTTTTTTTCCCCAATACAACATATAGTACCTTATTTTTGGTATAGAAGATGTTCCTCTCTTACAAATAAAAATAGCATGACACAGTGTAACCATTGCTTATATTGTTTCAATTCTGCCATGATGTCTGGGACAAAAAGAAAATAGAGCCAATAGTGTAACTGGCTCTCAGTCTATTTTTTTATGTCTCAGTAAAGAGACAAGTTTTATTTAAGGGTTTGCAGGCAGCAAAACAACCCACTATCAAACTCAGTACAGGAGACTTTGATGTCAGACTCATGTCAGACGTATGACCTCTCACACTTCTCGTGCTGATACCATCTGACTATTATGTGTTCAGCAGTGATTTGTGCCACATTTTGGTTCAACTTCTGTATCAGCAGATACCAGGTTCAATCCTTAAAGGAAAACCTAAGCACAGAGGAGAGTCAAGGTGGGTTGAGCTGATACCATATATTGAGGGGTGCACAGACAGATATGTTATTAAGCTGACTAAATGTATTTAGTGTCATGGGATTTTTGAATACCACATTGAGTTGAATATCATTAAATCATGAGAACTGACTTGAAAACAAAGAAACCAATAAACCAAAAAAAAAAATTTTCAAAGCCTGTTTATTTCTTGAAAACGGGTATTAATTATTTAATAACTATTAATATACTCCTAAAAATTGGATTCATTATTGGTGAAGTCAAAGATAGACCTCAAAGTGGGAGTCACAGGAAGGCAACACCCCAAGAAGACCGGTTCCCCAGCCTTGCTTCACTGAGGAAATAGGCTTTCTTCCAGGAGAAGAGAGGATTTGGTTCATTTTTTGAGGCACTGCCCACATGTTCAGCTGTGTTGCTCATTCCACGAATGCAGGATCTTTACAAGTTGTACATCATTGTAAAGGTGACTAATCAGACTTTCCAACGATATAAAGTACAACATCAGTTGGTTCTACTGAGGTGGATAAATAGTTGACTGAAATAACATTTACAAACTTTTTTGAGGAGTATGATTAACTTCAAAGTGACATGGATTCCTCATTAGTTTTTGCCTGAGGTCTCTGAATTATTACAACCATCACTGTCTGGATGTCTGTGAGAGAATGTTAGTGTATATTCAAGAAAGAGAGCAGAGGGTAATGAAAGAGTGAAATAGGCACAATACACATCCAGAAGAAGAGCAAAGTGCTTATAAAGCAACAAAAAAGAGGACAGAAATCTCACAGAAGTCTTAAATAGTACAAATGAGTCCCCTCAGGTCTTTAGCATGTGTGTGTCAAAAGGAACAGGATGTGTTTGTGCCTGTGAAGCACAGTTTACAGGATCAGGAGCCTTGTCATACCTTCACTATGAGAGTGTTGGAAGTTTAACCGACTCCTCAAGTCTCTGACTTCTCTAAAGACAACCATTATGTCCAACATGTGCCATATTTTACTGTTGGTGCATGAACAAGCAGCTCTGACAATAACTCGGTTTTTAAGTGATATTTTCAACATGTTGAGCAAACTGGGTGAAAATCTGGCATCAAATGGCCCTGTGTACCTTAACACAGATTGTAGCTCAGCTGGTTATACTGATTTTCTTAACAGTTGATCAAAATAATCCCTCAAGTCCTATTTAAAGATAGGCAACCAATATTGCTGCTGTCCGGTACAAATTTCCTATCTCCAAAATTGCTTCTTTAGAGGAAATGAAAAAAAACAAAACACTCAACTACTGAATGAATAAATTTGCACAGCCCTGATTACATTTTTTGTACACCAATTTGGTTAAAAGTTCATAAAACCCACTCTCCAATATGGAAGATGACCAATAGCAGTGTTTTGGGGAGAAAAAAAGAAAATCATAAAAAATGGAGATACAAGGTTTGTGCCCAACAGCGAAAAAGTGTTTTTTAACTTGCAATACAGGCTTTCAGTAGTTGTGTGTGCACATGCATATGTGTGTGATTCTTGGTGTGTATTAGGGGGTTACTTAGAGGATCATCTCCTACCGTCAAAGAGGTGTGAACCCCAGACTTCTCACGTCCCCCCCTCACCCAACCTTTACACCCGCCCAGGTGTCAAAGCCCCCACTGAGGTGACACTTATCACTGGTCTGGGAAAGAGCTGCTGCACACCAACACACACACCATCACACACATATACAGATACAGACACCAGAGGACGACTCGGGTTGGAAAGTGTCTTTCTCCCTCTCAGCAGATATTAAGGGCTATAGATTATCAGGTCTAGACCACAGGGATGAAATATCTGTTTCCATAGTGATGCAGAAACACGTTGGACACTGAGTAAACACAGGCTCTTTTAACGTGTCCCTCTGAATATTTTGGCAAAACTATGATTTAGTGACCTACATCTTTAGCTGGTTCAGCATGATTTAGACTCTGCCTCTCTAGTTTATCTCTCACTACCTGTCGTGTGACTGTTTTTAGGCTGTGTATCTCCCTCTGTCTGTCCTCCTCCTTTCCTCCAGAGATAAATACATCACTCACACAGCAGAGGATGTGTGTGTGTGTATTTGGCTGAGACAATTTGGGATGTTGAGTCACCCCGAGACGTCAGACAACACAGCACAGAGACAGATGTATTGGAGTTTATACTGGTGAGTCTTGAGATCTTTTGTGTCCAAAACTATCAGAACATTTATACAGGTTTCACATGTAGCAGCAACATCAGTGCAAAGTGTAAACATTTGTGGAGGACAGCAGCCAAATGGTTGCAGAAGTGGCCTTGTGAATGGAGGGTCAGTGGTTCAAATTCCTGGACTGCCTGACAGGGAAAGTGGCAGATTTGTTTTTTTGTTTTTTATTTTTTTTTTTCCATAAGTACATTTACAGTAATTATTGCAAGTAAACAAAATATTGTGAAGTATCTTCTTTCAGTTAGCAAAGCCAGGACAATGGACATCTGAAATATAAAACCCAAATAATAGTTCTTGCTTAGACAACATCCTGACTCAGATACCCCACATTAAAAATGTCAGCATGTGTCTTAACCATGTATAAACATATAAGCTTACCACTGGTGCATAATAACTTTCTGATCAGTTGTACGCCATTTTACTACAACACAGTAATCCACCAATTTATTGTTTCAGCATGTTTGTAGGATTTTGTCCTACTTCAATTTCCTGAACACTTTGACATTTACAGGATTTTTGAGGTGCTTTGGCCCTCCAAATTGGCACCAAGGGTCTTCAGGGACCTAATCGGAAAATAAAAGTCAGTTTTGGTGTTTCACTGTTTCGGCATCTTATTTACGTCTTAACCCTTGTGTCATCTCAACATTCTGTACTCTTCTTGTCCGATGGATCAAACATGGCCAGCCCTCAATAAACTCCAGAAATAAAGGTACTCAACTAAATCTTGACCCCAAAAATGAGCAAAGAAACAACTTGTTAACCAATGAAAACGTTTTGAATATTTATTATTTTTAACTCTTCACAGAGGAAAAACAATTCATGAATTAACTATAGTCCAATTTTATTTTTTATTATTATTATTGTTATCATTATTATTATTATTATTGTTGTTGTTGTATTTCTAATTATTAATTGATATTATTATAGTGATGATAATGATTACTGCAGAAGGTTTTTTTTTTTTTTTAAGATACTTGTGTTGTCTCAAAAGTGGAGGATTTGTTTGTGACATTTGATTTTTTGGTGTGACATATACTTATTTACCTTAAGCCATAAAACAGAAATTTTCCCCCTCTGTGACTATTGCTCCCAGCCACAAAGAGCAAAAATATACCAGAGATGAAGTTATAAAACTATACCAAAATTGTAAAGAATATAAATCAGTCAAGTCTAATTATCAAGGGAGATTCAGTATGTGTGTATGTGGACTTTGCACATAAGTTTTGTTGTATGTGTCCCACACATTAGTTTGACGGTCTCTCTTTAAGGAAGAGTGATGTCAAGATCCAGAATGAGCACACCTGAACACCCATTCATTCCCAATAGTTGGAGAAACTTGGGGTTAAGTGTCTTGCCCAAGGACACATCACCATGTGACAGCCAGCGCTGGACTCAACCCTGCAACCTTCCGATTACCTGCCAAGCCCACTATTAGACTGTGTCACCAATGTCCCTAGATGTGCTCTATCACACGGAGGACACACGTAAAACACACTCATGTGAAACTGGAGAAAGCACAACACAGGCTCTTTAAGCATTGTTAGTGAAAAAAAAAGAAATCAACACATCATGTCAAAAAATGCCACATTTTAACTATTTTGATAGACTAGCAATACTTTATTAATTGAAGTTGAAAATGGCCACATATTGATACACAAATTTGACAGTGTCAATATCAAGACCGTCATGATGTGGTTTAGATGTTAAAAATTGCCAACATTTGAGTCAGCTGTACTGACAGCTCTGTGCTCCTTGAATCTTTTTTGTTGTTTCATGGCATTTTTTTCTTTGATTGGAAAGCTGAGGAGAAACATGGCATGTAGGAGAGGGTGAATACTGGTATATGAAGATCAGTAGTGTGTGAAGGATTGAGATCAGGAATCAGACCTGCAGCTAATGCACTGAGGACAACAGCTTCTATAGATACAGTATCTGCTCTGAAAACGGCACTGAACAAGGGTAAATCTTCTAGATTGAATTCATTTAACGTTTTAATGTGCAGCACCACATGTGGAGACCCTGTGGTTCGCTAAGAAAAAGTCTGTATATGTCAGAACAACAACAAATGTACAAGAAAAGTTCTTATGATAAGCCAGAGCTTGTTGCTCTGAGTTTGTCTTCATGCCCTCTTCACCACAAGTTGTGCTAATCTCAAAAACAGGGTTAAGTGGTGTTTTTTATTTGGATTTCACAGTCAACCTCAGTTATTATATGACAATGAGGTACCAGAATGTCCTCTAAACAAAGCCTTTCATACATTTCAGATCTTTTCAGTAATCTGGACAGATGTTGTAAAAGCTGATGTACCGTGGCTCAGATTTCAGAAATGTACAGTTATACGAGTAAACAATAAGAACGTCCCAAAACAGATATTATATCTAACTATTTTTTGATGAACATAAGTCATTCATTCAGTGATACTGCTAAATGATTTTTCTGATGAGTCACACAAAAGTGAAAACCCTTCAGCTCCTGCTGTTGATGGGAAAAATAAGAGCTCCACTGCTCTCTGGTGGTGTCCTGTGGTCACTCAAAGGTTTAATCTCATAATGTCCCAAAAGGCCGAATCAAAGGAAAACAAAAACACATCTTTATTCCCCTCTAATTCTGTGCATTTTAATCTTTAATAGTAGCTTTAATTCAAACAACAAAAATATACAAAAATAACAAAGAGAGATAATCAAGAGTGCAGGAAGAAGCAGAAGCTATGAGAAACACAGCTCAAATAATCTGATCAAATAAAAAGGTTAAACCTTATGTGCTCAACCAGTTGGGGTCATTTACTCTTCTACTGTTAGTGTTAAAAAACAAATAGTGTAGTAGGCCTAGTGTAGATTACTCTTTTAATACTAGCCTCTTGAAAACATCAAGGACAGATTCAATATTTACATGTGATGACATCAGAAACATGTTTTTTAAAATATCCAGAGTAATGATGGGCTGCACGGCGGTGCAATAGTTTGCATTCATGCCTCACAGGAAGAAAGTTACTGGTTTGACTCCCCAGCCAGGCAGGGCCTTTCTGTAAGTTCTTCTTGTGCATGCATGGGTTCTCCAGTTTCCTCCCACAGACCAAACGCATGCTTTTTACATTAATTAGTGGCTTTATCTTTCCCTAAGGTGTAAGTGTGTCTCTCAATGATAGGCTGATGACCACTTCATTCTGTACCTCTAATTCTGTGGACCAAGTTTAAAACCAGGAAGTGAGCCTGTAGGGACTGACTTGAATGAATGACTTGTGATATAGGAGCCACAGGCTGGATTTCAACCTTTAGTCTCCTGCTTTGGGGACAACAACCTCTATATATCAGTCCAGTGGTTCTCAAATGGTATGGCAGGGCACACTGGTGTGCCTTGAGGGAAGTCTGGGTATGCTTCAGGACTATGGGCAAACATAAGTTAATACTTACTAGCAAGGACCACACTGTCCACGAGATTATTTACTGTTAAAGCTGTATTGATGAAGTGAATTTTGAAACACTGAACATCTTGAAAACATTGATTTTGGGAAACTAATTGGGGGATCCGCTGTAGCTCCCAGAAATGACAAGATCCCTTTTAGGACCCTGAAGACAGGAAGAGAAACAAAATAGAAAATAGAGTGAGAGGGAGGCGTGTATCATGAGAACAGCACAAAGGAAAGAGGTTCAATTTAGCAGTACTTTGGGCAGATAACTTCAACGTTTATAATTCTTTTAATTTGAAACAACCTAAAACTTTTGAACAACATCTTTTGTGGTTGAATGAAGTCGTGGATCAAGGGGACCATGATTTTTTTTAATATAATGTGAACTATGGGCATTTCTTAAAACTTTAAAAGTTTCTAATAATTTCTTCAGCAATCATGTGGGTAAATATTTCTTTAGCAGTTAAGCTTTTTGTAATGTTCATTAGGCAGTAGTTGTGAATAAACATGTACATGCAGACAAGACAGTGTAACACATGTTTAAAAGGATGCTTTGTAAGGATATGAATATGGTGTGCCCTGAGACTTAACTTAATTTTTGCTGTGCCTTGAAAACCACTGCATTAGACACACTGATGTAACCAGTCTCAGTGTCTAGGGTCTACATTTTTTGTCAACAAAAATCACACCCTTTCATCAGGGTCATAATGTGATGAAACGGTAACTATAACTATCCCATGCTGTCAGTTTAATTTGTGTTTCTTTTAAAATGAAGGTGCTTTGACTTGACTCTGTCTCAATAATGAAAGGCTTTCTCCTCCTGTGGACACTGTGAGCAGTCTAGTCACTTGTGCTGTAATTGTCAGGGACTCTGGGTGTGCCATCTTTGTGACATCCCTATGATAACAGCTGATGTGCTCATAAATGCTGTTATCCTCTGGGCTGCCCCTGTAATCTGCACATGAGGGAGGGGACACTCAGACTGCCTCCAGCAGAGACCATGTTTGATCTGTCGCTCCTCACCATCACTGCCTTCACATGTAAATTTAACTCCATGTAAGTACTCATCACCCAAGACTGGAGTCTTCATGTGGTTACCACTTAAAAACCATTCAAATTAGTCTTCATTTGAATTTTAGCCTTTGATAAGCACTTAATCCACAACCAAAGATCCAACCTGAAGAAATGATCACAAGATGACCTGAGAACAGAAAGGGTTGTCATAAATTCTTATTCAGCTTTCCAAAGTTGATGACACTAATTAAAGAGGGACACTCCTGAGTAGCTTCCAAAAAATGACTATCCTGATACTCCACTTAATTAATAGTTCTATGTGATTATAGATATATGATTTTATTTTATTATATATCTCCCTACTTGTTAGGTCTATTTAAATAATTAAGGTATCGCAATAAAAGGGCATCTTAAGAGATTTGTTCAGAGGTGCCGTTATAAGTATGTATGGGGCTGAGTAAAAGTGAATGAAGCTAGCACACTGCATACATTTTGCATCTTATTTCTGCCTTAATAATGATGATCTTCCAGAAATGATGTAGATGAAGCTTCATATTTTGGTAACTAAAGCAACAAATCTGAAGATAAGTATAAGGGATGATCAAAATGCCCACAAACTAAATCAGGACAGCATATGAAAGGTTTAGTACCAGGATACTGGATGGATTAAACAAAAATTCTCTTTATCTGACAAACTTGTCCAAAAGGATATGCTGCCATCTACTGGTGAAAGCAAAGAGTTCATGGATACAAATTCCACTAAAACTTTGCATGTTGTCCATGACATTTAAACACCTTTCTCTTTATTTATTTATCTATCTTTTTATTTTTTTTTTGTTTGTGTATTAATAGATTTAATTTTATGCATTTTAGGTGTATGTTTGTGAAAGAGTAGTTTGTTTTTTGATGCTCTTTATTTTAGGACTTGCTGGTAGAGGCCCAACTGGGCTCTGCATGGGCTCTAAGTTAAAACTAGGCTCTTAATTTCCTGTACATGTTTTTTTTTTCTTTCGAAATACCTCTAGCAGTTTCACCAAACAAATTTATCATCAACCAAGAATATTTTCTTTAGAAGTTGAAAAAAAATCAAGTTTTTCCTTGGTCAAGGTGCAATAATCTCTTAATTTAACATCTCCCTAATGCAGTATGCATCTACCATGACAGGTAAGAAGTCTAATGGTATTGACACTGTAAGCTTTAGTAGATGATAAATAGGCATCAGTATCTTATCAAATTTGTTTAACTGCTTACTAAATACTCCTTGCATGCTCTTTAACATAGCTTTATAGAAATACACCCATTTTGAAAAACTGCCTAGTGGTAATTAATTATTTATCATGCAGAGTGTTACCTCGTGTTGTATTTTCATCGCACTGCATTTCAGAGGCATTGAATGAAATTTGAGCCAAAGAATATGCAATCCATAGGAAGGAAGAAAATATTATTCCCTAGAATCCCATGGCGACCTATATTTAAGTCATATACACAACTCTTAGTCTATTACTGAGTCATTCAAGGAGTACCCATTAAATCTGATTTTAGAGTACTGCTTGTGTCCCAAAAATCAACCCAGGTAACCAAGAAAGTGATTGATTTGACACCTCAAATGTGCAGTCAATGAAAGTTGAGGTAAAAGGGCAATCATGCCACTATGAACACATGGACACATACACTGCTGATGGCAGTAATGTGTCCCTGTCACGTGGCCATGTGTCCTTGGGCAAGATACTTAACCCCAATTGTTTCCCACTGCTGCATCAAAAGGCATGAATGTGTTGGTTGATACTGATGGACGCCTGACATAGAAACACTAGCCATCAGTGAATGAGTGTGGGAGTGAATAGTTTATATATATACGGTATATATATATAAATATATATATATATATATATATTTTTTTTTTTTTTTTTTAACAAAAGAGAAATATTTACAGTGATGAGGTACTTTAAGTAATAAAAAGTGATCCTGGTGCATTGAGGGGCAGAAATATTTAAGGCTAATGAATATGTAAACAGAACTGTTTGGGGGTATGTTGACACTAAGTGAGAAAAGGATTGTAGTGTAATGGAAGACAGGAAGACAAAATACTGACAGGAAATAAATATGTAAGCAGAACTAGAAGACAGCAGTTTATGCTGAATATGCTGGTTGTGCAATACAAACAGAACCGTTTTTAAACAGTTGTAGATGTTGAGGTCAAGCCTTAAGTGAAAAAAGCAAGTTATGTATAAACTATGCAAATGTGTTTGATTATCCAACCACTTTTATCTATACCACTCATAGCTTTCAGGCTTGAGTGGTAAGCTTATCTCAACTATCATCTGGCGAGAGGTGAGGTACACCCTAAACCGGTCACCAGCCGATGGGACCAGAGAGGCAGACTACCATTCACACTCACACACACACCTAGGGGTAATTTATTTCACCAGTTATCCTAATGAGCATGTTTTTGGTCTGTGGGAGGAAGACTGCCCGTAGTGAACCCATGCATGCACAGGGAGAACATGCAACTCCATAAAGAAAGGCCCTGACCAACAGGGGGATCGAATCTGCAATCTTCTATCTGTGAGACACATGCACTACCTGCTGCCCCACTGTGTTGCCCCATGCATGACTATTCTTAAGTATATTGTATTAGCAGTGAATTTCTGATTTGTTCATGCTCGGAAAGTCAATTTGAACACAAACAATTCAGAACAATTCAGGAAAAATGTATTTAAAAAATCATCATAATGATGAGTCTTGATGGACAACATTAAAATAAAATACTGTGCTGGGTATAGGTTTATTAAGATGGTCATCGAAAATAGGTTGTAACAACAGCTTTGTATTTATTTTTTTATTTATTTTGTTAAAATTCAGATGATATCAAACAAGAAAAACATCAGCAAGATGCAAGAAAGCAGTTCAACTAACTTAGAAGAAAAAACATAAGGGTCAAGATACTCTTGGCACTTACAGATCTTAGATGCTAATAAAATACAAATATATTTTCACGACAATATAAAAATTAAATAAAGGGAAGGGTAATTGTTTCTAGGTTAGTTACTAAGTTTTGATTTCCTATAACACAAATCATGCACTTCTTAAAAGAAAACTGTTTTAAAGATTGTGAATGTCAGGGTTTAACGCGTTACATTTATGTTGAAGGTCAATGTGGTGTGATCGTGCCCCGTGTGCTTTTTGTCCCTTCCGGCACACCGTAGTTATTAAACCGCCAGTTCATACAGCGGTGCGTCGAGTAAACATGGCGCTTTTAAATGGCTCTTTTTACTTCAAAAACCTCCCTGACGGCTCCCTGGACAGGTCGAAAGTAATATGCGCCTTTTGCCAAACTGAATTTAAGTATCACCGAAGTACCTCCAGTCTGAGTTACCACCTCCGAGCCAAACATCCTGGTGTTACTAATTCAGCCGAGCAGACTTCTCAGCGCAGACTGCAGAGCTCCATCTTGGGGAGCACAGACGGCCACAGACCTGAGGTGAATCGTCAGCCTGACAGACTGCCTGCAGCTTTATCCCAGTGGGCGGCCATTGACCGCAGGTCTGTCGACAGAGTGGATGTCTCTGGTCTGAGGGACGTCTTCAGGTTGGCACCGTATGATCAGGTGTTTGCTGTACCTGCGCAGGGATCAGTATCTTCAAGCATTCAGGACGAAACAGAGAGAGCTATAAAACAAGAGCTCCTGGAGAGTGAAGATATAGTCCCTATATCCGGGGATCATTGGACTTCAGTGAGTTATTTCATTCATGCACTCCTTCACAGTCACGTTTAATAGTGTGTCATCCTGTTACTACAAGCGTCTTACAGAACAGAGACTGTGCTTTGAGGTTGCCACCCACCCTCATGGTTAGGTGGGGATGTGCAGCCCTTACAGAAAGAATGCACTCAAAAGTAAGGATCACAATGTAGCTGCAGTCATATATTCACAAATCATGACTCTGGTTAGAGCTTCCTGACATGAAAGCTTCTAGCAGGATTTTTTGAGGTGGCTATGAAACAGACTGCATTGCACACCAAGCTTGAATATGTCCTCACAGTTATAATATTCATTATTTTAATGTTTTAATTATTGTTGCTTGATGCAGCTGTGTGCAGGGGCACCACTAGGAGCTCTGGGCCCCATGAATATTAGATAGATCCTTCTCTGTCTATGTTCGTTATTGATTGTACCATCATAATAACTACTTACACAGCCATACAGAGAGGACGCTCTTGAAATCAAGATGCCACATTTCAAGAGGCTTCATATTATCTGCATTGATAAACACAAATTTGAAAGTATAATTGCTTGACATCATCTGCATTCCTTTTTCTTTATTTTTCAGACCCTGACATTGACATACAGTATAAAAAGGAGGTTAAAGGGAAACTTGTGCTCTCTTAGTTGCCATCAAATAGCCTGCTTTCTGCATCTGGCCTGTGCCAGTGACTTTTGACAATTTTTAAAATTATTACAGTCAAGTTAGTCTGTTTTAAGATAATTAAATACTTTAAAATGTGGAGAAAGTACAAATAATGTTTCAGTTACTCATTAAATCTTGAATTAACTTTACATGAGCGCCTTTCCGGCAATTTGAGCATCTAAAATATATTCATTTATTTTTAAATAAGTCTTCATGACTTTATGATCCAAAACATACTGACAGACTTCCAAACATTGCTTACCAAACATTTATTTATATATTTTTTAAATCATGGTGCTGTGTGTGACTCTATAATATATAAATGTTATATAGACAGCCAAGCATACGTTGGAATGTAAAATCTTAAATCCCATTCACTTCATCAGGAGAGTGAGGCTGAGGCATAGTATTTTACACTATTCTTGTGTCATACAGGGAAATGGAGGTGGTGATGACCAGGAGCAAGGCAGAGATGAGAAGGAGCAGCTTTGCCCTCAACCAGTTGTCAGTACAAGCCACCCACTGGTGGAGTCCCATAAAAACAACCACCAGGACATCAGAGTTTCTCTCAAACGAAGAAGGTGGGCCACCACAGAAACGGAGATACACCCTGCAGAGGCCCTCACCAACTTTAGAGATGATGATGATGAACTGTTTCTGCTCAGCCTCCTCCCCTCTCTGAAGAGGCTCACCCTTAAAAAAAGGATGGAGGTGCGACTGAAGTTCCAGCAAGTGCTTTTTGATGCAGAATTTGAGGACTAAGGGGCAATTAAAGACAATGAATTGTATGATTGGTAGAATCATTTTTTTATCACATAATAACAATTATTTAGCAACAGCTAGGTTATCTGAACTATAATTCTGTGTTTACAGATGATACCAGCACTCAAAAATACTAAGAAGATCTCTCTTTCACAGCAGTGTAAATCCAGTAATATTTGGGTAAAAAAAAGCAAGTATCGAACTTTCAAGAAATAACTAAGCCGTATTTTCTTGGTATCGACAAAATCAAAGTAAAGATTAAGGTGTTAGTTATGCCATCCTACAAGTTCAGTGAATGTATGCCCTCCCTCTGTAGTATATTAATGCAATGTATGAAAGATGCTCAGTGTTTTTTCAGCACATTTGTAGTAGGGTATATGTCTGAGTATCTATACAACATGTGAGAAAAGCTGACCCAGCCCTTTGCCTGTCCAGAATCTGAGCTTGTTGTTACAATACGACAAGTCATTTCAATAATGCCTGCCCCTCACCAGGAATCTCCACCTGTGGATCTCCACCCAGCTCACCAGCTCATGTCAGCTCACCCCTTGAAAGAGAGAGATGGTGTCAAAATGAGCTCATTTGTATTTAAAGAGACAGTCCGTTGAAAGGCTGTCAGTGCTGCTGTAAGGAGAGTCCACAGCTTTTTTCTGGTGTTTGATGCAAATTATATTTTGATTAAAACACAGCACAATATGGGGCCAGACTTCCTGACATTACCATCAACAGCATGAGCACTACTGTTTATGCACTGAGCCTCACCTGATGCTTGTTACTGGAGGATACCACACACCATAGAGCTGTGCGTACAGCTATGTGTTGAGTATAATGTAAATTAAATACATGGTGACAATTACACTAGTTGTAGGATAAAAAACAAACTACAATGATTAATATTGATATCAGATATGCTTCGGCAATTGATGACTTGTGGGTGGACCACATCGTCTGCAATATTTGCATTCTGTTTTGTACAAGATGTTTGAATAAAACTGTCACGATGTAAATGTATAATGAGTGACATGTTGATTGGGGACCTTGGCTGACTGTGATATTAGATGGAGTTACAAATGTTACAGAAACCTGAGAATATTGTCTTAAATGCCTCTTTGTGAAGTTCATGAGATTGTTAAAATAAACTCATAAAATGTTTAATTAAAAAATACTTTATAAGTCTTAATATGAACATAGACCCTGACAAACTCAGCTGAAAGTCACAAGTTTATACAGTACCTAGTCGAACTACTACACCAAACTAACATTCATACATTTTACAGTTTAAACAAAATATAATTGTGGACACATTATTTAAGGGCACCTGTATCATCACTAGACAGTGATAGTGATGTATGTGGACAGTTGTAGATTTGATTTGTTAATTTGTCTCCGGAAACTTTCTGATGTTGTTCCTACAGATGTGTAGAGGCAGACATGCCCCCTGCCTCTAGCCAGCCTACATCTGTATTGCTTTAATTCTGGAGAACATGCAGACATGTTGGATGTGTGGCAGCTATTGTGCATTGTTAACAGCAAGTCTAACCCCGGCCTAAGAGTCATACACAGGAACAAACTGGGAAATTGAACAGGCTGAACCTCGTAAGCCTGGTCCAGTACTAACATTAAGTTTTTATATTTTTCTACAGCTTTTGTTGTTTGTTGGAGAGGTCTCAAAGTGTCTGTCCTCTCTTCAGCACTTAAAACCAAGCACTGAACCTCAGGGTGCTGAGACTGCTCCATAGTTGCCCCACAGAACTTACTCCCCAACCATATTTAAGACTGCACAGTCTTATCCACATTAAAATCAGACCACAAGAACCCCTTTTTAGACAGTCTTTTTTGTGACTGTGCTGTATTTTTATATTTTCATTTGAATTGTGTGTGAATGCTGCATGCTGTGTGATTTGTTAGTTTATTCCTGCTGTTGCGTTTTATTTTTTTGAATTAATTGCATTGTCTTTGTGTACCTGAAAGCATTATATCTAATATTTATTATTATAGGCATTATTAGTGTCAAACTTTTAATTACTCCTGTAGATCAAGTTTATCTATAATTTCCAGAAAGGACTTAATTTAAGACTAAATATTTGATTATTCTACTTTTTCCATATTAATTACCACCAGAATCAGTCCTGTCTTGTGTTTCCATGAAGTTCTCCAAAGCTGCTGCGAGGGCTTTCTCACACATCAATTAACTAGCATTTTCCTTTTAGGATGCTAACAAAATATTTTCTACTGGTGTAAATTTTCCTGTTAAGATTAATTTCCATTTAACTTCGACAGTTATTATCCCTTTTGGGGTCGCAGGGGGCTGGGGCTTATATCCCTCCTGATAATGGGTGAGAGGCAGGGTACACCCTGCACCAGTCACCAGCTCATGGCAGGGCCACAGACAGAGATAAACAACATTCATGCTCACACTCATACTTAGTATGTGAGAGGAAACCAGAGTGCCCAGAAAGAAGCCACACATGCAAGGAGAGACAATGTAACCTCCTCACAGAAAGGCCCTGCTCAACACTGGGAGTTGCACCAGCAGTCTTCTACAACCCTATTGTAGACGATGACTATCAACAGCCAGGATGTTTCTGAGATCCTGAGGGGGGACCTCCTGTCTTAGGCAGTATTTTATTAGCCCCCATGACACATTCGAGAGGCTGTCCAGAGAATTCTGACATCCTAGAGTCACCCCTGTCCTTGCCAATTTTCACCACCTGCCCATCATACCAGTACAAAATTGTATTCTCTGTTTGTTGTCTTACCCACACTACTACAGGGCCACCACAGCCATAACTGCATCACCACCTTCAGCAGACATTGTCTGTTGGCTACATGTAGGCAAATGAACCATGCAGTGGCCTGCATCATTGTTGTCAAGTACAACACAGAATAAACAGCTACTTTTGTCATGAAATAATTTTGGGATACATGTCATAGTCTTCAAATAGCTTATATTTTTTCAAACAAAGCTAGAACCTCTGTCAAGTTAATCAATACATGAGCATTGAAATGCTTGTTTTTTTTTAAGGACAGATCTAACAAACATAGGTTTTACATTTAATTAAGCAATATCATGATGCTAATTCTTTCGCAAACATGGCAATTTAACTAGAATTGACTTAGTGAACTAAGTTATTAACTAAAACATTATTTATAACGTATGCCAGTGAAGAGAGCAACAGAGAAGCCCACGTATTACTATAAGGCCACCAGCTTCTGAACCTGAAATCCAAGAGAAACAGGTGAATAGGTGTGACTCTGGAGTTGTATTGAACAGGTCTTCTGTCTCTCTAGATTTGCTAAAATGCGTGTCTAAAAGATTTTGTTTTTGTTTTGTTTTGGAGCCACAATTTAATTTCATTCGAGAAATACACATCCTTGTCTCCTTAATTATTTAGCAGTTTGCATCAATTCCTACACGCTGTCTTCAGTCTTTGCAATGATAAAAGTCATGAATGATTACTGTTTCTTATAACACAATTTATAAGCAGCGTTAGGTATTTAATTTTAGATAAACAACTCTTTAATACTGGTTGTCTTTGCTTGTCAGCCACTATGACGTTATTTTGTATCGCGTTCATCGTGCGGGGTTTTGTCCCTGTGGGGACACCGTACACAACTTCTGTTTCCCCGCTGCACCGAAGATGGAAAACAACGACTTCAAAACTCTGTTAAATGGCTTGTTTCACTTTAAAAGCTCTTCAGACGGCTCAGTTGACAAGTCGAGGGTATCATGCACTTTATGCACAACTGAATTTAAATACCACCGAAGCATCTCCAGCTTGCGTTACCACCTCCGAGCCAAGCACGCAGAGGCTGCAGGGGAGCTCAGTCCAGTCAGAGGACACCAGAGGCGGCAGAGCCACAGCGTGGACAGTCCAACCCTCCACAGACCTGACAGACCTGTGGATGAAGTCAAGGCTGAAAAGTTAACCACAGCTCTCGCTATCTGGGTGGCAACTGACCGCAGGCCTGTGGAGATTGTGGAGGACTCTGGTTTGAGGGATGTCCTCAGGTTGGCATGTGGGGACAGGTCGTATGTCTTACCATCGCGGGGCACAGTCGTTTCACGAATACAGGACCTTTGTGAATCAGAGAAGGCAACCAACCTGCGGCTCCTGAAAGGTGCAAATCAATCGATATCCGAGGACCATGGGACAACAGTGAGTCATTCAGCACATGCACTGCACACTCAACTGTAAGGTTTGATAAAGTTTTAGAGGGACTTTACAGTCAGACCATACAGGCGTAAAGGTGCAGGAGAATAATAAATCCAAAAGGCAGATTCATGGTTTATGTATTTCTGCTGATTTGAAACAACAAACAATTTATTGACATGGTTTTTATGGACTTACATCTGCTTTGAAATGCAAATGTTTAACAGACAGGTTTTAAAGGTATCAATTCTGGTTTCACAGTGGTCTCTAACCTGCACATTCCCCTTTAATCAGACATACCGTTAAATATAAGAATGAATCTGATCAAATATAAGTATGTTATACTTTATTTAAACTGCACTTAAAGTACTGAGTATTTTGGGTATTCTTTCCTGTCATGTTGAGAAGGACAACAGCTGCAGTGATGGGTCAAATTCTGTTTTGTTTTAGCATAAAATGGATTAGTATATTAACATCTGATCAAAATAATAGGTCCACAGAGTAACACTTTGCCCACATATATGTATAGAATGAAGTATTAAAGATATTGAAAAATATTGTTTGCAAACTTTGAGTAATAGTTTTGCAATAAGCACACTGTATTTGGCCAAGTAACAACAGATATCCAAATAGATTAACAATTTGCCCCATAGGTTTTTGATTATCTGAAGTCAATTGTAAATACATTTTTCAAACTTAGCCCTTTAAGGTTCCCACCAAGAAAAATGCAGTCAAAAATTATTTCTTTGCATTTTTTATTTCCTTCCTTTCTTTATTTCCTTTAGGCAACAATAACAATAATCAATTGTTTTTTTTAGAACATACCCACCAGTTTTTGAAATTTAATCATTTACCAAACGGCAGAGATGTCACTTTATGGTAAAAGTGCATAAAATAAATAGTGACTTAAAATGTACCTGACCAGTTGGTTGAGAAGAACGTTAAAGGGTTAATTCCAAAATATGACCCTTGGGAAAATCCTGCTTGTTATTCATAAGTTTAGATTTTCATTTTATATTTTACTCAGTACTCAGATACAATGGCAAATGTAAGGAGGTACAATATATGCTGAAAAACAAGTAAATGTGTCGATTAAAAAATCTACACAAATTTACAAAGAAAAATGTTTGGTCTTGTAGCGTAAAGTTGGTCCAACTATTGTTGCTGAGTGTTGATCTCTCCCTTAGAGCTAATTTTAATAACTCATTGACATGAGCCCCATTCATGCAGCTGTTTAAAGCAACAACAGTTTCACCTCCAGAGTGACCATTGTGGAGACCATATTGGGGTAACAAGTTAATCCCCATTTATAGGAATCCAGTCGGACCTGTCATCTGTTTTTGTCTTGTTTGTCAAAATGTTTTGAGAATTTATTATTGTCCTGTTGGACAATGGCCGTGCTCATCAAAAAATTATACAAGTAAATTGAACGTTTGGCTGTACTGTGATTTTTTTATCATGTTCTTATGACATACAGGGATCAGCAAAGGAGGATGGCAACGAGAAGGTTCAAGTTAAAGCAGAGAACCAGCATTTGTCTCTACCTGTCATTACTACGACTTATTCTCTGATGGACTCCAAGGAAAATGTCCATCAAGAGACGGATCTACCTCTGAAACGTAAAATAAGTTCTTCAGAGGTGGTCAGTGACACCCAAGATGACAATGAACTGTTTCTGCTCAGCCTCCTGCCCTCACTGAGGAGGCTCACCCTTAAAAAACGGATGGAGGTGCGAATGAAGTTCCAGCAAGTGCTTTATAATGCAGAGTTTGAGGACTGAGGGGCCAAATCAAAGGCAAACAATGTCTGATAAATGCTCGTTTGAATGTTTAACCAAACTTTGAAGAAAGTTCTACCATTATAACCTGATAAAATGTATCCCTTAGAAACTTACCAATTGCCATTTGTAGGTGGGATATTAACTCCATTTGCTCACCTGCATTGTGTAACACTTGAGGCAGCCCAGTGCTGTGGTATGATTTGGGATAGAGTTTGGCAGTGTGTTGGCAAAGTCAGAGTTGTGTGTTCACATGTTGTGCCTCATACTTCTATAATGCCCTGGTACCAGTGTCACGTCATTACTGATGCAGTGTGTAAGTCCAAAGGCATCAGATGACAGACCTTCATTCTGACCAGAGACTGTGATGTTCACATTTTGGATACCAAAGAAGCCTTTGTAACGCTTCAGAGGCTAATCTGTGGTCACAGCCATACTGTAAATGCTTGTGCAAGCTACTTTTCGATCAACCTACTGACAGACAAGGGGGTCAAGTTGAGGCAGGACTGAAGGATGCCTGACCAATAGCCACATCTTGCAGGATTATGATATGTCAGTTATGTCCCTAATTGTCCAGTGCTGATCGAGCAGCCAGTTGCCACTTTGATCAGCATTGAATAACCATGACCTGGATGACTGAGAACCTGCACTAACATCATGTCCCTAAGTGTGCATAATCTGATCAATCAAACAGGCAAGATATTAAAAAAATTTAAGCCTGGTACATTGAGAGGACTGAAACAAATTAACTATTCAGATCAAGGCTATTTTTGGGGGCTGAACATGAGGCTCTGCCACCTTTGAGGTGGTCAGAATTTAATTTACATAACTAAAAACAATGATAACACAGCAACTACATACTTTTAAAGACTTTTGAGAAGAACTTGTGTGTGGGGCCTATTCTGTCTAGATTTTATCGCTGAAAACGATAACACTGATGTGAATTTTTGACATGTCTTCCTTTTCTTTATATGAATCCTGGAGAACTTGAGTGTTCTTCACAACATCTGTGTGTGTTTGGGGGTGGGAACCACTGTATTAGAGTAAAATACGCTAAAAAAAATCTGCTTATCAACACTGTTTCTACTTTTCTTTCAACCATTGTATAGCTTACACGGTGCTGACCATAAAATCAAGTCCCCTTAATATGTCAGAAAGGTGTTTTCTTTCTAAAATAAATGTGTTTCAGATAATGATGTTATTACATCTGTAATTTCTATCTCTTGTCTACATATTTAAAAAGAAAAAATGCTTTTCTGAATTACCTCTGAAGTTTAAGATGTACATATCCTCATGTGCAGACAGTGTGTCATTGTTACACAAATATTCCCTAACTCATTTTGTTGTTTAAAACTTTATATTCTGGTCTTTGCATTGTAAAAAAGTTAGTTTGATCTCTTCTTTTAATACAAACAAAAAGCTGTCTTGTCTGTATTTCCATATGGACATCCTGATTTGTTGCAACTGACAGTGCTTAACAAATTTATTTGTATTTTATAACAACATGAAGTGGAAATCTTGTTTAAAACTAAAAATGTTGTTATTTATTTGGCAGTTATGAATGAGGATTTTCAAACTGAATGTACTTTTTTTTATAACCGAATGTGAGCCGGCTCACTGGGCTTCTCTGAGCAGACAAAAATGATTCAAGCATAACATTCAAAGACTAAACCTTTTTTCGGTTCAGGGATTCAAGTAAATAACTATAATTTGGCATCTTAATCAAGAAACAATAATGTGCTTTACAGTGCTGACAGCAAACTTGAAAATTCATGGATAACTAATTTATTTTAGCAGTAAAAAGACAGAGACATTAAAAATGATTTTGGTAATTATCAGTGCTGCTAATTTAGGGCAGCGTTGGCATAAACCTTACATTGGGTGGTGGTCTACTGTACCTCCAAAAACTCTACTCTGTCTCTACAAGCACTTACTTTGCTATCAAATTTATATTAAAGACATTTGTACACAGACTTGACCCTTGTTGTACTTTTGACAGAATCCACTGATGTTCATTGCAGACGGTTCATTTATACAAATGGTGAGATACACTCATGTGGGTGGGGTTGTATGTGCAGGTTCATGTGAATGCTGCTTCTTGCATCACTCCTCTTTCCTCACTTCTCCTCTCACAGGCCTTCCCCTTCTTCCCTCTTTGCTGTGCCTCTCCCTAACCCCTCCCCCTCCCTCTGCCCTCAGCTCTCTTGTCATTGGGTGCTGTGTGGGGTGATGGTTGTGGTTTCTGTCGGTGATGTCTCCAGAGCGTGTACCGGCTTATAGCTTTAGCTTTACAGACTTATTTTCATTCACAGTCTCACAGCAGCTCTTCACTATGCAACATAGATAGAGAGATAGGTGGTGCTTTTGATGAACATGTAATAAGGGTTACTGTAATACTTTGTACATTTTAACCTGTATTAGATCATGCACATCTGCAGCTGTCTCTACCGAGTCATTTCCTCTGACTCTGCTCACGGCACCAGAGAATAGACGATTTTTTTAAGCTCCCACCATCGAGTCCTGACAAGCTGCAGAAAGGAGGATCTGATCCGGACTTTCTTCAGCCTGAGGTGAGATGCAATGACATGACAACACACTGCACGCTCATAGAGGATGATTGTGTGTAAAATTACATTTTGTCATCCGTACTGCAAAATACAACCCTGCAAAATCCTTGAGTATGTGTCATCTACTGTCTTGTGTTTGTTGTATTGTTTGTTAAATCAGTACAGTCTGTAACACTGCATCGCATATGTGCAGTCATTGCTGCAGCATGAAAGGTTGGATACTACGATGAAACAGCATCTCACTCCTATTGGTCCGTAAATGCTCCTTTGAAGGATAGTGATTGGCTCCTGTGTCTGTCATTTATGCTGGAGGTGTGTCCCGGCTGTGCAGAGCATGGTCACATGGTACAAACATACCTCCATGGAGGCTGTGTACAGTGCTGTGTGATAAGGTGTGGTTCAGATGAGATAGGAGCTGAAAGATGAGACAGAGTGAAGTAGGAAAGTGGAGAAATTCATGAAAAGTTATGCAAGATTTCAAGAAAGAGCATTGTTCATGTCTTATGGATATTTAATCAGACTGAGCTCATTTGAGGGCTGCACTTCAGTGGTGGCAACTAAGTGGCATCCTGAATTATTGAGTAGATCACACAAATACATTGTCAACATTGGATTATTCAATTTAGACAGTTCTGGCATTTTCTTGAAACTAAAATTGAATGAACAAGAAATTAATATTGTATTTATGTGCTACTGTATTATTTGCACTCAGCACGGGGCCTTTCTGTGTGGAGCTTGCACGTTCTTCCTGTGGATGCATGGGCTTTTTTCAGTCACTCCAGTTTCCTCCCACTGACAAAAAATACTTTTTGGTTAATTAAAGACTTTAAATTACCCTTAGGTGTGAGTGTCCAAATGAATGTGAGTGGTATTTTCAATGGATGAATGTATTCTATGTTTTTATTCTTCTGTTTTGTACATATTACTTAAGTCCAGGTCAACCAGCTCCTGTTCAGTCATTCATTAATTCATTAACCTCTGTTGTCCAAGCCCATTTACTTCAGTCCATTAATATATTACTTAAGTGCATGCAAACACACCCCTGTTCATTTATTTACTTATTTATTCACCATTTTAATCCATTCACATATATCTCAGTTCATTTATAGCTTTAGTCCATGCACACATACAACTAATAAAAACCTTAGGACTGATCTTTTCAAGGTTTTTGAAATATCAGCAGTCCAGTTTTTTAACATGGTCTGAAACCGAATGGGCTTTAGACAATCATGTATTATGCAATAAATGACTCAGCCAATAACAAGAAATAAACACCAGGTCCTGCCTACTCAAAGGCAACAAAACTACCTCACATCTCCCCTTCACGTCAAAGCAATAACAACCACATCCACACAGTCCTGAAAAATGATCTTAACTGTAAAATAAGCTGTTTTAGAACAAGTTTTTCTAATACTTATATACTTATAATAATGGATCTTGTCTGAAATTTTCAAAGATTCCTAATGACACACTATGCTTTGACACTGTATCAAAATTAAAAAAAGTCACAACATATATATGTGTGTGTGTGTGTGTGTGTTTATTTATATGAAAACATGAAAGCATTTGCAGTCGGGGTTATGAATTTAAGTATTGAGTCATTCAGAGACTTAACACAGTCAGAGAACAGTCGGCTAAAGAGTTTATAGATCTGCAAGAAAGAGGTCATATGATCCCAGTCAGACCTGAGCTATTAGAGAGAGAGAGAGAGAGAGAGAGAGAGAGAGAGAAAATGACTAATACCAGTGATCTGTGTAATGGAGTTTACTGTAGCCTTCTTGCTGCTACAGCTTCTATGTCAGTGTGCTAATGGATCAGACTTTGTTCAGTTAATTTGGCGTGGTCGACTTAATGTCCATGCTTCCTTAATACGGTGGGCTGGATACATACTTCCCCAAAGATATTGCAGGCGGAAAAGGTAAAAACTTCACCCACTTAGTTTAAAATTTTGTGTCAACTGATGTATTTTTCATGCATGTGAGAATTATTACAGTTCAGTTAAGTAGAGAGAAACATCCTACATTATTCATGACAACAATGGTCTGATGTGTGAGGGAGCGGTGTTTTACTGATCTGTGACAGAGATTCATTTTTGACTTTTTACTGGTGAAGGACATTTGTCATTTAGTAACCTTGTAATAATGATTCAGAGTTATTCTCAGAAAAAGGAAATGTGAGCATAAAGCAACTTGTAGGGCATCCAGGAATCCTGAAGGGCTGTCAGACGGAAATGTTGGTCTGAAAAGCATTAACACAGTTGGGGTGCAGCAGTTTAATTGTAATGGTTATTCTTCTGTAGACTTCTATCAATGGTTATCAATGATTAGACTTGTATTGATAGTCTGGGCCCGTTGCCAAATATCTCTGAGGGTATGCATGCATCATTTTACTTAATTTTTCTTTCATATCATAGATGTTTTTAGTTGTATTTTAGGGATCTCAGGAGAATTAACCTTGTAGAATAGGAAAACAAGCTTTGCCTTACTTAGTAGATGAGAAGAGATGAATAAATCTAAACATCTAAAAACAAAAGGCATCAAAATAAAATATATTGCTGTATGTCCACTTAGGGATTGTTCAGTTTTACCACATTTGTTGCAAACATTTGCAACCCAATAAAAACAATTCTGCAACCCACTTTTCGGTCAAGACTCACCACTTGAGATCCTTGATGTAAAGGATCAGCACTTCATCAACAGAGGTATTTACTTCCCGGAGTCTCATTAAATAAGCAATAACATTATAGGAGGGTAAGACAACAGGAGTACAAGAACAAAAACCATCTCAACAATCATAAACAAGACTCAAATCACTAAAAACATTATTTCATTGGTCATTGGACACACACTTAGTGATTAATCACAAAAAGCCATAGTAAAGCAAACAAACAAGCAAACAGGAGAGCACAGGCACATATAAAAACAACCACACAAGAATACTCAGATTGGATTAGATTTAGATTTGAGTGATCAGTTATTTATGTTACAAGACTGATTAATGTGCAATGGCTTTCTGATTAGTATATTTTTGATTGTTAGACTTTGTTGTGATGTCTTTATGTACCTAAATGGGAAGTGAGGCCAACAGCAGGATAAGTATATCCCCCTTGTGAGTGGAGATATTAGTTGTGTTAGTGATGGAGGGATACAGGATCAGATGAGGGGCAGACTTATAAGGAGTTGGATCTGGACACTTTTGAGTTGACTGGAGATGATGGGGCGAAGAAGAGTGGCTGTGATTACACTGAAACAACAGATTGACTGTGGGAGAGAAGAGAATGATTTTCAAATGTGAGCATTTAGCAGGAGGATGATGATCAAGGGTGGCATGGTAGCACAGCAGGTAGTGCACATACCTCACAGCAAGAAGGGCGATCCCTGGTTTCGGCAGAGCCTTTCTGTGTGGAGTCTGCATGTTTTTCCCTTGCATGCGCAGGTTTCCTTCAGACACTCTGGCTTCATTCGACAGACCAAAAACATGCTCATTAGGTTGATTGGTAACTCCAAATTGCCCTTAGGTATGAGAGTGAATGGTTGTCCGTCTCTCTATGTGGCCCTGCGATTGGCTGGTGACCAGTCCGGGTGTACCCCACCTCTCATCCAATGTCAGCTGGGATAGGCTCCGGCCCCCCTGCGACCCCGAAAGGGATAGGCGTTATAGATAATGGATGGATGTTTGTTTAAACAGGTTGTTACAGAATCTGGTTGGTTCATTGCTTTAATGAGTGAACGCCCCTAATCAGCTGATCTCCTGAGCAGGAAGACAGGAAGAGTGAATGAACGATGACCTCAGATCAATGAGTGGATGAAAAGACAAGTGAATGCACCACAACCTTCCTTCAAGCTGCATAAACACACAGAATAGTTTTTCATATATAGCCGGTGCCACGGTCTGTTTGCTCTAAGTCTGTCCAGCTAAAGCCCAGCACACATCCCAGTACTGCCCTCAGGAAACCTAAGCAGACTAAAGGAACATTTCACTATTTCCAGGGAATCTGAGGACACTTGACTGTGAGACACCAGCTCAACAGGAACCCGACCAGAGCGAGCCTCTTCAGGACACAAGCATCTGCTTGAACAGTGCAGTGGGCAGAGGAGGGCCTCACTCACCATGTACTCCCCTCAGAGTCTGCACCGCTGGGGCATCACTCACAGTGAAAGTATGGAAAGACTAGCCTACAGCCAAGGTAGGTGCCGTGCCTTCTCAATGAATGATCTGATCTATAGAGTTGCTCTCAACTGGTCTAGGCTCAGGACATACCACCTCTTCTATGATAAGAAATTTGAGCATAACATTTTTAAAATTTTCAACCACCAAAATGTTAACAATGTCAAAGCTTCTGTGTAGATTCTCATTCATCCAGGTCATGGTCATCTTGAAGATTCAAAAACAAGGTAACTGGACTGTGTAGAGTTTGAACTCTACACAGTCCAGTTGCCTTGTTTTTGAATCTTCAAAATGTCAAAGCTGCATTCTGACAAAGTCACAGGACAAAGTGCTTGTTTTTTAGAGGTTATCACTGAAGAGGCCCTGAGGGGACTTGCATGCAGGAGCAGACTTGACCACTGGGCAAAGACTAGCAATTGTCTTGGGCTCCAACATATCAGAGGCACCAAAAACACAGAATTAACTTAAGGTCTAGCTTATTTTTCACTCTTTATCTGTCTATTATCCTTATGTAAGATCTGCCCACCTCTCGACCCCTGCCCTCTCACAACCCCAGCACAGCTTGGGTGGATGGCGGGTTAGCATGAGTCTGGTTCTGCTCAAGATTTCATACTGCTTAACTGAGGGTTTTTCTGATACTGTAACTTTTGCTGATTGTGGCAGTACTCAAGGTGGATTTAAGTTGGGTCTGAAATGAAAATGAAATATATCAAATGAGTAAGAAAATAGTCAATAAAAATAATACAATAAAATAAAAAATGTATAAGAGTAGAGTGTCTTTGGATATCATTTGTCATTATTTGGTGCCATACAAATAATAAAATTGATCGACTGAGTGACATAAAAACGCATTTGCTCAAACAGTATCAGAATGTCTACATTTAAGTAACAATAGTGTTTCAGCTATCCCACTCAGTCCCTACTACAATGGAGCACTCCATTAGCACTTCTGTGGTGATTCAGATTTAGGTAGAAAAGTCTGATAAGTCCTTACATCGTGGTCATTACATTTGGTCGAATCATTTTCTCAACCTGGCCTACATTAATTGGCTTATTTCTAGAATTAATAGTGTAAACCCCTTAAAATAACATACATACTCCAACAACAGTTGAATGAATTTAAAATGAACTGGTGAAAATATTGATAAACTTTTACTTGTAGTGGAGTATTTTCTGAGTAACCTAATTTATTTTAATTGCAACCAGTACCCATAAGTCTTAATCAGTCTTAATTTATACCACAGTCAGTACATTCATTTTTAATGTCTGACAGCCACCCCTGGTATTTTCATCTTGTCTTGTCTGTTTGACCAGAGATTAACAAAAATGTTGCCAGTGTTATCATCAACGATTTATTTTAGCTAGCTGTAGCTTATTTATGTCTATGGAAAAGCTGTAGACAAATATTTTTACTACTGAGTGCTACTGTACAACATTAACTTTCTGTCACCAATTTTTTCAAAGAAACACGACTCAGCGTATGTTTCGCAGCCCACCTCCTGGTCCCTATACACCCATGAGAATCACTGTATTATGAGATAACCTATCCCAATCTAACGGGCACCTCTTCCCTGATATGGATGACCTAGAACAACTTAAACAACTCATTTGATTACAACATTTCACTACTAAACAAATTCCGATTGGACTGAATAATTAAATGAAGAGAACCAGTGATTCACCAGTGTTTTCAGTAACTCATCACATTTAATTGAGTCATCAATCACTCAGACAGCGCAGTGATCTTATACTCTGTCAAGCTTTAGCATCATCCATGACATACAGGTGTGTAAAGCATTTGTGTGTCAATACTGTGTCAAGAAAATGACTGTTCTTGTGCAAATATAAATACAGTTAAAATGATCAGTATTTAAAATTGCAGAAATTGTTTCCATCTTTGTCAGTGTAATTATGTGCAGATTCACTAGTTGTCAATAATGACATAGTATAGGTGGATAGGCTATATTAGGCTTGTAATTTTGGATTGACTAGAGAAGTATTTAAATCATCACATCACATCACTCTTATATTTTACAAATTCTAGGCTAACTAAAAGAAGACTTTTTCCATTTACTAGTGAATTACTGATAGAACAAATAAAGTACCGGTGTCTGCCCTTCACTTGAGGATTGTATTGTTTAAAACCCTAATCAAGTTCTTCTAAACTAACTCAGTTTTGGTTTTTGTCATCTCTTCTTTTTAATGTCTCATGAATTCTCTGTTACATTTTTATATCTAGCAGTTAATTTTTGTATCATTACATACAGCATTAGGCAGAATATTGGAAATAGTGAGCTTACCAGTCTAAAGTCCACCATCAGAATTTGACCCACATTATGTACCAGGGACAAATCACAAACCAAGAACTGCACTTTTTTGTAAAAGATGCATCTTACTTGACATAATTTAATTGTTTTCATCTAACTCTTGTTTCAAAGCCCTTTCTACAATGACATTTAATACTTATAGAAGATGTTTTCAGATTTATACAATTTTCTTGAGGGGGGCAGCCATGGCCTCAGACTAAACTATTACTATACTAAACTACACTACAAAATGGTAAAAGGGGTTATCACAGACTGTAGACTTGTCCTCATATCTACGAAAAGGGTATTACGTCATTTACTTACAGGCTCGAAAACAAGATGGAGAAAAAAAAATCCTTATTTGGATCATTTACCTGAGATGTGCATGATCAACATGCACTACATAATTTCCGTTAATGCACTAAATGTAGCGATGCAGCTGATTATGAGTGCTAAATTTCAGTGCAACATAATTTCTGCTGATGTATTGTTTATATGGAGCATTTTCACGAGTTAGTGTTACTATTTGGATCTACATTGTAACGTATTACTAAATAGGATCATTAATAATTTTATTTATTCATTTTAATTCAAATTAGCCTGGCAGCAATATATTCCCTATACAATATCAAATCTATGAATGTAAATTATAGAAATTTTTGTTTTTTTTATTGGTAGTTGTTGTTAATAAACTGTCAATTCATAAATCCAACCTTGGTAGACTTCCTGTTTTTGATTCATATCAAAGCAGTACTTCTTTATTTTGAAACTGTTTAATGCTTAAATATTGAGTATCATAAAACTAAACTTCATATTAGTATTGAAATTATACTATCTGACAATATCAACTGAAGGAAAATGGGATTTTCTTTTTTTTTTTTAGCTTTGCCCTTTTTTTACGTAGTTCTCAAATGCTATGTGGAATGTAACTAAATTCAATATTTTCTAGAAATCACTTTAGTAAAAGTGCTGGTTTAAAAACTTAATGTAAACAACAGGTTGCTTAGTTACAGTACCTTGAGTACATGTAGTTGGGTAGATGCAATTAGTTACTTTCCACCCAATCGCATTTACACAAGTTACTTGGATTATGTAGCTTTATGTGTAGGGGAGAGTGGGGTAAACTGAGTCAGTGGGTAAGTTGACCCACCCCCTGTTTCTGGGAAACAGTAAACAACTCTTGGCGTGTGGCCCTTAATTCAGGAAGCCCTTATCATTTCTCCCTGCCTCTGTTGAAGAGGAGCACATGGCATAAACAGTTGGTACTTTTTAACACAAAAAACACTTTTCGTGTGTCAAAGTAAATTTCTGCATGTCAGGTATACTGAGCTCTGTATCAAATCCAATTTATCCAGGTCTAAAATAGTGTATTATACATATATGTAATTTACCAATGCATACATTTATGACTCATTTGGCTAAAGATTAGCCTTAAGAGCAAAGCTAGCAACATTTTTTCCAAAATGTTGGCTATGGGGCAAAGTGAGTCATATGTTGTGGGGTAAATTGAGCCATTGGTTTCTTTTATACCACCAAAAGTTTGAAAAGTTATATTAATATACTGAATCATAAAATACTATTTAATGTTATGTTCACCAACTGACTTGTCTGATCAAATGTTAAACTTAGTAGAAAATCATGCCAAGAGTGTACAAGAGAAAAACCAACTGGGGCTCAACAACCCTTACTGAGATGGAGAAAGCAATGAAGGAAGTCATGGGTGGAAAGTTGATCAGATCAGTTGCAAAGAAGTGAAATATTGACAGGTCAGCCCTGCAGAGGTATATGAAGAAGGGGGATGTTCAAACTTGCTTGTTTTAGCAAGTCTGAACTTGTAAAAACTTTAAAGCATACGAGTAAATGTAACTTTTCTAGGAGGATTTTTTTTTCTGCCAAGTGCTGGTTTTGTTTCTGTTTGTTGTTCAAAGCTTTACTGGCTCTCATTTTACTTCATATGAGTACCTAATTTTCCCCAAAAGTTGCAAAATGTGTCCATAAATGGCATTAAAAATGTGAAATTACTGTTTTTTTTTTCTAGGGTAAGTTAGGTTTAAGAAAATAAATAAGGCTATTTGTAAAGTGAACAATCTCTTGTGAAATGAACCTCTCAACAGCAATACATTATCTTATAATAATACTCAGATTTAAAGTTATGAAGTCACATGGTCAACTTACCCACAGATTTGGCTTAACTTACCCCTAACCTGGGGCAAGTTGAGCTACAGGAGCACTTTATTTGAAAGGCCACAGTTTCCAGGCTCTTCGTCATTGATGCGTCCTTACAATTTCAGTTGATAGCAAACATTCTTAAATAATAGTTTATGTTTTCATTTTATCTCTGTTGCATTTTCCCTTGCCCCAGTGACAACAAAAAAATGTCTCACCCCACTCTCCCGTACTTGAAGTATTTGGGGTAATTTTTAAAAACATGTCCAACTGGAATATTTTCTCGGGGAGAACTGTACTTAGTTTCATGGTTATTTTGTCATTGCATCTGAGTACTGAGTAAAAAAAATAAAATAAAAAACTAATGTATTCCATCAAGTTATGTTTCCAGGATATGACCATTTTAACTTTGATGCTGATATCAAGCTTATCACGTCACTTGATAGTGAAACAATATTTTAATCTTAAACAGTTCCTCTATACTGGATATATTTTGGATCAGAGACAGGATGTCCTGTGTACATTTGAAATGAAGCACTTTTAACTTTTACTGGAGGGGTTTTTAGAGTGCTGCTGTTACTTGTACTTGAGTAAAAAGAAATAGCAAAGTAACTGCTCTTTTACTTAAGTACAATATATTAGTATGCTTTCCATAAGTAACTAAATGAGTGTATTAAGAATAGAAAAACTCTCAGGTGATATTTTTAGGGCCCTTAAATGGGCCATGGGCCCCTTAAATCTTCTCAACCAGGGGAACACAACAGAGAACCCTTGAGAACCCGGTAACCCGCAAAGAGTCTTTCAGGGGCCCATTGGGACTTCGTTAAAACAGCTCAAACTGCCATCATGGATCTCCAAATGGCTATTTTTGAATTTTTGATTTTTGTGTTTTTCAAACAAATCATAATTGCATCAATACAAAAAAACAACCAATTTGATTTGTGCGTTACATTATAAAACTGTCTATTTTTTTCCCCCCAAATATTAACCTGAGTGGGGTCAGAGTTTACCTTTATGTGCCGTCACCACATTTCTATCACACCTGGTGCCAGAGACCTTACTGTCTCTTGTAGAAAAAAAAATCACATTAAGTATGCCTGTTGCACATATCTACGTGATTAACAGATTACTAAAAAGTATAAGTATAATATTGTCATAATATTGATGAATAATTTGTAATACTCATTGGGAGATATCATTAAACAAAAAGTAGCTAAACGTACAGTGTCATATGTATCCGATTAAATGCATAATATAAATTATTTTGAGGTAAACTATAGAAAACTGTATCAAACAAATAGCCCTCCATCTTTTGGGTAGCTCTCGGGCTCAAAATGGTTGGTGACCCCTTTTCCAAACTTTTCATCTCCTGGGCAGGACAGTCAGTTTAGGGTACCTCCGCGGACAGGCTCAGGAGACAGGCCTCCCTTCAGCCAGCAGGGGGCGGCCCGTCCACAACATGGCAGCCACTGAAATCATTACGTAGTGCCCTTTTGTGTCTTGTGAGTCTTTGACACCGCCCCTCCAGCGGGTGCCGCGGCACGGTGACAATACAACCGTCTGCTAGGTGTAAAAGGTGTAAACAAATCCTTACAAGGGCGGAAATGTTTGTGAAATACTTTTTAGTTGACCGGGGCAGCTGTCTGCTCAGCCTCCTCCGCAGACTGTAACCATGTAGACGGACGCCTACGTCTCTCTCCGCAGCAGACCCGACGGTTTGTTTTGACAGCAGCCTCAGACCTGTCAGGGCTTCAGCCGAGGCTAGCAGGTATTTTACGCTCCTGTTGTCATAATGGTCGCCGGGTGAATTATACATCCAGCTAACGCTCGTCTAAGGCTAGCATTCCGAGTGAATCTGGTGGTTTTAGCACCGAGCTGTGGTCATTTCAGAGGTCCGTGAACATGGCATCGCCCGCAGAGCACGACCTGACTCTGTCTGAAGGGGACGGCAGCAAGGAGAAGACCCAGGTGTTTGGGATTTTGAGGCTGCAGGAGGAGAAAGCTGTTGTCGGAGATAAAGCTAGCAGTAGTGGTGGTACCAGAGGTGGAGGTGGTGGAGGAGGGGACGGGCGATGGCAGGCTCCAATCTTTGCTTTGGCCAGGAAAGCATCCGAGACCATCTCAGGGAGCATTCACGTCCTGCCCAAAGTGTCGGAACACAGGACTTCTCTACCCGGGGATTGGGCCGTCCAAGGTAGGGTGTTATCAGCATCATGGGGTGCCAGAGGTTTGCAGGCAGGGGCGGTTTTAGAAATGTGGAGGCCCCAGGCAAAAAAAGGGGACAAGCGCAAGGCCCTTCTTTTAACTCAAAGCAATCATGGCATATGAGCTGAATACCGTAAACCCTTCAGAGGGGCTTTAAAAGTAAAAAAAAAACTCAGTGACCTTAAGTTATATTTTAACCAAAACATAGAGCGAGAGAGAGAGAGATGGGGCTTTTGAACCCCAAAGTAAACCACATTCACAAATGCAGAAAACACCTGGGTGAGCTGCATGCATGGTTGCAAACAACAAGGCTAATGACCCAAACTCCATCCTGAATTTTCCCTGCTTGCTCGCTATGCTTTACATCCCTGCCCCTCCAAATGACTGTCAAGCTAATTGCTCAAAATCTCTCTGCAGTTACGGGCAAGTGTGAACAATATTTCAGGAAAATTCTGGGTGGGTAGCTCTTCTGTTTCCAGAAAATTTCAGTGTTGTGTGAAAAAATCTTGAACTTTTCCTGAATAACCTGGGTTTGCTGCAAATACAAAGAGCAGGGTTTTCCCCCAGACTTTGACCAGAAATTACCCTGCTGCTTCCTTAATATTTTGTCACACCTTCCTTCCATAGACTGACATGCCCTTTTCACAATATAACCCTCAAAGTACCCACCCAGTTAATTCATTCTCTGAGTACATGTTCACACTTGTCCCTAACAGCGAAAGCTTTCCGGCTGTTTGCATTTCAGTCAATGGAGAAGTTGCGTAAAGGGGGGGAAAATGCTTAGCAAGAGGGATTATTTCAGGGTAAAGTCTGTGCAAAAACTATGCTGTTTGCGTTCAGATTGAGTAAATTCAGGAGCTTTCAGGGTCTTTCTGCATGCGAGTGCTGCAGAAAATCAATCTGCTGTGTGAAACAATTGGGAACAGGTGTTAACAAAATTTCCATGGAAGGTCACCCTGATTTCCTCCACAAATTTTCAGGGCTGCGAGAGTACCAAGGGCTTAAATTGCACAAATGTTTTTGCTTCATTACATTCACATACTTATCCAGACTTTCCTCTATTATTGGTGTAATTCAAGGTCCTTCAGGAGTTTGCTTGATTAAAAAAACAAAATGAAATGGCTTTTCATGCAAAAGAGCCTTTCTACAAGTCAGTTGTGGACGACTGGCACCAGGGGCCATGTGCAGCTATCTTCATCTGTTCATGCAGGCGAGAGTCAGCACCAATCAAGAATAAGATCAAGAAAACATAATAAGGAAACATAAAGGACTGACACCTGTTTTATTAAACACTATGTATGTTTCAAAGACCAAATGCTTACAGCATGAAAATAGCAATATTTCTGTAATGATATATTACTGACTAATATGAATACATTTTGTTATTTATTTACAGTACAGTAATAGATTTATTATACTTTTAATAAAACTCCTCTATAAAGTTTTCTTAAAAACTCGGAAAAAACACACAAGTATTACTTTCATTGAATCAATATCTTTTCAATTAAAATCAATTGGCTTTTAATCAGTGTTCAACTCAATACATTAAGCATTTCAATTTGCATTCCAGTTAACTTATTTACACTATGTGTTTGTAAAATTAATTCTGGTAAATCTGTAAATCATTATCAAATAAAGAGTACCCCATGGTTCGTAAAAATATGACCCTCTGGTGCTCAAAACTGAATTAATGGTGCCAGCAGCTGCCAAAAATGCTTGTATCTAAGTTCGTTTTTTTGACACCTGGACCTTATTTTTAGGATTAAATACGCTCGTAGACTCACCCAGACAATTTTGGCGGAGCTCGGAGCCGTTTTCGAGCAATTTAGATCCATCCAATGGCGTTTTTTTCTCATGCCATAGTAGCAGACGGGGCCAGAAATCGAAACCCCTAAATTAGACATTATCTGCTGCGAAACTCACTCCTCCTCTGTTGCCATTGCCGTGCAATGTCCACAACAACACCACCAGTTAGCCTCCATTCGTGGACGTGCAGTGGTTGCTTGTTCTCTGGCCAGCTGTTCGGCTCTTTCCCTCTGCATCCTCCTTTCAAATAGCTCCTCGTCGGTATATTCTGGCTCAAAACGATAGGGGCATCCATTAAACTCAAAGTCGTCTTCAGACACTTCTGCATTGGATAAATATTCCGCCATGTTGCACAAAAATAGCCATGTAGCCGTGTAGCCTAGCAACAACAGCGGCTCTACTCAGCTGCGCTCTTGCGGTGCATGTCTATGACGTCACCAAAAGTTACCCATCCTTGTAAAGCCCCGGATGACCATAACAACGAAGTTGAGCTGACATGCTGATAACACTGGCCATTCATTTATAAAATGTAGCTGAAATGAGCGAGTTTCGCAGCAGATAATGTCTAATTTAGGGGCTTCGATTTCTGGCCCCGTCTGCTACTACGGCATGAGGAAAAACGCCGTTGGATGGATCTAAATTGCTTGAAAACGGCTCCGAGCTCCGCCAAAATTGTCTGGGTGAGTCTACGAGCGTATTTAATCCTAAAAATAAGGTCCAGGTGTCAAAAAAACGAACTTATCCTTTAACGTAGCCCCCTTGGTAATCAAAGCTCCTCATCCCTGCTTTGGCTAGCCCTGTCATTGGACAGATAGTCTGGGAAAATTGCATACTTTGAAAAGTTTTTAGAACTATTGAGGGGTGTGGGTCCTTCTCTCCTCACCTCACTTTCATCAACAGCCATTTTGCAGTAGTTTGCCTGCAGCCTTTTAACCAAAAGATGTGTCAGACAGTCTCAGTTGATCCAATACGCATTCGACATTGAATTAATTAAAGAAAAAAAAAAAAGATTTGATTAAAAACATATAATTTAATAGAGCAACCCTTTAGAATACAAACAAATCTCCAAGCACTAAGTTGTTCAAAAACCTGTGCTCCTAGCCAGTTTCACACACTTGCCCAAACATTGTTAACCTATTTGTGCAATTAGACAGTTTGCAGTGCATTAAAAAAGTAATATTTGATTTATGCCTCATATTTAATGCCCATCCTTAAAGCCTGTATCTCGAGGCCCCTCAGAGCCTGAGGCCTGACTCTATTGACAAGTGTTTTCCAAATGGTAAAACCATCTATGCATGCAGGGGGTGGAGGTGCATGTGTGCAAAGGGGATCTGGGGTAATTAAAAGCAGGTCTGATGGTGTCAGAGAAACGCAAGGGGATGAGACCCAGCCCCAATCCTATCAGACCCCTCACACAGACGGACCCCCCTCCCGAGGTGTTCAGAGACAATCAATCATTCAGTCTGTCTAAATGAAGCAGAGTTCACCGCCTCAGTTGGTGTGTGTAGATGTGATAGCTGGTTCTTCTCCTCTCTCTCCCTCATGCCCAGCATTACCTCACCATCCTCTGAGTGTGGACCATTGATTTTTCATAGATTCATGCTGCTCTCATGCTTTGATGCTTCATCCTCCTCTGTCCATGTTAGCAGTGGAACAATTCACACCCTGAAGCATCACATGCTACGCTGAAGCAGATGGAAAATAGATGTTCTCGCCTTTTCCCCCACAAGCTTTTGGCTCTGAGTTAATATGGTGTTGTCTGTGTTTGTTTGATGCCCTGATGTTGATGCAAAGGAGGGTTGTCAAAACTTTTTTTACTTTATTTAACTGTTTATTTAGTTAAAAAATAGTTTCAAAAAGTGCCAGAGCTTTAAATATCTACATCTGTTTCATAAGACATACTTAAAAGAGGAATGAATCCACCATAAATTGCAAGCAAACTCCTAAACTTATAATGGCTCTAAACATTTGCAGTGTTTTAGCACTGAAACATGTGCCTTTGATACTTGATATCTGAAACATGAAGATTACAACCTGGAGATTAAAAGGACTTTTACTTTTGTCAGTGTGATGACAAAATGTTATCAGTGGTTTGATTTTAAAATATTAAAACTTTCAATTTTTGTAGTTTTTAATCTGCACCATGGAGTCAGTAATATCATAGGGTTTCAACTCCTTTATTATTGTCATTTATAATTAATGTAAACCATTATCCATTATTTGATTTTCTTGTCTGTTATTTACTGAGAATCTCAAAAATATTTTAAGAATCACAATTTATTAAAGTCAAAACCTTAAGATTTAACGGTTTTCACGGGAAGTGTCACAAAATCAAAATAAACTAATTTTTTTACAATTAAACAAAATAACAAATTAACATTGAAGACCCTTATAAAATCTACCCAGTATGCTTGACAACTGAATCGTGATTAATCTCCTTATTATAACCATCATATGTTCTTTTTTCAAGGTCTCTGCTCTTTGTGTCTCATTGTCTATATGCCCAAAAAAGCCGGTGTGCTTGTCAGACAGCCTGCATATTCCAAAGTCCCATCCACGCTTAGTTTTGACAGATATTTTAAGTCTTTTATCGACTTGATAAATCCAAATAATTGAACATAATTTGCAGTTGTTTAAGGTATTCAATTCAACATGGCTTCCTTTTTGTTATTAAGTATCAGAGAAAAATGTAGAAAATTGTCCTGATTCAAAACGCCATGGTTGAATCAAACCTTAGTCACTGTTTATCCTCAGTATTCTCAGGGCACCAAACATCCTTTCTGCTCTCATTGAGTGGTTAATGTCTCTGTCTCTGAGGGGACACGAAGAACTTCAACACTACTAGGCAACGTCTACATTTTATTGCTCTCTTGTTCTTAAGGTTTGCTACACATTAACCTAAAAGTCCAGCAGTAGACATTCAGCAACATACCTCTGTGAGAGGGCCCAACCTCATTAAACTTATATTGTGTATAAGTTGCTTTCTGTCATGAAGCAGTAATACTGCAAGCTTTGGCCCACCCATTAGACACAGTGATGTCATGCTTTCTCAACTACATCAACAAGACAAACCCAGCAATTAAAAAAAAAGTTTTATTGTGCATCTGAGTAATTATTTTTTGTCAGGTTAATTGTTTTCTACTTTTGAGAGCATGTGAATACTGTACAGTGTTTGCAGGGTTATTCAAAGCAGCTGCTTCACACTTGCTGTGTTCCAGGCTCAGAATTTCTTGTGACACTGAACTGGCTAATTTTGTTATTTATGTCTTTAAACAGAATTATTTTGAAACCCGAAATCAATTCCTAAGTAAGATTTTTACATGTGATTTTGTGTGGTTCAAAACATAGTAAAATCTCAGACAGTTTGCAAAGTAAATTATTTATTAAATTTAAACCAATGTTATTAGCGTTTTTGTTCTACTCATGTCGCTACACGGTTCATGTTAGACGTCTGAATTGATGTTCCTAATTCACTGGTTCCTTTTGCAACTTTCAGAGAAAACACATCAAAATCAACAAGGCATTCTTCATATTATAATAAAACACCTCAATGATTAAAAAACATGTTGAGGCCAGGACTATCCAGAATCAAGCCTGCAGAGGCAGTGTGCACATAAAAATACTCTGATAACTTTTGAAGCGTTTAACAACTTATGTCACTTCACACCTCCTATAATTCACCCCTGAGCTACTATGACACTCCTGAAGCTTGAACATAAAAGGAAAATTATTAACAATATCTTAATAAACCAATTGTGATGAATTTGCAAATGAACGAAAGGAAGTTTATTAGCATTTTTGGAGAAGCATAACTGGTATTTCCATAGATAATTAACCGCAGACTTAAATTTATTAAAAAAATGGAAACCCACATGTGGCTGTAAGCGAAGAGAATGAGAATTAATTGAAATAAGCAGTGGTTTTGATGTAGATATTGGATGGATGTATTGACGTGGACAGATTGATAGATATTACTCAAGAGGTCTACCATTAATACATTTATACTTAACGGAGACAAACATGGTAGGGATGCACTTGTGGTCTGGGCACTCATGAGTTCGTCACTACCATAAATTCTTATTTTCAGTAAGACTTTTATTGTTTATACTTCTATAAAAATTTTCACCACAACCACACAGACATGAGGATCCTCCTCTAATAAATTTGTTTGCAGCAGAAACAAATTTGATGACGACAGGTCTATGATTGGTCCATTGATCTGTCACTAGCTTTAGTTCTTACTTTAGTCCACTTGTCTCCACTTACCTCCCTTCCTTTGCCCACACACGCAACACAGCATCATGTGGATTTGCTGTTCATCATGAGACTGGGGTCCACATTCAAGATTTCCTGCTGCTGAACAGAAGGTTTTTTCTTGCCGCCATGATGGAGGGATTCATGATTGGCTATATGGATTCATGTTGGGTGTTGGATGTATATATTTGTATATATATATATATATATATATGTGTATTTTTATATGTATCTATGCATATATGTGTATCCATAATATGAAGAGCTTTGTGCTCTATTGTAAAGTGTCTTGAGATAACACTTGTTATGAATTGGCGCTATACAAATAAAGATTGATTGACTGATTGATATTACAGTTTCAGCTGTTCTTTCTAAGTACACAGGAAAGGTAAGAAATAAAGAATAAGGCAAAATGGCAAAAATAACACAAAAATAAATGAAATAATAGAGATATGATGAAGGATACAGGAAACTATTTCGAAACTACATCCCAAGAGTGAGAATAGAGGTGAATCAGGGGTACTCAATGTGTGAAAGCAGGCATTTTTTTTGAAAATATAATTTATTTCGAATGTACTTTTGCAGTCATTAAATTTGATTATATGAACCCAAGGTAAGGTGAAATATGACCACTTTACAGGTGTGTTTGATACACCAGACTTTATAATGGATAAAATGAACATATATATGTCAATAATGAGTAGACTGTTGTGCACGTGCTTCTTAACGTCATTTGTTTTATCAAACCTAAAGTGAATTGCTTGTGTTTTTTTATGTTTCCTTCTCCAGCCATGCGAGACCCCATGGCAATGGAGAGAGCCAACCTGCTGAACATGGCCAAGCTGAGTATCAAAGGCCTGATCGAGTCGGCTCTAAGCTTTGGTCGAACACTGGACTCAGATTACCCCCCTCTGCAGCAGTTCTTTGTTGTCATGGAGCACTGTCTCAAACATGGACTCCGAGGTGAGAGATAGAGAGGCTGCAGAGCTGGAGTGAATATACCTGCAACCTCCAGCTTATTTATATTCTGTGTCTTAGCTGCACAGCGTGTTTGAATGAAGCTCCCCTTATAATAGATGTCATTCCTAGATTTTTATTCCCCACTGTACCTCTGACTGAGTCTGTCCTCTCTGTCTGCAGTAAAGAAGTCCTTCCTGGGCTTCAACAAGTCTCTGTGGGGTCCTTTGGAGCTGGTTGAAAAACTGTGTCCTGAAGCAGCAGAGATCTCTGCCTCTGTGCGAGACCTGCCTGGACTGAAGTAAGAAGCACATTTAAGTACACATACAAATGAACCTGAAAGCAGACTGGAGAAACATGAGCCACAATATATCCACACACACACTTACATGCATCAGTAACATGAGAATGTGACATGATCCAGAGCAGTTCAGTACCTGAGTGTGATAAACTTTCACTTCACCTTTCCTCACACTGCGGTCTCACTTCTTCCTCATCGCCACTGGTCTACTTCATGATTTTCTTTTTCCTGTTTGAACTATTACAGTATTAAACTGAGTTAAACATCTGTTAGTATTGGTCAATAAACACTTTTTTTATATTTAAAATGGTGCAGTGGCTCTCAGTTGCAGCAAACATATTCTTGAAGTAGGGATGCACAATATTGGATTTTTGTGGATATCCAATATCCTGTTATTTCTGAATACAGTATTACTACTGATACTTATATTTTTGTCCAGAGTATGCAGCCTCCACTTCACTAAAATGTACATACCGTAATTTCTCTATTATAACCCCCCCCCCCCCCCATTTTTGCATGCTTTTTTTCCATAAGAAAACGCTGTATTCAAATATAACAGACACCCACATTTTGCCCAAACCTTACTCTCTCAGAGAACTCCAAAATTACCTTTATTCAAAGTTTTAATCAATAAAATTTCAGTATTTTAACAACAAATACCGTACACGATTTTCTCTCTCGACCGGATGCGGAAACACCATTTGCTTCACGTATGCGCGGTAACTCAATTTCGGCCCAAACATGCTCAGTCATAGTGTGCCAACCTATCAGAGAGCAGCTATCAACATGCCGATGTCTTCGACCAATCACAGCACAGCTATTTTTGCGTCCCCTTGCTCACAAGATGGCAGCGCCCTGTGTTTGCACGTGAGTGGTACCGTAACACTTGAGAATTACACGATCATTGCACAAAAGTAAACTCATTAAGACCCAAAATATTGTATTAGCACAGTTAAACAGTCAATTTTATTTGGCGGTAATGTTTTGCCGAGAGGGAGAATATTTCGGCTTCTTGTATCAGATGTGTTGTAATCACGATGTTGGGAGACTAAATATTTTACATATTTTGCTTGTGCATGTGTATAATACGCACCCGAAAATGAGACTTTATTTAGAGCAAAAAAGTGCGTGTTATACAAGAAATTACGGTATGTCTTTCATGGTAACAATTTATTTGTGTTAGAATCAGATGTGAAAGAAGAAAAACAACATTTCATTCTGTATTAAGTAACACTGTTTATTTTAAAATGTAGACATTTAAAGATGTAAGGTCCCGGGGTCCAACTAAAAGTGGACCGCGGATGGCAGCTGGGCCCTAGGCCATGGTTTGGAAATCCCTGGGTGAGATGATGATATTAGCGAAATGTTAACAGCTGATATGTAAGAAAAATACAGAATAGGCTGATAGGATTTAATGCCTGTAGCAGCCTCAGACACTTGTAGTTAATACTCCATTTGCCACCTTAAATAAATTAAATAAATAATAAATTCTTCCACTTGTCTTCTGCTGCTGCTGACCGTGCTGAGACCCACAGGAAAAAAGCTAGTTAGCTTATAAAGCGAGGTGACCATGGCACATTATGATGTGGGTTAAGTCCAGTCAATGACATGATTATGTTATTTAGAGAAATTCTGAGTACCCAGTAATATGATACGTATTGTAAGTTGAGTGCATCATTACATCCCTGTTATCTAGGAATATAGAAGTCAATACAGCTGCTTTGTTCAGGTGTTACAGTTTTTGAAAGCAATATCTTATTGCACCATTTTGTTTTAATAATAAAGCATCATATTGTGAATTTCGCTGTGATTCCCACCACAGTAATGTGTAATTAGCACTGAGCAGTTTTGTTACATTACAGCCGGTGTGTCAGTCGTTCTGTGTCTGCATGGTAATATCTTAACTTTTCTCCAGTATGAAACTTTTTTCATTATTCCGTCATTGCACAACAGCAGAGCCTCCAAGAGGGGATAATGTGAGTAATATTCGGGTCTTGTCTGATCCAGGAAAATAGGGAACAGTTGTGTTGTTACAGAGGGACAACAGAGTGTTTCCTTTAGCAGTGCTGAGTCAGACCAGTGGACATGTAACTTCACAGACAGTAAAGAGTCTTTTTCCTGTGTAACAAGGTTTTGTATTGGCCAGTTTAAATGCTTATTTAGTTGTTAAGATAGCACTTTGGTAAATAAAACATGTTTAATAATCTTTGTCTGGGTTGAAGTGTTGCTTGAAAGGAACAACAATAAACATTTAGAAACACAAGAAAGAACAAAGACAGATTCATTTAACCCAGCATAACAAAGCTGAAAAATAATCTTACAATGTTGCAGAACTGCCAGCAGAAAAACTCTGAAAGCCTCTGAAGACTGTAATCTGTTTTTCAGGACTCCTTTAGGCCGAGCCAGAGCTTGGTTGCGTCTCGCTCTAATGCAAAAAAGGCTTGCTGACTATCTTCGACTCCTCATCACCAGAAAAGATCTGCTAAGGTACTGGCATGTTGTTTGTAGCTTTTGTGATACACTCAAAGATGAAACTTGAGGAAAATATGCTGTCCTGAAAATGTTTTTCTTTTGTCTATACTGTTTTATAATCATGATGGGCCTTGCAAGAAAAACAGGATACATATGATGTCAGTTTAAGTTCATATCTTTCTTATTATGTATTCTTTTACTTGTGTTACAGCATGAGTTAATAAACATGTTCAAACAATTAACACTTAACAAACTGACAAAAACTTTCTGTTTATGTCACTTTGGTAAGCATAGTAATCACAGTCTTCTACTGTACAGGTCATTGCTTACCACTCATTACCAAAACACACCCTCAGGGAAGACCACTTATTTACAAGTTTGTTAGATAAGCCTTAATGTAAATGAATTGATAATAATTTATCATACCAAATTGATATTGTGAGTGGATGTAGGTTTTGCCAAATGTGCAGGATTAACATTCGTGTCGGCAAACAGCATGACACTGAGAAAAATGTAACTAATGCCAAGGATGGTAAATTTTGGATCCCTTTTTGTAGTAATTGTAAAAAAAAAATCAATCTTTGAGCAAAGGACCAAAATGTGAGAATTAGTGGTTATGATCCCATTAAATAAAATACTTGCCTACTTGTTTCTGCTATTTCTGACTTGTTGCTGAACATACTTTATCGTATTTACTTTTTATTCCAGGATTTGTATTTAATGACTGATTATCTTAAATTGTGGCTGATGTTTCATGCTAAACTTTTCGAATATGCTCAGAAAGATAATAAACATGGTCAGTAAGATAACTGTAATAAGTTTGCCAACAAAAAAACAAAAGATGATAATTCTCGATTTCTGATAAAACCAGTAAATCTGATTGTCAGTCACTGCGTTTGTGGTTCTGAAGTTAATTTTGGCACATTTAATGCCCTGTGAGTAGTTTTGATATAGTAAATAAAAACAAAGTTTTGTCACAGCCACAACAACGGCACAGAGCCAAAACCTCAAATTAAAGCCAGGTTGACTTATGCTGTTATTGTTGAAGATGCCTGCAGTAAGAAAACCTGCCATGTTTTCTCCACAGTGATTTCTATGAGAATTCAGCACTGATGCTAGAAGAGGAGGGGGCTGTGATCGTGGGCCTGCTGGTGGGCCTGAACGTCATTGATGCTAACCTTTGTGTTAAAGGAGAGGACCTGGACTCTCAGGTAAGCACTGCCATGATATAAGATGTTTATCATCTCAATGTAAAAACCTTCACATCTAATAAATCATATTTTAATGTGAGTTACTGTTAGATGAGTTGGCATCATAGTAATACTTTTTTCTTTTCTCAAACATAAGAAATACAGGGACAATCTCTTTGGTCATACCTTCTTAGAAAATAAACAGTTTTACTCCAGTATGAGGAAGAAAAATGCAAAGGAGTGTTTGTTCAGTCACTTTATCTTTACGTCAGGGAGATAGAGAGCTGTAGGGGTTGGTTGTATTTGTGCTTCACAGGAGGAGACTTTTTTCACAACTGCAAACACAGTTTAAAACCAAGTCAAAAAACACGCACAGACTGTTTACATATGACACAGTGGTGCAGTTTAACTTGAAAAAAAAATGGACCTTGTGTTAGCCTTTATTACTGACCAACAAATACAGAACTGACCCTAAAAAGCAGGTGTTAATGAGTTAGGCCTCCATTCTTGGACCAAAGATATAAAAATAAAGATAACAATAAAACAACACCACTTTTTCTACTAAACGGTCTATCAAATTTAAGTCCTCCTGAAGAGTTTTAACTTGCTTTGTTTGTTGTATATTTCAGGTTGGGGTGATTGACTTCTCCATGTACTTGAAAAATGACATTGATGACTACAGGAGTGAAGAGAGGTAAGATTTATGTTTTCCATCCATCTTGTTCGATTCAGTGGTTGTCATTGGTCTCTAAATCTGATGCAGAGTCCTGTTTCATGCTCGTTTCTATGGCAACAGGAATAGTCAGATAGCATCCATCTTGGATCAGAAGAACTATGTGGAGGAGCTGAACAGACAACTCAAGTAAGACATGTATTTGCGTATGTGTGTTTTTTTCTGTGGAATCAGACAGAAATGTGAAGGATTTTCTCAAAAACTCCAGATTATTTTGTTATTTTTTTACTGGCTGTTAGTTTTCTTGTTTAGTTCTAACTGGTATTACTAGTTACATTGTTGATAAAATTGTCTGACGTCGAGCTGTATCATGAAACCTCAGAACGTTGCAGTGCAGATGGATTTGCCTGATAACATGCCTGTAATCAGAAAGCTCCGTCTTTTGTTGTCTGCAAAGGCGCTGACCAGTAAGCATTAGTTTATAAGTATGTTGTGTTTTTGAGACTAAGTTTTTTATCATGTTTTTTAAGATATCTTTTATGGTTTCTTTGAATGTGCAACAGTTCATCACTTTGTGTTTTAAATGCAAGTTAAAAACAAATTTCTGACCTTGCTAGCAAAACAAATGTAATTTCTATTCCATTCCTTAAAAATCTATTCTAATGTATAATATCTTATTAAAAGAAAAAGAGGAAATGTGACACACTGTCTGTGTTTTAATTAATCAGCTCATTGAGACAGAAGGCCCACATGTACACATCCCACTAATCCATTAACACCCATAGTTGTTTAAGTTAAGTTTGTGTTAAAAAAAAAACTGAATAGAACTTTAACATGTACTAAAATACTCAATTCTCAATCTTTGTAGTAGATAGAAACATCAATTAAAAGCATATGACAGCTTAAACCATTGGTTTCAACTGAAAATTACCACCGTTGCCCTAAAACTCCTAAAAAATGTCTAAATTCAGTATCAGGCAAATCAAATCATCATCTTATTCTATGCAACGTAGACAGTACTACAGGTAATAAAGGTAAAAACACACAAATGTTGCAATAAGTGTAAATGGGTTAAACTTGCTGATCTACAGATCTCTTTCATTACGTAACTACATGTCCATTATTGTGCCTGAAACTTGAGGCATCTTAGACTTTAGACAGAAAAGAAACAGAAAAAAATAATTTGTAATATCAGTTACAACTAAGAAACATGAGCAGCTAGAAAAAATAAACAAGTGATCTGGGAGTTATCGAGGAAACCCTAATGTTGAGCCAGAGTTGCATTATTCTGTAAAAGCAAGCATCTTCTGCATCAAGTCTAAATACACAAGTCATCATGTTCCTCATACAAAAACCAAAAGGGTGTTTAATAGTAATATAGAGAGTTGAGTGCAGTTAAAGGTAAAAGACTGACAGTGTCCTCGCTGATGAAGATAACAAAGATCACTGGGTTCATATTAATGTCTTAATTTAAGTATTTCTTCCAGTGTTTTGTAAGCTCCTTTTATAAAGCAGAAGTGATCAAAGACAAAAATATATTAACAAGTGCAGAAAATACAAATCTGCAGCTTTGATAGAGCTGAAAACAAACCTTGAACCTTTTGTAATCTTTCTGTCTTCTACTTATGCAAGCTCCACAGTTCATGGTCTTCAAGGTCGAGTGGACTCTTTGGAGAAGTCTAACTCTAAACTCATAGAAGAGGTGAGATCCACTCTACTGTCTACTGTCTACACTATAGATTTAAATCCATGTTGACCATCAGCATCCAATCCTCAAGATTTGCTGAACTCATCAGCATCATCAGTTCTGTGCTTTTGCAGTTTTATTGTGACAAGATTACAATTGAATCTTTGCCCACTTGCATTGTCCCTTTAGAAGAGAGCAGACATTTGTCAGTTTTATGTAATCACAAGATAAAATGTTATCGGTCACTAAATATGTTTATATGTGTGTAGGGTTTTATTGGTCTCTAATGATAAATTTATTTTTGTTTTTGCAGTTAGCCATAGCCAAGAACAACATAATCAAGCTGCAGGAGGAAAATCAGCAGCTGAGGAGTGAAAACAGCCTCATCCTGCTGAAGGCACAACAACAACTAGAGGTTCTTATCCCCATATGCGCATACACAATAAAACAAAGAGATATTCATCAGAAAATCCGTATGGCTATTGTTGCCTTAAACTGAACCTCAAAGTCATGTTCAGGTCCAAATGACATGAATTATAATTCTACCTGTATTTATGACATATGCAGGTAACACAGGGTGATGTTTCTGTGGAGAGGGATACATACAGACAGTCCCGACAGGGTTTGGACGAGATGTACAACGAGGCTCGGAGGCAGCTGAAGGAGGAGTGTCAGCTCAGACAGGTCAGCCTGAAGCTGCATGTGTGGGAATCAAACATATTTGAAAAAGCATGGGTTGACAGCATCTTAACATGTCATTTACATCTGTATGCAGGATGTAGAGAATGAGTTGGTGGTCCAGGTGTCAATGAAGCAGGAAATGGAGCTGGCTATGAAACTTCTGGAGAAAGACATTCATGAGAAACAGGTTGGTAAAATATTGCCACGGTTTACAAACAAAAAAAAACAATTAAATGCACACAAAGGGACACAAGTGAATATGTATGAAGTATGAAATAAGGCTGAATGGGAACTAGTCCTGAATGATGAGCTGCATTTTCATCCTCATCATTGTCACAAAGTACAGAAGTACTGTGAAAAACTAGGCTGACAGATGTGGCTCCTGCAAGATGAAATATAACAAACTTATATCTCCATATGTATCATTACATAAAAAACCAAAATGTCATATTGCAACAAGACAAAAACAGTTTTTTTCCCTTAATGCACTGTTTCCCTGAAAAGCTGTTTGCAAATACAGTCCCAAGGTTTACAAATCTGTCTACTGAGTTTCTAGTGTGCATAAATTTTGAAGTCCAAGCGAAAAGGCAAACTAGTTGAAAATGTTATAAGTTATAATCAGTGGGCAAAGACTTTAAATAGGTTATAAAAAAGTGCAGTGTTGGGACTTTGTAAAATAACTTACATTCACTAGAGTTTATTTATTGATAGTAAAGTCATCTTTGCAGTGTTGAACAATGTTTTTGCATTTCTGTAACATTTCATCTTACCCTCAAGGCCCTCATGGAAGCACAGTGGATATTGACATAAAAGGCCCAGTGTTCAAGGGCCTTTTACACCCTCCAAGTACTCCCGCCACTGGTTATCACAATTATGTCATATTATTCACACAGTTTACAACAGGACACACTCACAGTAGCCAATGCATAGCAACATAAACAGTGATAAAGCATTAGCATTTTTGTAGCATAGTTAAAGTCATTTAGATAAATACATCCGTCTTGGTATTGCCTCGCCTGTGCAGCCTCATGCAGAGAGCAAGTGGTCTCCTCCAGTTAGTTTGTAGGAAAGGAGTGATGCCTCATAATAGACATCTGCAAAAAGAGAAAACGGTCTGCACACCAGAAGTTGCTCCAAAGTCAAATCATGTCTGATGAAGGGCAAAGACCCCAAACATCACATGTGTGGTGATTTTCATCTTTAAATTGACTTTAGAGTAACTTCTGGTGTGCAGACCTTTTTCTCTTTTTGCAACTGTTTTTATGTCTAGCACTCAGATCTCAAGTTTTCTTAGATGTGTTTACTGTTTCTTTACAGTAAATGCAGTATCTTCCTATTAAATAGTGATGGTTGTAGTTTTCTGCTGTCAGTGTTTTCAAGATTTAGATAGGACGGAGAGAAATATACTGCTAATTACCCATATATGTAAAGGTAAAATTTATCACAACATGCACATGTTTTTTTCTCTCTTTGAGCTAAAATAAGAAAGACAAAAAGGGGTACAAATGGTAAAAACCAAAATCATTACCTTGAATAAACCACAATGTCTCTCTAGACTGGATTAAATATGTCAGAAAACTTCTGTTTTTCTTGACATACTTTTTTTTTTAACATATTTTTTTGTATTGTAATTTTTTCTTGACAAATTATTGGCATGGTTGATACAGGATGGACCACAGATGCCCTCTACAATTAGCACAAAATATTAGTGGCTTACAGGACCTGAAGAGCAATGCATGCATACCTGTACCCATGCTGGTGTATTAGCAAGCATGCCACGCCAAAGCCCTCCTCCTCCAACTGTGCCATTGCCAGTGAAGTATACCGTGCTTAAGCATGGCACTACACAGATCAACTGGGCTTTACAGGGCTAAAATGCTTGAGCACAGTACTGAATGCCTGGTGTGAGCGCACCCTAACTTCCTTAAGGGACGAGAGATTTATTTGCTCTGCAGACACATGATCACAGGAGGCATTACATTGTAATTATAACAGTATAATGAAGAACCAGCCTCTACCTTCAGTTTAGTTCAATTCAAAAGAGCTTTATTGGCATGAGAGTTGCAGAACAGCATCACTTAAGCATTTAATTAAAAATAGTACATGGAATACAATCATAAAAACATACTTAGACACATGCAGCGGTAGTAATGCCCCCCTTTCTGCTGTTGTCCCTGTGGCAGCTCTGCTGGCATCAGGCCACTCTGCACCACCATGTGAACTCTGCTTTATAAACACCATCAGCTGATATTTGCTGCCAAGCTGTGATATACAGATATAGCATCATGACAGCTCACAGCGAGGCTGCTGATAACAGTGAATTGTGACCAACAATGTTAGAGTTTCAGAAATTGTCACTTGATTCTGTGAAGAGGAGTTGGAAAAAATGCTTTTTTATTTAACATCTTCATCTTTCACCAACAGGACACACTGATTGGACTGAGACACCAGCTTGACGAAGTCAAAGCCATCAATGTAGAAATGTACCAGAAGATGCAGGTACAACATAGCCACACGCACGTACCGCGCATACACTCACTGATTGATTTATGAAGTATGCCTGTTCAACTGCTCACCAATAGAAGTATGTGTAATAAGCTAACAACAGTCTGTACATGTGGACATGTAGACATGGTGAATCGTGGTTCAAAGTTTCTTAATATGTCACCTTTTCACCACTCTGATGCTCGTCTTAACTTTGACAGATCATCTTGACTGTGTCTGCATGCCTCATAGTGCTATTTGCTGCCATGTGTTTGGTGGATTAAATATTTCAATGAAAAAATCTGTTTAACAGGAATATCTATCATAATGATTGGTGGGTGTATCGGTAATTAGGGTCCTCGCCCAAAGGGAAAGGACCTCTCTAGCTGAAGCTAGAGAGGTCCTTGCCCGAAGGGCAAGGACCCTATTGTTCCTGTAGCGTTTCTTTCTTCTTCTTCTTATTATTCCACCAGGTCTTTAAACCTTAATTTGACCCCCTAAACATGCTCAAAAACTCACCAAAATTAGCACGCCCCTCAGAATCGGCGAAAAATTTGATAAAATGAAAAAATTAACCCCCAACATGCCAAAATCAGCTCTCTAGCGCCACCTAGGCACACTAAAACGGAAGTCACGGCCAGCAGGAATGTCGTAGAGAGATCAAACCAACGCCTAAACGTTCCTCTCATCAAGACCCAAAAATCACGCGCTGACACCCTTGACCTATCTCAAACAGGAAGCCGGCAATTTGCCCTTCAAAATAAAATTTCAAGGGAAAAACATGCCAGACGCAAAAATTATCTCCTCCGAGGCCGTAAATAGTATCAGCTTGAAACCCGGACAGATCACAGAGGAGGCATTGATGATCAAAAGTTATGTAGGATTTTGTTGTTTCTCAAACGGTTTTCGAATGACAAGCCCTCAAAGTTGGTGAACCTCAAAGAAGCCCTCCCAGCTCCTCCCATTGAAATGAATGGGGAATGAAAACACACCTCCGGACAAACTGTGGAAGTTAAGCCTCTACAGAAAAAAGAGTAAGTCCGACAGCTTTGAAAAATACACGGATGGAATCCTGACAAAATTTCCAGTTCACGCATATAACTTGTAGAGAGATTTGGTCAAAATTGTGGCAATAGTGAGGACCTGTTTCACAGATTTGGTGTCCATGCTGCTTGGCTGCAGTTTGAATCTGGATGAGTCAGCAGATGATGTCATTCACTCACTGATTGACAGCAGCTGGTCATGTGACTCACTGAATGGAATGTGTAATACACACCCATTATAAAGACTGAGGCTTCTGACAGAGCTGCAGCTACACACCTCAGTCTAACTTAGACCAGGTCAACGGATCAAAAAAGTATAAAACCTTAAAGATGGAGGTCAAACGGGCATGAGGGACCTGCGAGCGAGGACCCGTCCAATGCTGCTCGCAGCTTTAATTATTATTTTGCTTTAATCACAATTATTTACACTATTTTTTTAGTCATCTGATGAGGAGATGAAGAAGAAGAACAATATGATCAGCCGTCTGGAGGAGAAGACCAATCAGATCACTGCCACCATGAAACAGCTGGAGCAAAGGTAAGATTAAACATTAAAAAGCTGAAAAAGCAGTTTTCCATGTGTCCCTCAGTCTTCCTCTCTTTATTCTGTTTTTTAACGTAGAGAAACATCCTTTAAAAATAAAAGTGACATTTTAATTTTGACAACATGACTGTGAAGTAAAACCACAGTAGAATTTGATATCAGCACAAATATGTAGTATGATTTCACTTTTTCCTCAACTTAAATCATCTTAATAATAATACTGACATCAGAAAAATAGTTTGAAGCTTCCTCATCACTGTTTTAGTGTTTTTCCTTGAGCTCTTCCAGTGTGTTTTTTTTTCTTTTTAAAATGGAAAATTACAATAAGCACAATATCAAGCTTTAGTTAAAAAGAACAATAGCTATTGGTAATATTCTTTGGGTATTTTTAGGTCACCACATAGCAATTAAGCTGATAAAAAACATCTGATTTTACCGTAATTTTCTTGGGAAAATTCTGTATCTTAACCTATCATGATGAAAAAATGAGTGTTGAGAATCCCAAGCATGCTCTGTTAAAAATACTCCTGAAGGGGCCAATCACACTGAGACGTGTCGCTCAAGGTGCAGCCGCACTGAAATGTAACCTGACACACCAGATGGACTGTTCATTTAAAAAATGGACCATAGAAAGTGTTTGTAAATGGTCAGAAACATATCCAGCAGGTGATTGAACGATCGTTCTGTCAATCACATTCATTATGGGAAAGTCAGATAATGTAGTAGGCGGGGGCAACAGCCGCAGTGTAAAGGACAGAATGTGAGCCACTTCGTCAAACAAACTCTCAGTAAAACATGTCAAAGGTGGAGCAAAAATATCCTTATATAGAGAAGTTTACAGTTTTATTTGTTTTTTTCATTTGATAAAGAATTGCAGTCCAATTCTGATAAAACTACTGCTGAAGCTGTTAGCATCTACGCTAATCTCTGTTTGAGTGTCACTTCCTGCTGTTGTCTGGCTTGTAGCTCCCACCACTTCCTGCTCTAAAGGTTGTTGATTTGGCTGTGCCGCTTTAGGCCACGCACAACCATTGTAGATTGGAGCTTGATTAGATGGATCCGTCTGATTACAGACACAGAATCAAACTGATACAGCTGCTGCCCAAGGTCACCAAAAATGTCTTTAGGGGATAAAATGCAGGGAGCAGTTATAGAGAGGGTCTGATCCCTCACACATACAGCCAAATGAAATGAGCAGAAAAGGGTTCAAACAAATGTAGAGCTCTCAGGCTTCACATGTTCACACGGTGCTTAAAGTGGGGTCTCTCTTGCCGGTTTATGACAGGACTCTTTTCTGTCCACTACAGTCGGCTCACCGATGGCATTGCCACTCACCTACACTTATCTCCTTGCCTGCTTTCTGTATTTGTTGATGATTTGGCTTGAGGTGACATTAATAAGTGCTGCGACTCCATGTCTTAGGTGGAAAAGTTGAAAATGTTTAAACCGTCAAACAGGCTCCAAAAGCGCTGGACACGGTGTCACACAGCAGCAGAGAAAAACACCTTGCAGGCAAACAATGGCTCTGCTGGCGACGCTTTTCTAGTGACACGTTCCTGTGTGATTGGCCCCTTAGTCTGTCAAGCTGAATGTCGTCATCAGGCATTTTCAATCTGCTGGTGTATTGATGCTTTTTGATCCCTCCTCATCCCATCATTTACCAGTCGGCACAGCCCATCCCTCCCTTCCCCTCTCCCATTGGTTTAGATCTGCTCCATCCTATTTGTGATTGGTTGTGAATGTTTTTTTGTTTGTTTTTTTGCTGCTGTCAGTGTTCATGTAGGCTCACAAAACTTAGAACCTGGTTACACATTTCTAAGGGGGAGTTTTGTTTCTGTTAAAGCAGGATATTAAAAAAGTTAAGAATGTCGGCACTGTCCTGGCTTTAAAGTCTAGGGTGAATCATTTTCTTATTGAGGGATATTAGGACCAGGCTACAGAAATAACATTTTAGTTGAGTTTAGTTGGGTTTTTTCTGAGCAGAGGAAATCTAATGAGAATTAGGTTTGAATTTCAAGCAAAAAATCAAATGTAAAGGAGGTTATTAAAACACAATTTTAAGGCCATCTTCTTTTATTTTAACATTTCAGTTTTGTTCTCTGAAGTTTGACTTTTTCACCACAATTGGACTTTTTTTCTTTTTTTAGGAGTACTTAGTTTTACCACACATTTTTTCTCAATACTTTAATTAACCATATTTTCACCTTTTCTCTTATAATAGTCCCATTTTCCAACATTTTGACTTTTTATATGAACATTTGGACCTTTCTTTCTCAAAATTGTGGTTTTCATTGACATTTCACTTTTTATATCTTTTTATCTATCTTTCACCATATTTTATTTTGCATAATTTTTTTGTACACCTTATCACTGATTATGTCTTTGACTCTTGATTTTGACAATCTCAAAATGTTGTTCTTTTCACGGTAATTTGACTTTTATCTCAATTTTTCCCATTTGCCATGTTTTGACTTTTTCATCTTATGATTTTATCTTTTACAATTTTGCTTATTACCACATTTTTACTCTTTTTATATGTTGTGACTATTTTTACTACATTGAATCTTTTTGTTTCATAATGTTGCCTTTTTGTCACCATGTTTTGACTTTATTTCTCCTGTTGGTTTATCTTTTTTCCACATGTAACCTTTTTCCTTTAAATTTGCATCATTTTAAAATTTGACTTGTTTCTTTCATTACTTTAACTCTTTATCAGATTTGACCTTTTCTCTCATAACTGTACCTTTTATCACTTCATTTTGATAACTTTCTGTGATTATTTTGACTGTTAAACTTATTTTTGACTGCTCTCATCATTTTGCCTTCTTCCCCCACATTTGTTCATCATGTGTGATTTTTTTCTCATTGTTATTTTCACTCATTCACAAAATTTTGACCTTTTGCTCTCGCCATTTTGACTTTTTCCTCATCATTGTGTCTTTTAACCACATATTCTTTTCCTCTCATTGTTTCTCCACATATTGACAGTTCTCTTTCGACATTTTACCTTTTCCTTGCATTTTTACTTTTATTTTAACAATTCATTTTCTTTGGGAAGTGCACAATGAAAACTCCCCTTCTCTCATTGTCCCCTCTCATGCCTGACCTTCACGCTCTTTTATATTGTCCTTTGCATATTTCATTCAAAAAATAAATTGTTATCAGCTTTAAATTTATTCCTTCTTACTTAAATTTCCCGGCTTTCTCTTCTCATCATTCATGTTTTAACTGTGGAGGGAAAATACCACAACTAAACAAACCTGCTGACAGAGTTAACCCCAAGTAGATTTCTGTGTTTTCATGTGCTCTTCCTGCTGTGCTTGTGATGTTAGAAGTTACTTCAGATGTTCAAAGTAACCGGGGCCACATAGAAAACTGATGTATTGACATCCTTTCTTCCTTCCTTTCCTTCCTTTCTTTCCTCCCTTCTGTTTGTCTCCTTTTTACCTCCATCCAATCATCCAATCTTCATTTTGCTCCTTTGGAACCTCCTGGTTTTTATTTTTTTTACCCTGGATCCCCTTTCATCCACTTGTGCAGTGATAAAGACCTGCTGAGTCAGACCAGAACGCTTGCTATGTCGTTTGTTAAGTGTGCGAGCACAGACACAGAGCACCAGTACAAGCTAGTCAAGGACATCTCCTTCTGAGGACAAACATGAATGCACACGCAGACTCACAATAACTTAAGACTGTAAAAATAATGGGCTAAACTTAAAGGGACATTCCTGTCTTTTGCACACAATATTCAGGGGGTTTTTTGGGACACTGAATCAGGTGAAGTTAATGCAGGGTTCACTAACCGAGACATGATCGTAGTTTCTAAAGACCACTCCCACATGATTCATGATCTTTAGTTAAATCCTCCACTGAGCTCCTGTGGGGTTACAAAGAGAAGGTTCCTGTATATAAGTTGGTTTGTTGTTACATAAATGTCTGATTATCATACAGTCAAGATATGAAAAAACATTTTGACTGCTTTATTTCTGCATATGCTGATGATGCACTCAATCATTCATACTTTAGCAGGGATGCACGATATTAGATACATGTTAATATCTGGATATGGTGATATTTCCAAACTCATTAGACTGGATATCGATATAAACACAGTTTTTCTCTTTGTTAAGAACAGCACTCCCCACCTACTGGAGACAACCTGTGACTATTGTTCTGACTGAAGAAGTGAACACGACAAAGATTTGATTCTACTCATAGATATCTGCTTTTAAAATACAAATTTGTAAGGGAACAGTTAAAACAGATGTAATCTGACTTTTTGAGAGCTACACATAGAACTGTTACAACCTGCTGATAGACAGTGAACAACTCAGTGTACACATTAAAACTTCTTTAGATTTAGTTAAGTTTGATCTCTGAAAACTGTGTTCTTGGTCTTGAATTTTTGATCAACATTAGAGCATCCAGTAAATGGTACTGAAATACAGGAGACATATACTTATATCCTTGCTTCCCCTGACTAAAAGCTGCTTCTTCTCCATCTTCTTTTCTTGTTCTACATTTAGATTTTGATTCAGATGACTTCTGGTCATACATTTAAGCAAATATAGCATATGCAACTGTGCTCTCTGAAAATACCTTACAAAATGTCATATTTGTGCATATAGACTTCATGCTGATAATATCGTGCATCCCTACACATTATTCTTCTACTACTACTGCTCTAGCTGTATCCAGTGGTCAGTTTATATGCAGTAACACTGACAGTGAGATAGTCTGAAGGAGTGTTTGGGCTCTTAGGTGTAATCATAGGGTTGCTGTTGATATTTATTGAGTCAAAATGTTTTTTGGGGCTTCTTGGCTCATATCACAAATACTGACTGCTTCTGAATGTGGCCCCTTTTGAGCCATTAGTTAACTGAGAAAAAACTAAAAGGCTAGAGACTGTATGACCAGTTGCTTACTTATTTTTTTTTGTCCAGTTCATTTTACAATTGGTGTCTAAAAGTTCACAAATATGCAAGTTGCTGGGCTCTAATAAAAGCATCAATAAGTGTTTAGACCTTAATATGAGTATTGTATTACACATTTTATTTAGTTCTGATTTCTAACTTGCAAAAGAGGGTGAATCAGTAGCTACTTTTTAAACCCTCTGGAAATTTTTGGAAAACTCTTTTGAGCTTTGCTGATTAAATTTTTTGAGTTGCTTGTTCATGCTTAAGAAGCATATAGGAGGGAAGGTTTACTTAGAGAACCAGGAGTAAAAACCTGTGTAAAATATCTGTTTGTTCTTGTTAACACATACGATACCTAAAAAAAATCTGGAAATTTTAAGCCTTTTTTGTATTTGTGAAACAGTAAGACATTTGACAAAGTATGTCAAAAATTGTGAAATAAGGTTTAGAAATATTAATTATTCAATAGTAAATGCTTTTCAGTACCACATGTTTAAAATGACTCAGCCCTTTGTTGACTCAAATTATTAATGACATTGAAATTAAGTGATCTTTATAATATATTGCCTTATGTTTCCAACCTAAATCTGCTGCTCTATTATAAATAGAGAGCACTGTCTAACTAGCATCAGTTTGGTAACGATGTTTGGAGACTGAAATGTTTGTAACATATTGGAGCAATTAGACAAGTGCACAGCAGTGTGGCTGCTTTTTGTTTCAAAACAAGAGCTGACCTTTCTTTGGTGCTGCATAGGACTTGCAGTTTGATGTGGTATTGAAACAAGCATTTATGCCATTTAAGTTTTAAGGTGCGTTCACACCAAATGCAACTTGGCGACTGAAATCGTGTCGCCCACCCAAGTCGCGTCGCCAGTCCATAAATAGCTCATTTTGGTCACTGTCGCCATCGCTCAGTGATGTCACGCCTGCTCAAGTTTCACCGCGATCATATCATATCATATAATAAGATGTATTAGCTGACAATATTCCAACCGACCAAGCGTCCGTCGCATCGCGGGAGTTTTAGCCCCGCCCCATCGCGGCTGTACGTTGACTTCACATGGAGAGTGGTCACCGAGGTCGCCCAAGTAGCATCTGTGTGAACACACCTTTACTACATTTGTATCCAAGTTTAAAACTGAAACTATTGTGACAACCTTGCAACAAACTAATAAATTCTGTTCAGTGAGGGTATTTGTAGCTTTAAAGCATCAGAAAGGACAAGAAAACCACCAGGCAAACTTGTCAAAAGCTACTCGTGTTCACCACAGTCAGTCAGCAGCGTTAACTATCCACACATGTTCAGTCAGCCAGAGAGGAGTTTGCTTTGCAGCCTTCAGCTTTAAATATGTTGCCAGTTTTTGCTCTGCATGTGATGCACTTCCTGACCTGCTTCTGACTGGCTGTGATGACCCTCGCTGCACCACAAATGAGCCCTTTGTTCATTCTCTCACCTCTGTATGGTACACTCTCAGTAGTTTACTCTCATGTGAGCAGTATAATTAGATCTAAGACATTTCAGTCTTTGCATCATCACTATAAAGTCTGTGAACTGTTAGCAAAGAGGTAGTGAAAATGCCACAGAAGCTAGTTTTTTAAACAGATGCTGAAGGTGGAGGTTTAATCGAGTCTGTATTTTAAATGAGGGGAGCTTTAAGAACAGGCCCTCTCACTCTTTGCTCTCCTGGAGATTAACCTGAGCTGTGGATTGTTTTGCTGTGTCAAGTTTTAACAGGTATAAACGTCTCAGTGGAACCACCAGCTTTAGTTCACCTCACACTCTTTGTTCCTGTAGACCAGCCTGAACCAAACTAAGTGCAAACTGTTAAGAACTGTAATCACACAGATGTAAACCTCTGGACCTTTGTAAAAGGAAGCTGAAAGTGTTGTGTCTCGTCTTTTAGTGACTTGTGTGATAGTTGGGGGAGCAGCTATCTATGAGCGTGGGGGCTCATAGTACCCCCATGCTCATAGTACAGCGTATGTTCTCAGTTTGTAGGCGAAGAAACACTCAGTACAGATGTCGGACACACAACTCCTGTCTTTAACCACCTTGATCAATAAAAGTAGATGTTTTGAAATGGTTGGATGTGATTTGAGTCTGTTGTAATGTTCAGAGTGTAAAAGAGCATTTACTATGCAAAAGCTCTGTCCTAGGTCAGGATTTCTTCCTGGTTGTGTAAAGCTGGATTCTCTCTGGCCCACAGATGTCCTGTGAAGGTTTTCTGCTGCAGAATATTTAATGAAACACAAAAAAAACATCATGCTTTTCAAACTGATGCAGTATCCCCCCCAGGAATATATTACACTTGGTTGGGAGGTAGGGCTGGGAAATCAGTCACTTCTTAGTTTCAATTACAGTTTTGACGTACTACATTAAAAAAACAAGATAATAAAGATTGAACAGTCACTGAAAAGTAGTTAAATTATATTTATTTCTTCATTAGTTTTGTGTACATTTATCGATATATTTATTTTTGCTTATTTGTTTATATTGACGTCTTGATTTTTAAAGTATTTTGATATTTATAGTGTTAAGAGTATATACATTTCAAAATGCATGTGATAAAGATGTGAAATCAAAATGTTATACTTGATTATAATGATATCAACACCAATCAAATATAGCGATTGTGATCTTTGCTATAATTAAGTGGTTCTATCAATAAAGATTAATAGATAGATAGATTGATTGATTGATTGATCAATCATGATGGGAAGTGCTGGTAATCATTAGGACTGAATGATGTTGGAAGAAGATGATATTGCAATATTTTTTCCTCCTGGGATATATATTGTGATTTTTTTAATAGGAAAATTTCCAAAAAAATCTGTCTCTATGTGCATAAATGAAATTAAATCCCTCATGCTGTTTTTTAGTTTCTTTTAGCTCACCATATTTTGCTGCTGAGAATCTGTGGCTGTTGCAGTTGAGACTGTTTTTAAAAATAGGAAGTGTCCTAACAAATGTTGCTTTGTTTAGATCAGGGGTTAAAGATATTGAGATGATTATAAATACAAATACTTCCCTTGTTTTCCTAAAATAAACACTTTTAGTTGATTTTGCCTCTGCAAGCATTAAATAATTTGTAAAGTTGAGAAAGAGCGAGAGTTACGAGAGAGAGTGAGGGGGGCTATCAACACTTGGTGTTTCCATTACACGCAGAATAAGAGAAAAAAACATGAACCTTTACATTGTTTGTATTATGATATCTGAAAAATTAGTTTGTTAACATTGCACCAACATCTTTAATGGGATTTATCAGAAATAACAGTTTTCAGGGTGTGGAAAGTCATATGTTTTTATTTATTTATTGGAATATTGAGGAAATTCATGCTAAATGTGGCTCTCCATAAAAAAACAGACAATTCACAGTGAAGGTTCATACAGACGTGTTCCTGAGCTTTTTTTAATTATCAGATCACTAATGATCCACTGCTGTCCATCTCGTCTGTATGTTTCTACGAGACAGTGTCAATCAATGAACAGTCTGCTCCTGATCTGTGCAGATCGGACTTGTTACTTCAAAAGTCATCCTTAATCTGCAAAGTTAAAAGTCTCTGTTTCGCTCGGTGACATCAGTCTAGTGTGGAGGCTTGAACTGAGTGTCTGCAGCAGGAGGAGGTGTCAGCTGTTTGCAGCAATGCTGTGCCTGAGGTGTTTATGTTGGTCTGTTTCTGATTTTCAAAGTTTGTTTGTTAAGAAAAAGAGTAAATACATAAACGTAATAAGATTCCAGATCATGATGAGGGCCAGAAATTATTACTCACTGGCCAAGTTTGGCCCGGGTGCCACTATTTGCCAACCCCTGGTTTAGATGTTTACTTGTGATGCAAGTATTACAATTAAAGATTTCTACAGAAGGAGGGAAATCAACTAAAATCTCAGTTTAACTGGTTCATTCTTTGAGCCCTAACACCATTATGTCTGTAATGAGTGTAATCTATAGCTTTTACATTTTACATGCAGGTCATGCACAAACTTTGCATGCAACATGGTCTGTTTTTGCAGGAAGCGTAACAAAGGTGACTTAAGACAGACTTTGTAAAAAGTAATGGAAACAAAAACAAAATCTGTCATTCATGGTTCCCATTAAATAACACACAAATGACAGCATGACATTCTTTAAGTCCCATGACTAGAATAAGACAAAATAGACTTGCACATCCCAAGGTGGGTGCTGGATAAAAAAAAAACTCGCATGAAAAAGCACAAAGAGAACCGAACACCAAGAAAATGAAGAAGAAGAAGAAGAAAAAGACAAAACGTGCATAATGATCAGTATTGATGTAAAGCATATTACCAAATAAAGAAGGAAATCCTTGTAAGGGAGCTACTTTTTGGTGTGCAGATCTCTTTGTGCTTTTTCATTAAGTCACATGTCCTGCTATATGACAATTGCACATGTGCACTTTGCAGTTGTTATGTAAAAATGGTATTGTTTAGCCCTTCTTGTTATATTTCTTAAACATGGATGGTGATTATTGTACTGAGTGTTGTTGTTTTTGTTTTTGTTGTTTTTTTTAGGTCAAAAAGAAAAATAATAGGAAAATTAACTTTGGAGGCTGTGAATATACCTGAATATGTGTGCAATATATCCCTGAACTAAATTGAAAGGAGCCAGCACTAAACTTCAGTTTATTTACTTTCAAAAGACTGAACAACCAGATTTAGTCAGCTACTATGGATTTTAGTTCCTCAACCATCTTAAAGGTGTGAGTTGGGACATTTTTAATATAAATATGGCACAAATAAAACCCCTTTTTATTTAATATATCTTGGAGTAAAGACCCCTAAAAGCAGGGAAGTCAAACTCCCTCTGAGTTTGTTGTTCTTAGCTCTTTGTTTACCCTGATGCAGCTGTGCTTCATTCAGTCTCTTATATTTTGTTCATGGACAGGTTTTTTCTGATACCAGTGCTGAATTGATACTTTTAAAAAAAGGTGCTGGTGCTCAGAAAACTTCCAAACCGATACTTTTTAGAGCAACATTATCTGTGTTTTCTATTGTTGTGGGATTATGCTATTGTTGCATGTAATGGATTTTTCTTTTGCGGCAGGGCAGTGTTGGAACGCTCATTTAGCAGAGAGGGTAGAGAGGGTTCAGCATCTTTGGCTCTGAACACCCAAAATCTGTTTTAATGATTGAAATAATGACCCAGGTGTTGTAAGGGTCCCATGTGCCTTATCCAGGAACTTTTGTTTTGCATTATTGTCTCAGTTTTTCTGAAGTTGTTGTGGAATGTAAAGATGAATTGTGTTGAAGAGATGGTAACTGAAATGCTTGTGCTGCAACTCCATACAGAATATTAGTAGTAGCTGACACTCCTTGTTACGTACTGGTCATGTGAATATCAATAGGAAATATTTAACTCTAACATTGCTGCAGATACTGTTAGGTAGGACTGTGAGAGGATAAATATATTGTTTAATCTTTTTTATACATATGCACCTCTCCCTCTTCATATAATCAGGTAAGAGAGATGGCTCTGCTCACTCGGGGTTTGTATTACTCGGGGCACACTGATGGAGTGTGGTTTACAACAGAGCTTCCAAATCGTTAAGAATTGTCTCTCGGTTGATAATGTCCGAATCAACTATGATACGCTTATTTTTAATTCTGTTGCAGAATTTTGTTTTATATTTTTATTAGCTCTTGTGTGCCAGCCTTCTTGTTAAACAGGATGGGAGAGGCAGGAGAAGGATTGAAGGGAGCAGAGTCATTGAAAAAGTGTGTTTAAAGACTGCGTATGTTTCGGTTGAAAAATCTGCACGGTAAGAGTCATAGGTAGCCTATGTGGCAGTTTCCCCTGTTGTGTCTTTATTTTGAACAATTACCTGCTTGTATTTCTTCCTTTGCAGTTTTAAACTCTCAGTTCAGCTGTCTTTGCTCTCTTTACGTTTCACTCAGTGGAACAATCTGTTTTTTAATTCATCTTGAGTCATCCCTCCCCCATGCCACCACCCAAAAACCTCAGTTTTCTGCGACATCTATCCTTTCGACCTCTTTTGTTCTTTTCTCTCCCTCCCTCCGTCACCCCAACTTTCTCCACCCAATTTTTTCTCTCCATGGTCCTGAGTTTGTCCCTGGTTATAATGGTGCAGATTACAGGAGGCAGAGAGACACCGCAGCTCGGCTGAGGAGGGGACCCGACGATTCAAGTTGGACTTTGCCAACAAGGCGGACAGCCTGCAGCGGCAGATCGAACACAGAGAGAGGCAGCTGTAAGCAAGAAAACATTCACACACACACTGACAGGCAGAACCCCCCACACATGAATAATTTTATCAGATAAGCAGAAGAGTTCAGTCATTTAATACAGATCGTACAGATTTAACTGCAGTTCAAAGTGCTTTACATTGAGGCCAAAAAGATATTGACAAAAGATAAAAAACAAAAGAATGATAATAATCATGGATTTTCTTTCCAAATACTCGACAAAAAACACATAGTAGACCATTTATTAAGTAGTATTCCACTATGATGGCAGTAATAAAAGGAAGGATGTGAAGAAGGATTTGGAGACTAATGCACATCAGAATATCTAAAATAAAAGAAACAGTGAAGTCAAGATGATTGATAAAAGTATATAAGATAGGAAACAAGAGAAAGAGAGTAGCAATAAAACCAAGAATCAAGAGTTAAGATAGAAATGTATCAAAAGTTTAACATTTTAACATACATGTAAACATAAGATTTAAACAAGTGTATTCATATTTTTGCTCTCTCGGTTTGTCTCTCTGTCTCTGTGATTTCTTTCCACACGTTTTTGATAATTTTGTGAACATCTGAAGCCAGCAGCTGGAGACGGATCTGAAGATAGAGAGGGAGTGGAGACAGACATTACAAAACGATCTTGACAGAGAGCGAGAGACTGTGTCTCAGCTCAGCACTGAAGCGCTGCAGATCAATGGACTGAAAAAGGTAAAAGATGGAAGAAAACAATAAACAGTGCATGTTTTTATCCATAAATTTATTAACTGAGATCTTACTGGGTCCAGTATGATGCATGATTTCTGTTTCTTTTTTATTTATTTTAGGAATTTCATCGCCTTCAAGATGAAAATATTCAACTAAAATCAATCTGTGAGGACCAAGAACAAGCACTGGAGGAGCTGGGCTCCAAACTCAGCGAGTATGTGAGCTTTTGTTTTTACAAAACTGCTGTTAGGTTTAATTCCCACTGTAGGACTGTTAGCGTGATGGAATATGAGGTAGTAGTAGGGCTGACATTACCTTGAGATTTTGTGTACATGTTCTGGGTCTGTTGAAGGTGGTGTTGCTGTGGCAGCTTAAGTCCCCATGGTGATGATGTAACTTATCAACAACACGTTGAAGCAGACTTGAGATAAGAGTTTTTTCACTATTCACTTTCCTTCCAGAATACATTGAGTTAACCTCTGGTTTTGGAAACATAAACAGCCATAAAACAATGTAGCATAGTAAAAAGGAAATTATGTTTATTCAGTTTCACATCTAAAAACATGCTTTTATAGTGATTTATTTAACGGCAAAATTAAATTTGTAGCAAAATATGATAACCCAAGCAACACCAGATTAACCAGAGCAACATTAAAACCCAACAGCTCAAGGCCAAAGAGCAACAACAAGTAAATAAGGATAGGTATGTCAAAAAAAATCATAAGAAACTATGCAACACAAGATCCCCAGGGGAACCAAAGATGGTTGCGAGAGCGTGAAAGGAGATACATCTGTTTCTTTAAAACAAATCAATCACTCAAAAAATACCCCAGCATGACACCAAGAATGGGGTCTGTCTTTAAACGTGGATTTTTTTCTGAAGAGGGAAAGCTGAGCATGTGACCTGTGGTGGGTACTTTTACACATTTCATTTACACTGTCTTCTTGTTTTGTCATCAGGTCTAAACTGAAAATCGAAGACATCAAGGAAGCAAATAAAGCTCTTCAGGTTTGTGGTCCATTTGTGTCTAAAACATGAAATCTGACATCTTACTTGTTATGATCTGTGCTCATTTAGAAGGTTTACAAGCAGTTCAAAAAAAGTCAGATTTGTGTGTCAGTCTGATAAAACTGGACTTCAAGGCACACACAAAAATTTAAGTCCAATAAAGTGGCCCATAATCAGATTTCTTGAGGACAGACTCAGATAATGCTGTTAAAGTTTAATATTCTTTTGGATGCATGCCCCTCAAATAGTGCAAACTTGTTAAGTGTTTCTGTGCATAATCTATAGTCCCTTCCCTCAGCTACTTCAGACAAGGCAGCAACCTCTGGGGCTGAAAATTGAGCTCATGTGGACGTGCCAAAGCTGTAGTACTCTGAGTGTCCACTTGAGGCTGGCTGCAGAAACCTCACGCCCCTAGATTTTGAAATAAAAAAAATATACATTTTTTTTTAAATAAAATTCTTTCAGGCCTGGTTCAAAAAACAGCTTTAGTCCAAACATATAACACATTTAGATGCTCTCACTGTGAGGGGTGTGGATTTTTTAGATTATGCTGTTTTTCTTTAATATGGCGGTGCAGGAATTAGTCTAAAAATGCAGAAGTGAGTTAGCATTCAGCACTTGCTGGAACTATGTGCGATCTAGAATACCCATTTCTGATTGTTTTTTTTTTAGCTAGAAAGCACTCGGAGAGCATAAACCTCCACCAAGGTAGGTAGGTCACATATTGCTGTTACATCTATAAGCAATAGTTCCATGATAAAGTTACCATAATAATATGATTCCTTGACCCTGAAAACCCACAATTAGCACTCTGAATCATGTTGATATCATTATTAGTTACACAGTTATTGAGCAAAAATGATTGTTCACTAATGGTGGTTATCTGGATCACCACCAAAATCGATTTATTTTTAAGTTCGGCCATTCCCTTCATCTCCTGAAAATTTCAGCAAAATCCGTCCAGTAGTTTGTGCGTAATCTTGCTAACAGACAGACAGACAAACAAGCAAACAAACATACACTAAAAACACAACCTCCTTGGCGGAGATAATAATCAATAATTCACACACTATTGCCACTGCCATGAGGACCAACTTGATCAGGTCATTTGATAAAGAGGAAATTCTCAAACAAGAGGCTACAGAGTGACTTTATTTAGTGGAAATATTGTAACTGCTTCTAAGTTGAACTGTCGTTTGTTCAAAAGTAGCTTAACATTAGCTTTCACCCTCACCGATTATGTTTAAGCCTAAAACGCTGCAAAAAGTAGGTCTGTTATTTAAAATTTTCACAAAGAGCAGAACATGTAAGTTTCATATTTTTCTGTTCTCTACAGAGCTTATTATGAGCAATGATCCAACACACAGTGAAAGTCTCGTAGGCTTTTGGTATGCCTGAGGTCAAGGGAACCAGAAAGATGCTAATTCCTGCATTGGCTTCCAAAAGGGCATCATCCCTCCACCACTCTATTGAGGATTTCCAATTTTTGGAAACATGGAGTCGCTATTGGACAAACAGTCTTAAGTCCCGCCTCAACACAGCCTCTCTTTGAGTAGGTCAACCTTGAATTCAGTTGAGATGTCTGACAGTTTGGCAGCATCCTCAACAAAAGTTCCAAAGGCTCCTTCAATCAAAGGGCTGACTTCACTTGGTGTGGTCCAGTTCTTTTACAGTCTATGCTTCAGACCACTTCACTGTGTCACACAGCTGTGACGAAACACATTTACGTATTTACATTTACTCCTGGCTCACATCCCCGCCCTCATGTGATGGTGCAGCTGGCAGCGGAAACCCAAACAAGATCAGGGTTAACTGCTCCAAACCTTACAGGACTGTACTGAACCAAACCAGACAGAATGAGGCTAAAGTTAGCATTGTGTGAAAGGCTAGCTTATGGAGAGTCAAAAACTTTCTCTGTTAATTGATGCAAATTATATTTGACCCAACTATGGCACAGATGTTTAATTTAGACCTCAGGTATCTGTTAAAGGTAGACAAAAGGTATAATATATCTATTGAGTCCTCCTCTTTGTGAAAATGATTTTCAGATATGATACTATCAAAATAATGTTTCTTGATTTGTGAAGTCTAAAATGTTGTGCTTTTTTTTAGGGGGGTCAGGTTTGGTTAAAGGACAAAGAGGCCAGCCACTGCAAACTGTGTGAGAAAGAGTTCTCCATTTCCAGAAGGAAGGTCAGAACATTAGGAAAGATAAATGAAGACTTGTCCACCAGCTGACATCTTAAAGTGATACACCAACTTTTTTTGTTCTTAACGTGTCTTGCCTCACTCCCGAGTCAATGACAAGCAGATAGACACCATTCTTTCAACTCTTTGTGCAGTATGCATGCGCAAACCTCCACAAAAGTGCTTGTTGACCTACTTGCAAGCACCTCCGCGGTGGTTGGCACATGTGCCCTGCGGTTTAATTTCATATATATTTTTAAAATTAAAAAATTACAGAAAGTGCTAATCTTCGTCTAAAAATAGATAACGTAACATTACGTGGATAAAAAAAAAAAAGTCACAACAAGCACACAGGACCATCTTAAGTTGCTGAAGAGTTTATCTAATGATTGGAGGCAGGCTAACTCTACCCATTGACTCCCAGTGTTTGAGCTAAGCTAATAAGCAGTGGGTGAGCTCTGCCCATCTCTTTCTTGTTCCTGCACGCAGAGTCGAAAGAACGGTGTCTGTCTGCTTATCATGGACTTGGTAGTGAGGCAAGACACAAAAAGAAAAAAAACATGTTGGTGTATCCCTTCAACCATGCAGAGTTTTAGTTATGCCAGTTCTGACTCTCTCTCGATCTCTCTCTCTGTAGCACCACTGTAGGAACTGTGGGGAGATTTTCTGTAACAGCTGCTCAGACAATGAGCTCCCTCTGCCCGCCTCGCCCAAACCTGTACGAGTGTGCGACACATGCCACGCCCTTCTCCTGCAGCGATGCTCTTCCAACCCAACGTGAAGAAGTCCCACTCTGCTGTTAGTGCTGCCTCAAACAATCTGAGACCTGAATTATGACAACCACACACTCACAGTGCTCTGTTAGGTCTAAACTAAACTCTGTCAACACAGGATTTGCTGCTATTCTATATTTAGACCTCCTAACTCAGAGCACAAACACAAAATGAGGAACATGCATCACTCTTACCACACTGTTTAATTTTTCCAGTGTAGGGAGGCTTTTATTTTGCTGAAAACCAGACCTAGTTTCTTTAACTTAAAAATCAATATCTAAACGTTTGTAATTGCAGACTATCAAACTTTAATATGAAAGGATTTATGTGTTGATTTACAGTTAAGAGTAACATGAGCCAGGCTCAGAAAACTCACAGACTACAATAACAATACAGTTAAGTTTAGAGCAGTAGGACATTAATTCGTAGCATCTGTAAGGGTGCCAGTCACAGAGGGAACAAACAGCTGGACTGTTTGGAGAGTACTGAAACTCATCATGAAGCTGTAAGCTCTTAAAACATCATATCTGACCTGATCAAGTGTTGCCTGTAGTTACTGATTATTGAAAATCATTTGTTGTCATTTTGTGAGCATGTGAGCACAATCCATCTCTCATTTGCAACATAAGACATAAAACAAATAAAGTATTTGTCTTCTAGACAAAAAAATCAGTTTCCACTTTCAAATGACTTGATCTGTCCTGACACACATGCCTATAATCTTAATTGCTACATTTTTTTGTGAATATCTTGATTGTTGTGAATCAAAGATCATTTAGAAAAAAAATTTATGATATGAGGGACCCCTCTAAATTGACATGAAACGAAACTTCTTTGGAAGAAAGTGCAAAGCAATGGCAACACAAAAAAAGAGTTAAAAGCACAGTGACCTCTGAAATTTGAACAGAAATACTCTAATTCACCTATAAATAACAAAAACTGCACTGAGGTATAATGAGTGTAATTATTTTATTCATTCTGTTTAATTACATTGTTTATTTCTTATGTTGCAGAGGATATTGACTCAGTTTACATTAATTAGTTTTAAAACTTCCTTGAATAAAATATTAATAAGTTAAAAACTGCTGAATTAGAGTCCTTTAAAAGACTCCTCGAATATTCTTGAACATGTGGTCACCCTTAATTTCACCCTTAAGTGTTTTTGACTTGTGGACGCATTTTATGGTGGTCTTAAAGTGAAAAACATTGACAAATAAGAAAACACACCAACAGTTAAACGATACAACATAAAACAAATTATAAAAACACAAAAATAATAATTTGCTACAGTAAATTTAAGCTCTTCAACAAAAGAACATCAAAAAACATGACAAAAAAAGACAACATATAAAAACACAACTTGCAAATTAGAAAAACTGCATATTTAAAAAAAATCACAACAAATCAAAGGATACATTAAAACTTAAAGATACAACAAATTAAAACTCAGGAAACAAATGAAAATACGAGAGAACAAATCAGATAAGGAAACACAAAAAAATAAATCAATTCAACAAAAACAAAACAAAGACAAATCAGAAACAACACAAAAAACTTGACTCAGAGCAACAACAGTTAACAAAACACAAGACAAATTTAAAATTTCAACATCAAATTATGAAACAAATCAAAAATTCAAGAGCAGAAGTAAGAAAATGCAAGTGCAAAGTAGAAAACACAACACAAAGGACTGCATTAGATCAAAAAACACAACAGCAAATTAAAAGCTTACAGTTTTGATTTGTTGGACTTTCTTTCTTGGTCTTGTATTTTTCTTTCTAGCACGTCCTTATTTTTGTTGTGTATTCTGATTTGTTGTTGTCTTCTTATTTCTGCATTTTCTGACTTGTTTTCTTACAATGGAGGCCACGTTAAAATAAAAAAAAAGTATGTTTAAAAAAATTAAAGTTACGAGAATAAAGTTGTAAAGATACGACAATAATCTCTTAAAGTTACGAGAAATAAAGACCAAGAGAAATGAGAATGAAGTCGAAAGTTATGAGAATAATCTTGTAAAATTATGAGAACAAAGTCATAAAGTTAAGAGGAAAAAGTCATGTATTTATGAGAATGAACTTGTTATTTTAGTCCGTAGAGGCTGTCAAAAGAGCAGCAGCCGCCTGTACAAAAATGAGGAATGAGCATCTAGTGAAGTTATACTTTAGTATAGGTTTCAAATAAAGAAATACTTCTTTTGGCACATCAGCATCACATTATCATAAGTATTAGGACCCTGAAAAGATACTGCAAGAAACTGGGGCTTTTCCAAAGAAAGAACCACACTGACTTGGAGGAAATGGTCTCCTTTTTGGAAGAGGAAATACACACTCTTGTGGTACAAAAAACTTTGAGAATTAAGTTTGTTTTCTATCTTAATTTTAATAGACTTATGACTTTATTCTCGTAACTTTATGACATTATTCTTGTAACTTTGTGACTTTATGCTTGTAACTTTTTGACTTTATCCTTGTAACTTTACATTTTTTTTAACATGGCCCTAATCCTTCATCATATTTTCTAATTTCTTCTTATATTCTGTGTTTTTTCTGTTCTGTTTTTTTTTGTTTGTTTGTTTTTTCCTTTCAGAGTTGTTTTTGAACTTCCTGATCTCTTTGTTTCTTTTTTGTCTGTGTTTCTGATTTGTCATCGTGTCTCATGCTTCGGGGCCACTGTGCATCCAAACCCAGACAGACTCTAAAAGCTCAGTGAGTGTTAGACAAAGACAGTTTTAAAGAGATGAAAACATTATGATTATGTTTGAGGTCCAGATAAAACCACACAGCCTTTGTTGTGGATAGAAGTATGTGACCTTCAGCACATACTGATGGTGGTCAGGCTCTGAGGACTTTGGGGGGAGGACATTGTTAAGTTTGAAAGGAGGAACAACTTTTCGATGAAAGTGCACAAAACAAACAGCTGCATTTCTGACATGTTTCTGACCTTCAGTCTCTGCATTATAATAATGCATGTATACAGATGGCTCAACTTGAGAGATTATTTTATTTCCACATTCAGTACTGTGGCCTTGTTACTGTTAAAGCTCCCTCCATTAAACACAAACATGCAAAGCAGCGTTTACAGGCACAACAAATTTCACTGATGCAAAATATAATAAACAGGATGCTGTTTGTTTCTGTTTACTGGTGCCAGTGAAGTTGCTGAATCATTTCCCGTGAGTGACATGGAAGTGTTTTGTCCTGCCATCATCCACTCTGACTTCAAGAAAAGGCCTGACGAGGTTTGTAAACATCCTCTCAGTCAATGTGCACTAAAAACTTTTCTGCAGACTAATTCTAGGAAGGTGCACATCTGCAGACAGGCTCTGCTGATACAAGGACTAGACTAGTTCCCCTTTCAGAGAAACTGAAAGAGTTTTTGTTTCTCTGTTTTTGAGTTGGTGCCATTTGAGCCCATCTAAAGGCAGTTTTTTTCGGCTATATGTGCTTCTCAAGTTGCCAAATCGAGCCCTTCATTTCCCTGAGGGGGTTCCTGCAGAGGGGACAAAAAGACGTAGCACCTCGAGCACACACTAGCCAAGGTTCCTGCCAAGATTAAAGGCACATTTCACTGTTTACGAGGACACTAATGCAGGTGATGATCTTATATCTCTGGTAATTCCTCTGTTGATGGATCACTGACGACTTTCTAACGGCGTGAATCACGTGGTTAAACAGACTTCCAGTGTTACAAACTTCTGACAACACAGCCACAAAGGATGAATGAACACTTGCCAATCCAATATTACCTGATGTGTAGATAAATGAAGTAGTATTTATATTTGATTTTATGTTTTATGCACATTCATTTTTCAGAGGTCCAGGAACTTGTTGAACTTCACTTGACGGTCTTTGTAATCTGTGCAGGAGATTTTATTGAAGAACCACTTGTTGCTGCTCATTCCCAAGAGGGAAAAGTTTGAAACTTTCTGTCTTTATGGCAAACTAATGCTGATGACTGATAACTGCACGCTCTTCACTGACGGGTAATGATACAAGTTCCTCTGCACATTCTGGTTTTGTACTTACTGCAATGTTTACAGCCTGAACCTTTTTTAAAAAACTGGAAGTATTCGTTCACACAGAGATTGAGCAGGCCTGGGCTCATTTGTATCAACATTTGTCCTGTTTCTAATATTTAAGAAGCATGAAATAAGCATACCATGATTATTTAGTACTGAAGGCAAAAGCTCAAAGTGAACCCAGGCCTGAATGTTTTTGTACAGTGTCTCTCCTGAGGCCCTTGGTCCTCTCTGAGAGTTTGTACAGTGTTCATTGTATGATGTAAATACACAATGTTGATAATCACTGTGTCTCTTTAGTTCAAGAAGACATGCCAGTTTAATCTTAAATCTGTGGCCAACAATATGTTGCCTTGACTGTGTAGCAGTTTTTGTAATTAAATACAAGTTACAAAAATAATCTTGTGTTTTCATTGGTAACAAGGACATGATATTTATAATTAACCTGTTGGGTCTGTATTCTGTGTTCTGTTGAGAGTTACTTTTACACAGTCTGTACATATTTTCAAATGTTAAATCTGAACAGTTTTCAAGCACTTTCAAGGTCAATTCTAAGTTTTCCAGCACATGAAAGCAGTGGGAAGTTTCCTATTTAAATAAATGCACATGTGCTTGTTCTTCAAATTATTTCACTTCCTCATTATGTAGAACTGGTATGATGGGATCAGCCAAAATGTGTTTTATAACAACGGTCTGCAGCACCAGGTCCTAAAGTGGAGCCATGAGACACTGAGGAGGGGTCATAAGGTGCTTTTCAGGACATAAAGAAGCCATTTAAGTTGATAAACACATGTACTCTGCACCTTGCCTTTATTACAATAACTATATATGGCCCAAAATTTATACTTATCAGGAACTGTACAAAAAACTCTACTTCTCAAAGCATGAATATGTTATTATCCTGATTACCAATTGTTTTTTTTGTATTTTTATTTGGTTAAAAATGTGTAAAATCTACTCCAACGTGGGAGGTGTACAATAGCCCTGATTTGTGAAATAAAAAAGGATATCAAAGTAAACGGAGATAGGTTTGTGCTCGATAACGGGGATATAATGAGTGTTGTAGACCAGGCGTAGCTGACACGGTGCCCACGAGCACCTGGTCTGCAGGGAGCCTCTTATGTGCCTGCAGGGACATCCTAAAATAGCTCAAGTTACCACCACAGAGCCTGAAATGATTACACATTATAATGTTCTTGTTTTGCAAGTAAATCATACCTACATCTATACAAAAATAAATGTAACGTTAAATTTAAAAAACGATTTTCTTTAAAGCTTGGACCTGTGAAGGGCAAAGTTTACGGTGATTTGCTGACGCCGCACCTCGATCACTGATGCCGGCTGAAGCCTTTAGTGCCACTCATGCTGTTTAACACACGTATGTGTAACGTGCTAATATTATTTATTAGTCTTTTGTAATTATCATTGTGAGGAATCATTGAAAGTAAAATGTGAACATAGTGTCAAACGTAGCCCATCAGATTCATATATTCTTTATTTTAATATAAACCGTACAAATTAACCCCTTTTTTTTTTTACCTTTTTTGTGTTTTTCATGCCAGTGTAGGAAAAAGCTAATAAGTAATTGTTTAATACTATGAGCAACATGATGCTTTAACCATGTCAAAGGACAGCAGGGTAGTCTGTAATAGTGGTTGTCCAACCATAAGTGACAACCACCAATTAATCAATCATTATTTGTATAGCGCCAATTCATAACAAGTGTTATCTCAAGACACTTTACAATTACCCTTTTAGATGGATTTCTGCATGAGGCTGCAAATCTTTACCTTTTCACAATCTTTAAATCTTTAAAGGAGGACCTTCTTTTGTCGTTAACAGAGCTAGAAGGTGGGTAATATCATAAGGTTTCTCTTTGTAAGATTTAAAAGAACTCCTGGTTTTATAAAATGTGATCTGTCAAGTTTTATTGTGTTGCTGAAATTTTACCACATTTTCTAATTAACTTTTGCTTTTGTTTTTGGATAAGTATTTCATAATTGAGACAATTTTCAATTGGATTGATTTAGACATTATTTAAATAAGCCCAGCAGATATTGTAATTCATGATAAAAGGCTATACTGCTTTATTTTGGATAGGCTGTGCCCTGAGAGTAGGGCTTGACATTACATGTGCATTGAGTAAAAAAGTTTGAAAACCACTGCTCTATATAACCTCATTTATGGGAAACTGCATGTGTGACCCCAGGTTTTGCCCTGAAATGTACCTGCTGCCCCCTCGTATTTCCCCTCCCCCACTCTTCCATTGACCGTGCTGAAAAACCTGCTGAGAGTGGCCAAGTGTGAACAAACATGTCAGGATGTTTTCCAGGCTGCATGTGGGAAAAGGGGGGCTTCTGACTGCTATTTTGGGGGTCTTGGTCTGAAAAGTTTGAAAACCCCTGATCTTCAAAAGGATATTGACTATCTTGAGACTACAGATCGTGAATATAACTGCTCATACAAATAAAATCACTTTACGCTAATTATAAAACTTAAATATGATGATCAAAAATGTCATATACAGCAGTTTTCAAATTTATTAGACCACCTGTGATAAATACGAAAAAACAATCATTTAGAAATCTTTCGAAAACTTAAAACTGTTTTGAACAGGAAAGAGGACTTTAAACTGAATTTACCTTTTTATTCTGAATCTCAGCCGGCACACTGGGCCTCTGTGAGGTTTTTCTGTTCAGGAGTGCAAGTAAATAACTGTAATCTGACATCTTAATAAAGGAATAATGATGTGCTTTACTCTTTTTTTGTAAAACATATTTTGAAAATTCATGGTTAAAAATGATAATTTTATTTTAGCATTAAAAATATTTAAAGACCTACATACTGCTGTATTAACCATTACAGAAACATATAAAAAGACTACGGTAATTACCAATGCTGTTCATTTAGGGCATATTATTATTGTTACATTAAAACCTTACATTGCACTGTACCTCCAGTTCACACAGTCACTGCCTGACATTCTTCTGAAGAGTGACTGACTTTTCCAAAAATACTTTATTTTGAAGGTTGTCAATTTTAATGATAAATGTAAAATGCTCTGAATAGATAGAGAAATAAAAAATCCATTCATTTTCTGGCGTGTGAAATACTTACTTTAGCATTTTCAAGCTCTTGATCTGAAATTCATGTACGATTTAAATCTAGAAAATTCAACATTAAAATTCAAGCATATTTCAGGATTACAAAAAATATGTAAACCTCCCATATTCAGGATTTCATTTGAGGCGTATTTGCAACAATGACATAGGCAACTCTTCTGAACTGACGTGAGAGACACAAAGAGAATTAAATATAAAATTTATTCAGCAAAATGTACAACAGCTGCATAAGCCATCTTACAGCTCAAATATATAATTTGTTTTACTTCCTCTCTTTAAGAGTGGAAAATAATATTCAACTTTGCTTTGCTTTCTGTAATGAACTGTGAAAACATTCATAAAAAAACACACACTGGCTCACATTTATCAAATTTTTTCAAAGCAGGACAGAGAATCTGAAACTCAGTGTGAGTTGGTTTACCAGGATGAAAGGATCAAAAATTCAGCTGAATAGAGATGCTTTAACGTCACATGAAGACAAAAAAAAAAAAAAAAAAAATACAGAACAATAAATCTTAACTGGTGCCGCCAGAGGTGTGTAGACTGTGTTGTTAAATGTCACTTTTGTGTCTCCCCTAAAACATCAATCATTGCAACTAACTAAAGTGCATCCCAACAAAGTCTCTAAAATCTATCATTCAGCCACCATCCTCTCAAAACTCTGAAAACACTTAAGTTTACTTTCCTTAAAAACTAAATTACAACTTCAACTGTTTTCAAAACTTAAGAAAGACATCTCCCAGAATGTTCTTCAGCACCAACAATAACTCCGACATTATAAGATTGTCGAGTTGTGTTCTTCGTGTGCCCTCTGTAGGTGTGGTGTGATCATCCTGTCTGTTCATTCCTGTCTGGAGACGTTTTCAAACAAAAACAATAAAAACTGATTCTCGAACAGTCACCGACTTCAGATCAACACTCCTGCTTTGAAACTAAAAACACGCCAGACAAACGTCGGGATGGCTTGGCGGAGCGGGATGACATCATCAGTATGCACCTCGCAGCCCGCTGCTCCGTGAGCCTCCACCCCCTCCAGAGTTACCGTAGTAACCACCTCCACCTCGACCTGGGAGCGTGAAGAATGGAGAGGTTCATGTTACTGGGACTGAGGTGATCTAAAATAAGTTTGTATAAGTTTATAACATATACAGTATCTTGCCAGAAGTATTCACTCGCCCATCCAAATCATTGAATTCAGGTGTTCCAGTCACTTCCATGGCCACAGGTGTATAAAATCAAGCACCTCGGCATCCAGACTGCTTCTACAAACATTTGTGAAAGAATGGGTCGCTCTCAGGAGCTCAGTGAATTCCAGTGTGGAACTGTGATAGGATGCCACCTGTGCAACAAATCCAGTCACGAAATTTTCTTGCTACTAAATACTCATCAGTCAGCTGTTAATGATATTATAACAAATTGGACGCGATTGGGAACGACAGCAACTCAACCACGAGGTGGTAGGCCACGTAAAATCACAGAGCAGGATCAGCGGATGCTGAAGTGCATGGTGCACAGAGGTCACCAACATTCTGCAGAGTCAACAGCTACAGACCTCCAAACTTCATGTGGCCTTCAGATTAGCTCAGAGCATTTTAAAGAGGGCTTCGTGGAAAAGGTTTCCATGGCTAAGCAGCTGCATCAAAGCCTTACAACACCACGTTGATGCTTCTGGACTCTAGAGCATGCTTCAGCATAAAAAGACATTTTGGACAATTTCATGCTCCCAACTTTGTGGGAACAGTTTGGGGAAGGCCTCTTCCTGTTCCAACATGACTGTGCACCAGTGCAGCAAGCAGGTCCATAATGACATGGATGAGTGAGTTTGGTGTTGAAGAACTTGACTGGCCTGCACAGAGTCCTGACCTCATCCCGAAGGAAAATCTTTGGGGTGAATCTGACAAGAAGGCCTGGCTCACAGTCTCTGCTCTGACATCGGTGTCTGACCTCACAAATGTGCTTCTGGAATAATGGTCAAAAATTCCTATAAACACTCCTAAACCTTGTGGAAATCCTTTCCAGAAGAGTTGAAGCTGTTATAGCTGCAAAGGGTGGACCAACATCATATTAAACCCTATGGATTAAGAATGGGAGGTCACTCAAGGTTATATGAGTGTGAAGGCAGACGAGCAAATACTTTTGGCAAGATAGTGCATCAACTGAAGCTCAGTCCTCAACCTCTCATTGACTTTTTTCATTTTGAGTTTTTTTATTCTGTTTAAAATGATACAAAGACAAGACTTACTCATTTCAGCAGCTCCACTGGCTGTAGAGTTTAGAAACAGCTCAATATAGCGATGTTCTGCGGAGAAAGAATGAACTGATCATTGATTTTAGTTTTTTAGTTTCTTGAACTGTTTTAAAGATTTAAAATCAATAGATAAACCACAAACTTTCTCATGTATAACAATGACGTGAATGCATTATCATTTGGTGAGACCCTTAAATCCCTAAAGGCGATTTAAGTGAGTTTTTATCTATGTAAGCACCAGACAACATTATGTTGGTACAGGGGTGGCTTGGTCTTCCACACTTTAAAACCCAGAATATTTTAATCTGTACTGCAGAAATACTTCTTTCAGAGCTCTGATTGTCTTTATAAAAATGATCTTTTCCTGCTTCAAAAAAACAGTTCTTTAGTTTAGATCCTCAGTCATCTGACAAACCCATGGCTGCTCCTCTGTGAGGATCTATGAGCACAGAAATATTTTTGTGGTCAATGTGCCTCTTTATATCATATGATGCTCTCTTCTGAGATACACTTGAAAGTTATTTTATTTTTCTTATTTAGAGCATGAGAAAGAGGTGTCACAAAGATCAACATGTGTACTTGTAAGCTGACACTGGGGGAAAAAAGAGGACATACGCATGTGGTTCTTGTCTTTGGACATGGCTGCCACAGCATCTTCATGGGAGCGGAACTCCACGTCCGCTTCTCCTGTCGACTTTCCGTTTGGAGCCACGTCAATGTGAACCCTCAGTGGAATCAAAGGCAAGAAGAACTACATAGGGAAACAAAAATGAGAAAATGGTGACAGGTTTTAGACTTAAAGGGCCTCATACAAAGACACATCACTGTTTACTCCAAGACATTATTGAGAGACATTATTTAGAACAGCAAAATGCATTAAAGATGCCTTTCTTTTTTCGTTAAATTAGGGAAGCTAATTAAATGTAAGCCGTTATTAAGGTAAAGCATGCCTTTGTTTGATCTGGTGAGGGATGCATTGGGGTACTTGTTTACCACTCCAAAACAATGGTAGTAATACTGCAGATTTTTCACAAATGTCACAAAGTTGAACAAACTTCAAGCTTTACAGCATTAATTAAATACAGCTTCCAAATTAATCCCTCATACAGCTTAGGAACAGAACAGAAACAGAATAAAGCAACCCGGAATATCGTGGACAAAAACAAGTGTAAATGTCTTGAATTCTGGCAGCACAGACAGGATTTACGCAGAGTTCTTTCACTTGTATTTTACACCTTCACAGACCTATCAATGCCTTAATACCGTTAAACATTCATGATACAGTCATGACCAATCAAACAGTATAATGAAACATAAGCCGTGACAACACAGCTCTGGTCATCAGGTGTTTTTGTATGTATCACTGCTTTCTATTGATAACTAGAAAGCACTTGGAGAGTGCAGACCTCCGCCAAGTGCCACAGTTCCCCCTATTTGTCATTTGCACCATAAATATTAGTCCCACATTTATTTTAACTACATTATTAGATTCCTTGACCATGAAAACATACCATTAGCAACTGGATTCATAATGATATCAATATTAGTTCAGTAGTTATTCATGAAAAATTTTCCTTAATGGCGGTTTTCTTCTGGATCTAGCTCCCTAGCTTTTGAAGATACAGCAAATCCATTGGCACCTTCCAAATTCCATAATGCCATGGCTATTTAATGGTGTTTGTTGCGTGTTTATAGCCTCATTTGTTCTCTTCCTATGATGAAAATTCCAAAGGTCCCCTATTTTTTCATATTCTGGATCATAGAATCCGGAATTATTCTTTATCCGGATCAGTCTTTGATAGACTGGAGAGCGTGTTAGAAACTTGTCCTGTATTTTCTTCAGTCGAAAATGGCCCTATCTCCCAATGTTAAAGAATCCTTTAAAAAATTCCTGGATCCAGACGGAGATCCGTATCGCTTCCAAAATCTAATCATTTGTTCCTTAACTTAATCCGGACATTCCCTGAAAATTTCATCAATATCCGTCCATAACTTTTTGAGTAATGTTGCTAACTAACTAACTTACAGACAGACGAACAAACCCTCCCAAAAACATAACCTCCTTGGCAGAGGTAAAAATTTAAAAAAAAAGTTAAGAGCAGGAGCTAAATTGAAATAAATTCCTTATGATCAGGTATATTTTAGTTTATGCAAAAGCCACTACTTGCTCTTAATGAACTAAGAAGTTCCCATTTAGATCATCTGCAATCAATAAAAAAGAAAAGCCTTAAGAGATTTTAAACCACAGTCGATGTAATACTCCCAGAGGGAGGCCCTCATGAGGAAACTGAATTTAGTGCTTTATTTGGACATTTTGGCAACAACCAGTCTGCAAAGCTGCTTTTTAAATGAGAGACGATCAAAGCTGTTGGTGTGTGTGTGTGTGTGTGTGTGTGTGTGTGTGTGATCTTACTTTAGCAACGTCCCCCTCTGTGGCGCGGAAAGGTAACCCCCTCATGTGGACAAAGTGGCCGCTGTGGAAGCCTGAACCACCGTCACCTTGAGTACTGTAACCATGGCTTCCCACCCCTGAGCACAAACACAAACAGACTATTAACTCTGCCTTCAGTCATGATGAGTAGTTATCTTGCACAAACAAAACTGGCATGAACTGTGAGAAACACCCTGAAAGCATATCTGACAGATTCAGGGAGAAATTAAGGTGGTCATAGCACTCTCCACGTTACGAAACCCACCATGAGTCCTTTTTATATCAGACAATGTTGACTTCAAAGTGCTTCAGTGATTCATTTTGAATAAAAATTAACTAATCACTGACATAAATAGCATTTTTAACACTGTTCAGTTTGGCTGGGAAACTGCTGGAGTGGCCCCCTCACTATGAACTTGGCCTTTCAAACATTAACTCAGAACAGCCTTGTGACAGACTCAAGATAGTCAATAATGAATGAATTTACCTCTGCCTCCTCTCTCTCCTCTCACTCGATCATCAAACATGCCATTTCCAAAACAGTAGTTGTTGAAACCATTGTAGTTGTCAAAGCCTCCATAACCTGCAGACAAACAGCAAAATAATGGACTTAACTCACACATTGATCATTTTTAATGACCTGAATCCATTAAAGTATTTTTATATTTTAAGTGTGAAGTTTCAGACAGCAACAATTTGAAATGAATGAAGAAGAAACTTTGAAAAACTTTTTAAACAAACTGAGAAAAGTTTATGAAAGTTGGAGCAAGCTGAAGAGGGAACGGAGGGATTTTTTTCTCATGATTGGGAAAGAGAGTTTTTCAGACAGTTCATCGACACATTCTTCTAGAAAAACCTTTTAAGTCTGTTTCTTTGCACAGTATGATACACGGTAAATTGTGAGGTCTTTCAGAGCTCTAACAGTACCATAAAAATTATAGTGTTTATTTCCTAAAAAAAAAAGTAAAAGGTTTTCAACCCAGGAACCCAGATCTTTACCAAAAATACATCTTTACTATCTAATCATATCATTTTAGGGACATTTCTAAATTATTAAATACAATAAATTTAAGATGCTAGAAAGCAATTATTTCATTAAAAGATTTTCTACTTAAAAAATGAACAGTGAAGACCTTTAAATTTGGGCCAAATTCTCCTTGTATTTTTTTTTTCTTTTTTTATGCAAACGATATAAAATAATTTCACGAAGAACATTAAAACAAATATCATGTACAGCACTTTAAAAAAGTAGCTACAAAAAATGGCTCCTGCATCCTTAAAGCTGTTATCCTTACTCCTTTATTTAAGAACTGTGCTTACCGCCTCCATAGCCCCCTCCACCTCTCATTGTGTCCATCAGAGCCCCACCACGGCCAGGCCCTGTCCCAAAAAACCCTCCTCTGGGGCCTCCCATCATGGGTCTGTCATACGGGCCTGGTCTCTGGGCTCCCATCCCCCGCCGGGGCAGCTCATAGTAGGCTCTGATCTCATTACGGCTGCTTTTAAAAATCTCTATATACCTGCAATATGAGACGCCCATATGGTGGAGGAGAACAGAGTTAAGGTGTAGAAATGTCAAAGTCTGGTTTACATGTACAATTAAGACTGACAAATAAAAAGATACACATACAATAGTGGCTACAATATTCACCCTGTTTTCAAAATCTTAACTGAGAGACTCCATACTCATTATTAGCTGGGCTAGGGGCTGTCATAGAGAATTTACACACCAACCTCACCTCTTGTTGCTGAGATTAAAATCATTTAAAAGCTGCACCACTTGTTTTTCAATCAAAAACTTATATGTCCTGTTCTGCACCTCCACACTAAACCCCTCCTCTAAAACAAATCATCTATGGGGTCAGTTTTAAGACATCAATCTTAAGTGCCAAATGATGCTCTAACACATTTTGATTGACCTCCCAGGCCTAGTATGACAAACATTTAACTGTCTTTGGTAAAAAAAATACTCACACCATCTTGAGATTACAGAAACATCCCTTTATATCTCGTAATTCACTTTGTGTCAAAACATAAACCCATTGAACCCAACCCCTTAGCATTTAATAAATAAGACATGACCCACCCAATTAAATCACCCACTTCATTACTTTAACCAGAATTATTCTTACACACCACCCAGAATTAGTTTAACCATCCCATTAATACCATAATTACTCTTATATGACCACCCAACAAATACTACAATAGAAGCCAAACCCAGTCCAGCCCGTCCTCTTCCCGTCTGTCCCACCTGTGCCCTATTCTTTCCTTGTGTTTCCCCAGAGCCTTTTCTGCTATCTCCTTTGAGGCAAACTGCACGAAGGCTTCCCCTGTGCTCCTCCCCTGGTAGTCCACTGGCAGAGTAATCCCATTTGGCACGATTCTCAACCCTTCAACCCAAGCACACATAAATACATAGGTCGGTAGGTAGACTGATAGATGTATGAAATAGATAGAACAACACCCACTGTAGCTTTTAGGGTCAATAAATGTCAAGATAACAAATGAAAGCAGCTGTAGCTTTGAATTAGACTGTTAAACAGGGGCATTCAAAAAGACTGAATTTACATCTAAAAGGTAAAAAACACTTTAACATAAACTGAGTCAGCCTGATCAATAACTGAAAAGTGAATTCATTTATATAATTTGCCTAATACACAACATAATTAAGGCACCAATTGACTTGTAAATCTGTAGCATTAAATGACACTCAATCATAAAAATGGTTGGTTGATGACTGATGAAGGCTGACAGTGAGCAGAGTCACTGTACTGACCCCAGATCAGCTAAACCTGCACAGCCCATCCTTTGATTTGACTTGATTAATGAGCACAAACATTAGTTTAATAAATTGTTTGAAGTAAAACTAAACTAAAGTCAACACCATTATACTACAGTAAACTACAAATACACACAAACATTACACCATGACACAGTGACATGCTGGCTAAATTCAAACTATGTTCATATCATTTACTGTATTTAAGTGGGAGTAGATTTCAAACACGGGATTTGCATCTTTTCACATTCACCGTTCTGCTTGTTTGTTTATGTTTTGAAGGAACACATACTTGGGACAGCAGACACTGTCTGTAATCTAGCATAATTACACTATGTGGCCTTGTAATAGTGCTGTTCTTTAATATGCAATGTTTCTCCAGAATAAATTACAGTTATTATTATTACAATTTTGTCCGTAGTATGTGTACGAACATTTTTACCTTTCTGTTATATGAGACAGTACTCAGCGCTAAGTGCGAGTTAACAGTTGATAAGTCAAACGCTGTTGTTCAGACTTAACTGTCCCAAGAGAAAAAACAGCGTTGAAATGCTATAATTAAAAAAAAATCTTAATCTGAATTTAAAGAAATAACTAAATGTAGACTTGTAGGACACTTATTCATAAGATTTCTATTTTTAGATCAGCATTAGCAAGACCATTATGTGCAAGATATCAATAAATGAAAGTTGATTGTATATTAGCTTGGAAGTATTATTACAGTTTTTTCTGAACTGTTTTGTAGAACAATCTAGCGAGACTGTTTGAAATTTCCTTAGTGTAGTTTAAGTCAAATTAAATGACATATAGACTAGACTTTGAACTGCCAGCCAAGTGTATACCTGAGAAAAACTGAACTATCTCCTCCTTGCTGCAGCCAAAAGGAAGGCCTCTGAGTCTCAGCATGCAGCCACTGCAGCCGTCATAATCAGCAGGACCGCTACGTTTCAGCACCCAGTCCATCTCACTGCGGTTTGACTTGAACACTGATTCAGAAACAAACACTTTTCATTACTAAAATAAACCAATTTAAGAGATTTTTTATCTAATATATTGCTCACATATAATCTTTCAAATGCATATGGGTGATCAATCCAACTAGGGATGCACAATATTGGATTTTTGCCGATATCCTATATGCCGATACTTTTTTATTCATTATCGCCGATACCGATATTTCTGGTCAAGAGCACAAGCTCTATACTTAAGAAAAATGGACTTGTTTCTTTCAGTGTTACAGTATATTTTTGTGAGGAACAGCTGTAAAACAAGAAAAACAGCATTTAACTTTTGCAACAATGAAACTCTTGAATTTTAAATGTACCAATGCAGTGCTGAGAAGGTGCATCAATATTGTACATTTGTGTTATTTGCCAATATTCCAGCCGATATATGGCCGATATGTGTGGCCATATGTATCTCTCCACAGTGCACTGATGCATAAACATAGTGGGTGAAACTTTAATATTTTCACCATTAAAGTCTATTGTGCAACAGTTAAAGAGGAACTCTTTTCAGAAAAAATGTTGTTTCGTACCTTCTATGTATCTGTGCCCCATGTATTTACGGTCCTTAGAAAGGGCATTCTTGAAATCCTCTGCAGTTTTCAGCTCAATAAATGCCTCTCCACTTGGACGGCCCTCTTTAGAGTAGGTGAAACACACTCCATTGACTTTCCCAACGATGTCACAGTCTGTAAAAGAGTAAGACTAATTATGAAGACTGGCATTTGTAGTAGACTTCACATGACTTAAAGCCAAAGTGTGGTTTTGTTGTATGTGAGTTATTAGGTGAATGTGGAGTCTTACAGCAGATGTTTTAATTCACATCATTATAAATGCTTTTGCAAGAGAAACAGCCCAGTCTCATCATCAGTTTTAATCAAAAATGTATAGAGCATCATTTTAGATTTTCAGTCCAGACTTACACATATTAAAGGGATAGTTCAGTATTTTTGAAGTGGGGTTGTATGAGCTCCATATGGCCACTAAGTACATTAGATGCATTAGAAAGTTCTCTCCTCTCCCTCGGTAAGCCACAGTCTGTAAGAGTCTGTTATGCAGAACTAGCCGCAAACAGGAAAGTATTGCACCAAATACAAAGGGTATTTTCTCCGCCTACAAGAACTCCCATCAAAAAATAATACCAGAGTTTAAGAGTACGCTACCTAGAAAATTTTTGAGAGCATTAACTTTTCGGAAAAATAAAGTTTATCTGGAACTAACTGACTCACGTCACATATTCCTCCGCACTGCGCTGCCGCGAGCCGCGCAATGCTAATACACAACAGTAATGGTTGTTTGTGAGAGAGAGAGAGAGAGACAAGTAGTCTGCAATGTTATGGTAAACAGCTTCCTCTACTCTGCTTGTCTGTCTCTGACAGATCATTATTACTTACTTTGAGGATAAACTGTCATTAGGTCCTTCAGGTTTGGGACGTTTTTCAGGTTTATCTTCGAAAAATTGAAGAATGCCCGCAAAACTCCGGGAGTCAGAAGAGCAGGAAAATCTGCATGATGAGTGATACAGATGGTGTGATGGTTTCCATCTGCAGCAGCTCTCCTTCTGTGAACTCTAGTTCATACAGATGTCCTCTTGGCTCCAAAGTGAAAGGAACTTTATCGTCGCTGTCATAATCACTCACTTTTAATTTCCTACGTTGTCTCTTCCTTACACCGCTAAGAGTCAGAACAAAAGAATTACAATACTTGATAAATATTACACGAGGCTACAATCAGCGTCTGAAGTCGCTAGCTTGTTGACACTTACAGCTGAGAGGGAGGCAGAGTGATTCAGCGGCTCGCGGCAGCGCAGTGCGGAGGAATATGTGACGTGAGTCAGTTAGTTCCAGATAAACTTTATTTTTCCGAAAAGTTAATGCTCTCAAAAATTTTCTAGGTAGCGTACTCTTAAACTCTGGTATTATTTTTGATGGAAGATCTTGTAGGCGGAGAAAATACCCTTTGTATTTGGTACAATACTTTCCTGTTTGCGGCTAGTTCGGCATAACAGACTCTTACAGACTGTGGCTTACTGAGGGAGAGGAGAGAACTTTCTACTGCATCTACTGTACTTAGTGGCCATATGGAGCTCATACAACCCCACTTCAAACAAACTAACTGTCCCTTCAACAACAGCCACTTCATAGCTGTCACAGAATACAGATGTGTGTTCTCACCTGAGAAGAAACCGGCGACCTCCTCCTGTGTGCAGGACCAAGGTAGTCCTCTGATCCGAACAACATATCCTTCTTCATTCAGAGACATCCTCACCCCCTCAGAGAGCACAATATAGCAGCAGGTCATCAAATTACAATGTCAATAATTCCTTTGTGAAAATACTGTAACAGACACACCCAACAGTCAACATCCCACAAAGATGATGATGACGATGAACTTTATTAACCAGAAAAACCTCTGAGATTAAAAATCTCATTTGCAAGAGTGTCCTGGCCATAACAGGCAGCAGTAAATTTACGCAGTTACAGACATAAGACAATTACAGACACATAAATATCAACCAATCGAGTCAGAGTCACAGAGTAAAAAATGATAAGTCAAAGCATCTACAGCCTGCTTCATCTTCCTCCAATGCCTTTAACCTGCACTGAAAAAGATTTTAAGAGACCAGCTCTCCAAGACCCAGTTTTTCTTGCACCAGTTTTAAGTCTGCAGGAGCAGTATATCTGAAATGAAGAAATACTGCACGTAGCCCCTTACCTTCTCCCTGCACAGGGATTTTGTGACAGACTGCATCATGTGTGCTTTAAAGTATCATTAACAAGCACAATTATTTTGTATCTGCATTAACTAACTAGCAATTCATATTTTTCTGTTTTGTGATGTTCCCATCACTTTGCACCTCAGAGTTTCTGACAAAGTTATGCCACTTCTCTTTTGTGGATTAAAGGAAAAAGTTTTTTTTTTTCTTTTTCTTAATCCAGGTGAAAAAAAAACTAACAGGGTGGGGCATAATATTGTCCTTACTGCCAGAGGGCCAAGCTGTTGGAAATTGTGGGTAAACTGTACTTAAAAAATACAATTACCAGGGATGCATGATTTTATCCGTATGATATCTGTAATCGGTAATATAGGCATATATTTGCTTAAAAAGCTGAATATCAGTATTGGCCAATACTGAAACTTTTGCAGATATTTACAGTCAATATATCAGCCATACATATTGGCCATGTGTCGTCAGTAATATCAGCAAAATACACAAATGTACCACATTTCTTCGCCTTATCATCACTGCAAGGGTACAATTAAAAATCAGAGTTTTTTTTTCCCAAGAAGGAAATGGTTGTTTTCTTGTTTTACATCTATTCCTTCCACAAAAAGCTGTGAAACCGAAAGCAACAAATCAATTTGTCATTTTATGCTCTTGACAAAAAATATTGGTACCAACTGTAATGCATTAAGAAATATCTGCGCATTGGATATTGTCCAAAAAAAAAAATAATATCATGCATCCCTTTAACAATTACTTATTAACAAAAGTAAAAAGGCTTTGTTGAAAGTCATTATGTTAACATACAGTTGATCCAAATGCACAACAAAGGCTAAAACTAAGACAGGCTTGGCAACTTTTTCAACTGATTTAAAAAAGAATATGCTTATTATGGAAGTATGTTTTACTAATGTTTTCAGTTGCAAATCCTTTTATATAATGCATATAAAGGAGACAACTGAAAAATTTTAGCCAATTATGGCTCCCTGTCTTTGAGATCCTTTTTTACAGTAAATATTGTAACATTTTCTTGGCCACATCATAGGAGTAAGGAGGCTAGATTAATTGTGAAAGTTTTTCTTCGAAACTGAGAAAGTTGCATTGGTGACTGTATTAAAAAGAGCAAGTAAGCAACAAAAGTAGTTTAGAATATAAATACAAAACATGTTAATGTGTATTTATATGAGATGTTAAACTGAAGTCTTCTGTCTATAATAACAACTTTTTGTAAAACACATATGATAACAAAAAACACTTTATATTTACTTTCAGTAATGTACCAATACTTATTGAAATATGTTAATCTCCTATAACAGGAAAGGCCCATAAATAATCTTACATTTATACCTGTACAGACGGATGTGTTTGATACTATTTTATCTATTTTGCATGAGATTTTAGTCCTTTTTGTATCACATTTCTCCTAATCATAATAGTAAATGTGTGCTCAAGTTATAGCTACTTTACTGAATTTACACAGCATTTTGTTTTAACAGTGAATCTACTGTTATAATTCCTTGAGACCCTGTCTGCATCTTGACCCTACTGTTTCACTTATTATTCTTAAGTTAAGTGTTCATCGTCCTCTTTCCTCATATTTCTATGTATGTCTACGGACTGAAAACCAAACATTGTACAACTAGGTTTAAACATTGAGCTTACATTCGGGTCATATTCACATTATATCCTTTAAATAAACTAGCATGTGTAAGAGGTGCAAACATAGTATCTTGAGGTACTGCCAACCCAAAACCAAGTGGTAAATATGAGATAAAAAGCACTATAATCAAAGTTGTGACAGCAGCAGCATAGTTCAGGAGGCTAAAGCTAACCTGAGTTACTTCCTCCTTCCAGCTGAGTATGAAAGTGCTCTCTGGTCAAACTTTCACGCATGCTAACATTTCACATCGTTTCCTGACCTTACGGCGTTGTAATTCATTAAAGTAACTTCTCCGAATTTCGCCAGGGTAAATAATAGTAATACTTGATGGTGAGTTAGCTGACAATGCTAACCGTCTCTGTACTTTCAGACAGGCGTGCTAATATTAGCCTGTTAGCATTAGCAGTTAGCGGGCTAAGGGCTAAAGCTAACTGTAGGACACTGACAGCGGTCAAACGTTAAATACGAGCCGTCACGATTTCCCCCGGCCGTCAGCTGTCACTGATGAATGAAACATGCCCCCTGATACATGTATGACAGCCACTTGTCAATGATGTCTCAAACCAATAAAATATCTTACAGTCGTCTCTCTCGTCCCAACGTCTCTGCTCCTGCCCCGAGCCTCAGGTGTCACTTCTAGCGATCCAGCCCAGGTACGTTATCGCGAGACTTGACAATAAAGTAACGTCTCCTGTTTGTGTCTGTGTGCAGCAGATATCGCCAATCATTACCAAACAACTATATTGGATCAAAACAAACAATATGTAATTACATTGTGTATTATTCATTAACGTTGGTAATATTTTATTGTAGGACGACTTATGAGGGGAGAGGCAGACCATAAAAGAGGACTGTATGATCATTTAAAGTAATAAATTGAAATGATGGCTTAAAGGGACATACATGTTACACATTGAATTTAGCTGTCGATAGGTTGCGATTAAAGAAATGCACAGTCACTTGGAGTTGAGAATAGGATTCAAGTATAATTTTTAATTTATAGATTTATAGATAGATAGATAGATAGATAGATAGATAGATAGATAGATAGATACCAGATGCCTTTGTGGCTCATTGTCAAAAGAAGAACAAATACATTATGTAAGCAGATTTTTTTTTTTTAACGTGAGTTCTGATCAAACTTCAAACGAATTACACATTAATGAAAAACATCTTTCCCAAACTATCAGCCAGCGGAACATACAATGACTGTCTTGTTGCAAGAGCAGATTGCGCAACCTCTGCCTGAGCCAAATACGACAATAATAAAATCTTTTCAGGACTCTGTCTACGCCCCTCCGCCCTGCAAATGAAAACATGGTGAATATCTGGCAACCCTGACTGTGAGAAAGTGACGCGGAGGGGCGTCTGCTAAAACCAGACAGGCAGGACAAAGTTCGCTGACAGCAGCAGCACAACTTAGGCAGTTATCGCCTCAGAGCAGTCTGTCTAACTTTCACCTCACCCCTCTCTCTACCACAGTAATAATGGAGATCCCGGTGTATACAGTTGATGCCTTCACCAACTTGGCGTTCAAGGGAAACCCTGCTGCTATTTGTCCTCTCATGCATGTGAGTAGACCGTACTGACAGCCTGGACTTACGCAGCCTGTTCTGGAGAGGGTCTGGGTGATTGGCCTCTTTTTAAAATCATTGGAGTTTAATAATACTTTTGCTGTTCAGTATTGCCCTTTGTAAACGTGTTTTTAAAGCATTCTTTCATTTAAGCTTGTCCACTGTTTCACATTAACACACAGCAGCCAGTTTTCACACGTTTCTTTCAGGAGCTGAGTGATGACCTGTATCAGAAGATTGCAGCAGAGATGAACCTGGCAGAAACAGCCTTCATCACCAGGATCAACCCGTCTGATGACTTCACAACAGGTTTGATCAAGTAAACTTAGTTCAATTAAAGCAGTTTGTCTTATTCATTAAAAGTACAGTGTGCAATCAGTGCACTGAAATGCAGGTTTACACACTTTTATCCATCAAACTAATGGACAGTGGAAATTATTACACTTTCCTATATTTCACCTAAGGTCAAGGATATTTAAGGTGCATCTGTCATTTTAAATATAATCATACATATGTGCTCTAATAAATAAAGCTATTTTTTTCTATTTTTAACTTAAGAACAGGACTATTTTCTCAGTTTGATTAAACAAGTCAAAGTATAACAGATAATAGTTATATCATTTTGGGGCAATTGTTACAGTGAACAAAATGTATCAAAGTCAATGTATCCAGTATATATATATATAAAATTCCTACTAAATTTCTGGTACTTTGAGTTCAATGAGAAGACTATCAGCTTACACAGCTAGCTGGCAAGTTATCCCACTGTTGCAGTATTTTATTTTTTAGACAAGTTTTTATGGATTTTAAAAATATTTATGTTTTCTCATTATCGTGGCAGGTAGTCTAGTAAGTTATAACACACCGAGTTTTTCCTACATGAGACAAGCTAGAGTTATAAAGCTTATTTTACACAAGGTCATTATGATTCTCTTTATTCTTACCCAAAATTAGCCTGCTTAGTTTTCCTTAGCAGGAGTTTGAGATAAGAAGTTATGTTAATGGATAACTTTTAATGGGATGAGCATTATTTTTCCTTTAAAGTTTGAGGTTAAGATGACATTTAATTTAAACTAAGAGTACTTTTATTCCCAAGCTATTTGTAACAATTTAGCATAAATAAAATATGCAAATATAGTTGTTGTCAGCTGGTGCACAAATGTTTATTTCAGCTACCTTATAGGGGTGATTGTATTGTATCATTGTAAATGGTATTTTTAAATAATATAACAGAATTGGAGTACATTTAAAATGCATGAAAACCTAATATTTTCGCTTTAAACCCCAAATAAAAAGAAACTATGACTATTTGCGACATGTTCACATTATTTTGTAATATATCTATTTTTTCATTGAATCATCCAGTTGTGGTTTCACTAATAAGTAAATTAATCTTTTCTATCAAATTTACTTTTGACTTAGTTTCAATTATTTAATTCTGGTAATTTGTGGATTCACCTAGTTAAAACTGAAAATCTTTTTGTTCTTGGACATACAAATTGAACAGGAAAGAGGAATTTCAAAACTGAATTCACATTTTTGTACTCAAATTCGAGTCGGCTTGCTGGACTTCTCTGAGAAGTCAGAAATTAATCAAGCAGAACATTCAACCACTAAAACTACTTTTTCTGTTCAGGAATGCAAGAAAATAACTTTGATTTGACATCTTAATCAAAAACTAATAAAGTGCTTCACTATTTTTTTCTGTTTTTTTTTGTAAATCACTTTATTTGAAAGTTCATGGAAAACAATCTGAAAGAATAAAAAATAACAATTCAGTTGAAGAGCTTCTACATACTGGTGTATTAACCATCACTGAAACATAAAAAAATAATTGGTAATTAACAATGCTGTTAATTTAGAGTAGCTGAAGGCTACACTATTGAGCCATACCGGTGAAGGTGTTAATAGTCCAGCAACTAGTGGAAGCTGTGCTATCATCTGTACTCCTTTGCATACTGCGTGGAACAAAAAGCATTTTACTGTGCTGTCGTGCTGTAAAACAATTTGTTTTCCATGCTACAAAGGGTAGTGAGGATACAGAATGGTGTTTTTCACCTGTATCGTTTTTACCCTAAGTCATGAACTTCAAGTGTGTTTAAAAAAGCTGCATTGATGAGAAATCTTAAAAGGGGAGGGACATCAAGTGCACTGGTGTTTTTAGACCATGTTTTAAGACATTCTGAGTCCACATAAAGCTGCTGACCTCTTTGCAGTTAAACTGAGGTTGGTATGCGTGTTCTCTTGTGTGCACAGACTGAAAAAAAAACACGTCCTCAGCAGTTTGACAGGTAACAATGTTCATAACACAGCGAAGACTTGCATTGTTGGGAATGACAAGAACAATGAAATGACCTTTGACATTTAAGCATGCAGTGTGCTGTTATTTTGTGTTTTTTGCATTCCACGTAAAAATGTCATTATTTTTCAACTAAAGTCAACCTCCAGCTTCACATTGTTTGACAAGGAAATTGAAGTCATAATATAAATGCACCCCCAGTAGAGAACAGTCTGCTACTTGTGTTGGAAGAAAATCACCAAATGTTAGATGTTCATTTTTGAAAACATTTATTACTGAAGGAACATTTCACATTAACATCCAGGTTAAGTTTACATATCTAACTACTATGATCACTGTAAAATGTGATGAAAGACTTATGCATTGTTGGAGGACTTGTAGTATGGTACATCTATGTATAGTTAGTCCAGTCCCTCTGGATTTTACTGTAAGTGGTCAAGTGTTTCTGGAGTGAGGACATTCAAATCTTAAAAATATTATCATTTAAAGGATGATGCATTTTGCACTTAAACACAGTTTATTATTTTAGATAGATTTGATCACACTGATAGTAGTAAAGTCTGTGTAAACTTAATGCACAAAAATTGCTGTGTGTTGAATGTTTGATTAATCATTATCACACAAGAGGGTTGTTATACTGAATACCAGCACTGCTGTGATTCATAGAAACAAGGCTGTAAGTGAAGGGCCTGGATAATCACAGCAGTGCCGATATTCAGTACACTATTGCAACTGTTATTGCTTTTAACAACAGTTTTTCTATCAGCAAATTTTGTAACACAATAAAAACTAAGGATTCGATTTTTTGTTTCACAGATGTAACTACTTAAGCAGTGATACCTTTTGCATTCTATATCAGCACCCTGTATAAACCTCTTATCCAATCAGATTACTTGGATGTTACTAACTTCTGTATAAAGTTTTTTTTTACTAATGAGATGTCATTTACAGGATCAAGGTTCCACCTTCGATGGTTTACACCCACCAATGAAGTGAATCTGTGTGGTCATGCAACTCTGGCCTCTGCAGCAGTGCTGTTCCGGCATAAGAGTAAGACACATGCTCAACACAAAACAAACACATACATATTTGTGATCTGTAAATCAGGGCTTAAGTGTTCCTTGCATGAAAATCTTCAGTAAGTTGGTGATATTAAAGGGTTTCATGGTCCATTATCCATTAATTTTCTATACTGCTCATTTCTTTTGGGGTCACAGGTTCTTGCTCCATCAGCCCCAATTTAAATGCCCTTTCATTCAGTCAAACACTTCTCCCTGAAATGAAACAACATACTTAAGAGGAAATCACTGAGATTTCAGGGTTAAATCTTCTTGTTTTTTTGTCCACTCTGGATGCAAGGACTGAACATTTATGTGTGAATACATATCAGGACTGCCTCTGGCCAGAGTGGTGGTACTAAGTGGAACTTTTCTTAAAACCAAATATGTCATTTTAACTAGAATACACCTGCATGAAGATTTTGTTCAATGCTAGTTAAGGTGGCGGGGGGATGTTGTTAAGGTAATGGCCTTAACTGTAAAGTGTTGTGGGAAACAATGATTGCTCATTACAGCTAAATACACAGTTGAGAGCGTTTGCCTTATTTTGAAAATAAGGGAAAAGTGTGCATAGGTAACTGTTTGCTACTCTTATAATAGCCTGTAGCATGTAAACACTTAAAAAAATGGCTCACCAGCTGCCTTGTCATTATAATATTAGCATGCTACACATATGTCACGTCTGACAGGAAATGTGAATCCTGTGCTGAAGTTTGAGACCAGGAGTGGGGAGCTGTCAGTCATCCAGCAGGGAGAGCGGTATATTATGGACTTTCCTCTAAATCCACCAACCAAGGAGGTAAAGTACTGTTTGTGCTTTTACTTAACTTAAAGATCCCATTTCCAATTATTTTTATTGGTCCCCTCCCTATGTTTTTGTCATTATGTGAAGGATGCATTGTTTGGATTGGCAGGGCTAAATTACATGAAAACATAAACCAGCCTCCAAGTCCCAAACAGACATTTCCCCTTTTCTTCTTACTGTGTTCATGAGGTAGATGATAACTATATGATGAGCCCAATTAACACTCCGAACACCAGGGGCTCCATACTTAAGTTAAAACCACCTGGGGTAAACATTCAACAAACTGTCTGTCCTTCCAATTACATGATACTCTCATGACACTTCATAAAGTGTCATGAGAGTAAAAGGCAGTACCATGATAAAAATCAAAATCTTTATGAAAACCTGAAAAAACACTCAAAATGTGCTTCATTGTGTTGACTGAGAACTACTTTTGGATGAGTAGAAGTCCATCATTGTGCATAGGCACTTTTCTTTTAGAACTGCATAATTTTTCTGGTATTTCTACACATTTTTAGCAGCCAATTTCTTCTAAAACAATAAAACTGTCATTTCTCAGGATCCCAATGAGTTCAGAGACCTCGTTAAGGTCAGTACAATCTCTCTCTCTCTCTCTCTCTCTCTTTCTCTCTCTCTCTCTCTCTCTCTATATATATATATATATATGTATATATATATCAAGACTTGGTGTTTTGTCACTTTCTATGCCAACCCTTATTGAAGTTGCCTGTGTAATGCTGATTTTCTGTGTGCAAGTTCAATTGTCCCTCTTCTCCTGCCTGCATGTGAAACCAAGGCCACAGTTGGAAACCACCCAATTCAAGATGTCTACCTAAGCTCCACCATGAAGAAACTGATGATTCGACTGTCTGACAGCTGTAACAGGTTAAACTAATACCACACACATGGATAAATGGACTCTGTTGATGCTGTCAATCAGTGGTAACTTTAAGAACAGCTTTTATGACTTAGCTCATATGCTGCATGTCTGTGATTTGTCCAGATCTGTGATAACGAGCCTGAAAGTAGACCCGGCGACTCTCCTGTGCAGTGAGAAGAGTGGAAGAGTGAAAGGAGTGATCCTCACTATGATTGGTAACATGACTAACTAGAGTGTTCCTGCGTTAGATGTGAGATGTGGCTAAAATCACTGTCTCATTATCTATTTCCTGTCTCCAACATACTGAGCTGAATGTGGTGGACAATATTGTACACTCATTGCATGATCAAAATGTAGGACCCTACTCCAGCCGTTGACTATGATGTCATTGCCGTTGCATAGCTAACCCTTGCAAGTCCAAGTCATTTTCTGCTATTTGTGGTCTCGGTGGATTTTAATTTCTTTTGTAATAATGCATGTCAGAGTAGTATAGTGTTATACTAATGTGTTAAAAGTTCTATGACTATAAAGAAAAATTAAAAAAATCTTGAATCTCGCAGAACGTTTTTACAAACATTACACCGATCAGTGACAAACAAGCAAAATAGACAAATCATTGCCCCACATGACTGGATTTAAATCTTTCTGAAAAAAATATTTGACCTGAAGCCGTTGTACATTTACAAAAGAGTTGTCCACCAAAAGGTCAGCTGTTCAGTTCCAAAGATATCAGCGAACAATGTTAGTTAAACTGCCTGGGGGCGCCGGAGATCCCCTTGAGTGGGGAGGGTTAATATATGCAGCAGCAGTGGGTGGACTGATAATGAATAAAAGTGGATTTCATCAAGTACATTTCTAAGCACAAAGTATTTTCACTGAAAACAATAATTTAAAAAAAATGCCAAATGTATTGTCAGGTTTTTTTTAGCAAAATAATAATAATAATATGTATTTCATGCCTTGTTTCACACATTTACTTATTTGTGTATGTGTATTCAGACTATGGTCTCATGTCTGTTATCACCACAAGAAAACCTGTGGTATTGTCATAATTTTTTTACATTCAATTGAAACAGTCAAGATGTTTGTTTTTGCCAGTATGGATGATCATTGGTTGCTCATAATGCATTGTGGGGTACAATGAGTGCACTATATAGGGTTTAACAGCACTCTCTCAGAATTTGGGCATAACTACAAAATGGCGTACCATGCACTGTACATATTATTCTAGATTCTATGAGCCATATTGAATCATTGGTTCTCCCCTGTTATGTATTTTTTTCTCTGTCAACAGGATCCCCAGATGACCAGCCAGGATATGACTTCTATTCCAGATACTTTGCTCCATGGAACGGCATCCCTGAGGATCCTGTCACAGGTTGACCTCTACTCATCACTCAAGGCTACCACTGCTACTGCACATACACACAGACAGATTTTATTGGGTTAAAATATGATCATATGAATGAATAGATGGCTTGAAATGTATGATTCATTCATTAAAGCAACATTGTTTTGGAATTCATTTTCAAGTTGCACATATATAATAAAACAAATTTAGCAAGGCTATACTTATCCCTCATTGGCAATATTCATTGATGACAACAATCAAGAGACACAAACATAATTCAGCTTAAATTAGATTACAATGTCAGTGACATCATGATAAAATAAAACTATGCCTGACGGTTGCCAGACAACAAGATAACAGTTACAGGTTTAGGAGAAGGGCTGATTTTTACAGTCGTGTGACTCAGATAAATCTTATTGGAAAAAATTAATGGGGCCTGGTAAACTTGGCTTATGGCCTTGTATCTTCTGAAGGTACTCAACTCATCAACAAGTCAGAGATTAAATCTGTGTGAAGTTTGACAGATGTCCCTTAAAGACTTCTGAGGTATCATCTTTGCAAGCAAGGGATGATAATGAAATCCTAATGTTTGATCTTGATCCTCTAAAATCTTACCAATTCATCCTCAAATCAGAGTTGATATTTGTGCAAATTCTGAAGTAAATCCCTCTAGTTTTTCAGATATTGTGTTCAGAGAGAGGTGAAGATTATGCCTGACAACCTTTGACCCATGACATATAAAATCTTATTAGTTTGCCTTCAGTCAAAGATGGAAAATGTGCAAAGTTCAACAGCAACATATTTAGCTCACCAGCATTGCATGTTGAAACTGCTGCCTACTGTTTGGTGAGGATCTTGCTGATGTGTCAAGGCCTATTCAGTATTTTTTCAGACAGCTTCTTCTCTGTCACACTCTTTTTCTCTATGTAGCTCCATCTGTCACCATCCTCTTGCACAGTTAGCTTAAGGTAATATCTGTGTGTTTACTGTTAATTATTCTGCAGCGTTAACGTGTTGCTGACTTTTTTGTTTAAGCCATAACACAAATTATCCGGTGATCATGAAAGTAAAGACAGCTCTGTGCGATGTACAATTCATTAAATGAAATGAACTGTTTGAAATACTAGAAGCATCTTTTCTTTGAACAAGTGCAAATCTTTGGCCTTCATGCAGTTGATATTGTAGACTTTGAATACGCCTCTTGTGAAATGTTCCATTAAAGTTCCTGGTTTTATATTTACATCCCTGCAGGTTCTGCCCACACTGTGCTGGGAAGTTATTGGTCTGAGCAGCTGGGAAAGAAGAAAATGCTGGGTAATTAAACTATAACTCAACATTTTAGTTTACTTGTAAAGCTCTAAATAAGTTCAGTCACGTAACCAAACAGTTAATGTGTCAGTATCAGTGATCATCAACCGGGGACTGGAGGACCACATCAGGCTCACCACAGTTTCCCATCCAGTCCCCAGATTATTATCAAATTTAAAGGTAAAAACCTCACACAGAAAGGCCACAGCAGAGTTCAAACCAGCAACCTTCTTGCTGTGAGACACATTCACTTCCTGCTAAGCCACCATCCCGCACTTAGTTATTACTTACGTCCTTTACTATTATGCTTTGTCGTTGTAATTAGTGGTTATTTATGTGGATGTTTAGTGTCTATATGTATGAACCCTAGGGGGAGAGGGTATTACTTTGGTAGTGTCAAGTGGGGATAAAATAAATTGATCAACTGAATAAATGAATGAGAGCCAAAGACATAAGTAGCCAAAATATCTCAGCTGCCCCCATGGGCTGGTAGTAGTTCAAGTCATAAAGACTGGTCTTACATTAAAAGAAAATAATTTCATGCCCAGCGGATTAAAACAAGAAATATATAACGAGAAAAAAAAATCAATAAAACAATTTAAGACAGTTTGTTAATCTGACCAAAATATTTATATTCAGTTTATTTTAGAATCTGACCCCCACAGCATCTGTCATGAGAAAAAAAAACATTACCAAGTCCAAATGAAGTCAATGATCTCTGATGGACAGCATCAGGTGATTATGTCACTCATACCATCCTGGATGTGTTTGTGTTTTTGTGCAGCTTACCAGTGCTCTAATCGAGGTGGTGAGCTGGAGCTGGAAGTGCGAGACGATGGAAGAATCAACATATCTGGAAATGTCATCTTTGTAATGCAGGGAACAATCAAACTGTAAATACACATATGCAGACAAAGAGTGGTTTAGGTATGATGGGATGGTGCGATTTCGTTTCTGGATTGACTGACCGTGAGATGATGCAAATAAAAAATATGACTTTGTCCTGGCTGATTTCAACAATAATGAAACATCACTCATAATGCACACATATTACAGGACGGCACAAAAGGCTCACACTTTGGTTGTAATTGGATTATTTATTCACACAGCACAAAATCAATCAACACATCAAGTCCAAAAAACAAAACAAAGGAACACAACAATGAAGCAGCAAGTTTAACAGCAGAATTACAATTAATCAGATCAAAATCTGATGATTCCACCATTAATTTGCATTAAAATCATCACTGAGCATTTGAATTTGTAAAAATGTTCAACTAAAACTGCTTTTCCAAGAATGGTTTCTACAAAATTCAAGTTAACACAGGTTTTCATGATAAACCAAAGCTTTTTTGACTAAATGGCTTTACATTGCTTTGTAAACTGGCCTTTTTCTAAGCCCCTTTCTATAATGCATAATGCAAACATATCGTAATGAAGCTCAATCATTATTACGCCTTAAGACAGTGGTTTTGCAAGGATTTGATATTGGTGTCAATATAGAGTGGTGCAGCTTTGGGGGGGGCCATAAGAGCTTGGCACAGCACGAGTTTCACACACAGTGCTGTGCTTCCTAGCTGGCTCTACATGCTCCCTCCTCACCTTTCTCATGCCTCTGATTCTGCTTCTGGGGAGAAGAATAAGAGGGGAATAACACTCCCCCCATTCTGCCTCCAAAATTTTAATTGAGTCGTAGTGGCTTGAATATAACAGCAAAAAAAAAAAAAAAAAAAAAAACAGCTTGTGAATGAGGCTTCAGAAGCTGCAAGCCTGTAAACCACTGTGCTTGTTACATTTCTTAGCCTTATGGGGCCAGTAATGTTTAAAGTGCTTTAATGCAAAAACCTTAAGTCATCAATGTCCAGCCAAGTTAGATGATCCCCTGTTAGAGACATCAGACAAAAATGAAATCACCATTGTCTTCATCTTATGTTAGTTAAGACACAAAAGAATTCTGGATGTCTTGTTGTAAACTAGTTTTAGTTTCAGTCTTCAGTTTAAGACTGAGATTTAGCTGCCTGATAAAATTTTTAGAACTTATTGAACTTTTGCAGTCAAGTGACGCTGTTCATTTCTGAAATGTAAAAAATAAAATGCTAACCAAAAGCAACAGGAGTCACGCTGTAATTTTGTTAGTTTATCAGAGGATAAATAAGTAAATGTCTGATTGAAACTTGGAGTTTATCTACAGTTTGTGTTCCTAATCGAGGTCTGAGGCCTCATATTATCTCCACTGAGTCATAAAACATCTGAACTATAAAACCTCAGGATTACAATCCAGTTTTGTGTGCAGCTACAAAAGCTCTTCCATCTCTCAATATCCTATTTCACAGCCAGAAAAATCTGAAGTATGGGTCATATAAAATGAATAAGCATTTACATACACAGTTGTGTGGTAAAGGTCTCTTTACCAAGCTTGTTGAGGTTGGTGAGGTTGGTCTGGAGGTAGTGCTTGTATGTGGCAATTTCCTTCACATCTGTGCGAAATTTTGAGATCAAAACAGTCTGTTCACCATCCCAAGTTTGTAAATGAAGTTCATTGCAGCCAACACTCGTTTCACCTGCTTTAAATAATAAAGATTGATTTGACCCAGAAGGTTTAACCAGCATTCAGCAGATAGAGGCAGTCGGGTGAAACGGATCTCTGGTCACACTTTGCCAAATGCCCAAAGGTTGAGACACTTAAAAACTAAAGGAAATGTGGCATAGCTGACAGACAGTGGCCATAGACTGCAGTCCATAGAGTTAATTTTAACACAATACTTCTAGTTTAAAGACATCACATAAATGATTATCTGTTTAACCATAGCCCCTCAGTGATCTTGCAGATTGAGACGGTCCACTGGCTTTGTCAAAGGTAAACAGGTGGATACCCTGAAAACCCCATCCTCGGTTTCTCAGATGTTTATCAGAGGCATATGTCAGGTAAGGCTTTATGGGCAGCTGGAGGGAGCTGAATAATGTGAAGTTAACGTTAAGGAAAGAAAATGTTAAAAACCATGAATACATGACATTACAGGAGGACGCTCGAAGAAAAAAAGGTTAGCTGTTGCCATTATTAAAAAATCTGCATGAGCGACTACTATCATTCCAGGTGAACTGATGCTCTTTGGCCTTAATGCTGTTGCTTGTGAAGTTGAAGAGTACTGCAGAGTTGGGACTAAAAATTAATTTCACTTCCAGTGTCTTAAAATCTGTATTTTGAATCACTCCTCTGTTTGATGTCTAAAATAAGATCTATTATACTCATGAGCTTAAAAGATTTGAACATTTTTTACAACATAAAATACACCTGGCAATGCACATTTTGTAAATTGTAAAATTCATTCATGGCTAACACAAAAAGCAGTTAGTTGCAAGTCGAACACTAGGACAACAATGTTTATTTCATAACTCAGACTTGTTGGGACTTTGTTTGGAGCAAAAATTTGAAATATTGGGACCTTTTTGCACTGCAGGATGAATAGTATTTGGCAGCAGTTTTGTACATATACATAGTTTCCCACTATGTGTTAAAATGCTGATTTGTTTAAATGAGATATTTATTTTACTAATACAAAGCAACAAGCTTTGAAACTTGATGGTTTCCTATCAAAGTGCATCAGTCTCACAAGAAAAGAAAGAGATGCACCCATAAGATATCTTAAAGCCCCTTGGAACACAAATCACAATCTTTCACAAAATCTTTCATTATGTGATATCTCTGATAATATTTACTTACTATCAACTATATAAAAATCTAAGGACTGATCTTCGCACAGTTTTCAAAATTCAGCAGTCAGGTTTTTGAGGGTGCTCTTAAACTGGATGTATAGTGGGAGGACTTTGGACAATCATTTATTACATAATAAATACCTTGGCCGATAAAAGAGTAAACACCAAGTCCCACTCAGTCAGAGGCAGCAAAACTACTTTAATCTCGACCACTCTTTCTTTGGCTGCAAGATATCAAGATTATGAAACCTGATCTCTCACTGATTTTAAAACATGCACCACATGTTTTCATCGAATGTTTATGCTATTGACACTAGTATTTTTAATATTAAAAACTGGGCAATACATAGAATTACACACGTTAAAATACAACTATCTCAAAATAACACTAATAATTCTAATGGAAGAGGAAAATAATGTTTCACAAGTCATGTGGAACAATAATCTTTCAATATTTATTACTCAATTTTTATTATTGAGAAAGCAGTAATTGTAATCTCTATTAAAATTCAACTAAATTGGCCTGTTAACATCAAAGTAATAACAACCATACCCCCACAGTCCAGGAAATCATCTGAACTGTAAAATAAGCTGTTAGCTATAAGTTTTTTTCTCTCCAAATTTCAAGCATGCTTAATGACGCACTGAACTGTGATACTCCATTAGACTTTTAAAAATTTCAAGTCATGTCAGGCTTTAAGCATGCATATACGAAGGAAAAAATGTAACGCTTAAATAATAATCATCGATTTGCTGCTATGATTTATTTTCAGAGTTATCTGAAGCAGCCAATAATATACCCAACCCGAAAGAGCTGATAAGTGAATGTGCCATCTAAAGTTTAAGACCTTTCACAGGAAAGAAAATACTTTCTATGGTCTTTAATATCAAAAATGGAAATAAAGATTTTTTCAGGATCTTTAGGAACCTTGTTCATATCCTTGCGTTAGCTTTTTACCTTTCACCAAATACCTTTGAAAATGTGATTGCAGTGTCCATTCATGCAGATAAGCTTGATAAACAAAACTTGCAAGTCTAAAATTATTTTACTACAAGTCTTATATTCAGCAATGTTCAGAAAAAAATATGAAAAAAAACAAACAAAAAAAAAAACACACATGAAGTGTTTTTGTTAAAGGAACCTTCAGCACCTTCTCACTTTTGGTTGGCCTAAAATAAGTCATCCCTGCAGTACAAAGCAGTGGTAAAAAACATATAATACCAGTCTGAATATGTGTAACTCTTTAGTATAAGTTTTGTAAGACATTTTAAGACATTTTTGAAGTTATGTTCATCTTTTTAAGTGTTTTTAAAGGATATCATGTCCTCCTGCTGGAGATGGTTGAGTAGCTTCTCCACTGGAGTGTAGCGTCTCAGTGTTGTGGCAGAGCCCACCATCAGCAGCTTGTGTTTGGCCCTCGTGATGGCAACATTCAGGCGCCGCCAATCCTTCAACAGCTCTCCCAACTGAAAGAATTACTTCAAAGTTAAATTTTTCTTTGACTGACCAGAGATTTATAACAAAGACAAAAGAAGTCAGAGGAGTGAAAAAAGTATGAGATGAGAAAACACTCACATGTCCCTCCTCTGCAGTGCTCCTGACAAAAGAGAGAACAATCAGACTTTTGTCTCGTCCTTGGTACTTGTCCACTGTGTTCACCTCCACACCAGTGAAAGATGAAGACAGCAGCAGAGAAGAGATGCTTTTCAGCTGCTGCCTGTAGGGGGCGATAACACCGATATCACTGGGCTTGCACCCTGCCTGAGAGGAGAATAATAATCAGGTTAGTGCTGTAAAGACAGAATATTCCTCTTATTATACATTTTCCACTTTAAATCACTGTTTAACAATACATCCATGACAACAAGGAGAAAAAATAAAGGTAGATTTTGAAACACAAACTTTTAATGACCATCTCTCGTACCTTTATGAGAAGTGACAGAAGCTTGTGTATGATAACAGCCTCGGTGTGATTGCTTACACCTCCTTGCTCCACTGACTCGAGTGCTGGCACCTAAAGAAAACAAAAGACACAAAGTTATGACAAAAGAATACACCTACAGGTCTTTGTACATAACTTCTCTGTTTCTGAAGGAGCTGACTTTAGTTGTTATCTTCATAACAAAAAACAGGTCTTATAAAAGCTCTCAGGACTATCTTATTAATAGCTCATTTAAATATTACTTATGCAAGCAAACGCCTTAGAGGGAAGTAAGACTGAAGCACTATAACATGAATGTTCACTGCAACCAGCACAATTAATTAGAACATAAATTTAATCTGCCATGTGTGCATGAAGAAAATCGTTTTAAAAATACTTTGTCACATGCACCGCACTCAAAGCGTTATTCAAAACATTCCTGCTAGTCCCAGGTAATGTTTAAGAGTTTTCGTGTGAACTAGAGCTTCACAATTTTAGTGGAAGTTAATGCAATGTATAAGAAATATTTTGTGGAAACAATGCTTTCTGATGTGTACATTTTACTCACTGACATTTTCATCAAGTCAGATAAAACCCAAGTTAGCTGTCAGCCATATGAGTATCTGTGGCACATTTAAAAATAAAATACACAATGCTGAACAAATTAATTAGATCACCACTCAGTGTTGGTTTAGGCCACAGCTGCTCTACATTAACAGCATTGCTGATAATCAAAAGTCATTGTTTATGTAATTAAATGGTTAATATACCAGTATGTAGAAGCTATTTAACAGAACTTATATTTTTTAATGCTAAGATATAACTATTAATATTGTCATCCATGAATCTTCAAATTTACTGTTCTACAAAAATACAGAAAGAATAGTAAAGCACTTTATTTTTTCTTGATTAAGATGTCAAATTATAGTTATTTACTTTTATTCCTGGACAGAAAATTAGTTTTAATGATTGATTACATCAACCTGCCAGGGACTACAGATGGAAATTAGCCTGGGGCTATAATCTGGCACATTTACATGCCTATGTTCATTAATGTGCATTGTCCTCTATCTAAATAAAAATAAAAATAAAACAAATAAAAATGAATGTAACACTTGATTAATTTCAGAATTCTCAGAGAAGCTCTGTGAGTCGGCTTAAATTTGGATATAAAAAGATTAACTCAGTTTGAAATTCCTCATTCCTGCTCAAAATGTCTGTCCAATAACAATTACATTTTCGGATTTAAAAACAGTTTTTGAAAGATTTCTGAAATATTTTTTATGACAGGAGGTCTAATAAACTTGTTAAGCACCGGATCTATCAGTTTCAGATTTATGAGAAACATGCTGTTTACCAAACACAAATTCTTCAACACTAGATCATGTACTAAATTTTTCATTATTATCAGAAGACTAAGTACTGCACATCAGCATCACACAGTTCTGGCCATAGATAAAACAGACCTTAAAATATAATTACTTTATGATTTTAAGATTTAATACTCATAGTCCATATTTAAGTCTATAGGTATTCATTGGATTTATGCTCAGTTTATTTATTTATTTTTTAAACATGTCAAAGAAAGAGTGGCATGTTTTACAAATATCAGCTAGCCTGGGTGTGACTGCAGCAGGTAACATCTTAGGTGACTTCACTAAAAGTCAGTGGGCAAAGTGACGACATATATATCCAACAATTGGTGAGAAACTCTCAGTGAGTGAGTAGTGTGAAAGGTAAACTCAGCCACAACATTTTCAACAAAATATGAAGGGGGGCTTGTTCATAAAGGTCTTATACTAAGACCTAAAAGTTTAATGCACATTCTGCAAACCATTGAGCAGTCCAAGAAGCAGACGGGGTTGCTGGGCAGCAATGTTGCTAGCACCCATGCTAGGTTATGATGGGGATTGGACACAGAGAGGGCGCTGAGCTCAGACTGGACAGACAGCAGAAAGGGCATGGTGAGCAGAGCCTCAGCCGTCCTCTCTGATCCACACTCCAGCCGGCCCCCATACATCAGAGAGTTACTGAGAGACATGATTTGCCTGTCACAAACACACAAACACACAAACACACAAACACATACATGGATTACTAAGAAGGGAGAAGTTAGAGCCTACCATGTGAAGATGTATTTGTCATGAAGACAGAGCTGCTCAGGTCTGAAGCAGGACAGAGCAACCAACAGCAATCTATAAACTCAGATTCTATTCAGGAAAAGGCCATGAATACATTTAATGTTTTTTTTCGAGCATGTTTTAGTTTTACTAATACGCTCTTATGTTGGTAGGTAGAGGGTTTAAGCATAAGCTATGAACAAATTGTAGTGTTTTTGTGTGAAGTTGCTTTACTTGTTCATCCTGTACTGCACATTAAGTTGAACCACTGCTTCACTGTGATGCTCTAGCCGCTTAAATAGACTCTCATCCATTCCAAGTGACCTGCAAGAAAAAAAAAGCAGACACCTTGCTGTCTTATTTTGCAGGAAATTAACTGAAGCCACAAAATGTGCCACGATCTTCACTTATACTTAAGCGGGATACACACATAAGGATTTTCTAAATCTGAAGAGATTTTTTATCTGTTAGAGACCCCACACACGAAGATAAAACATCAGGCATTGAACAGTTTTGATGGTATTGTGTGTGATGTGCTCTGGTAATCTCAATAAAGCACAGCACACACATAACGATTCTGTCCCTCCATCCAGAATCTAGTCCTCCAAGCTAGAAATCTCATGTGATCTAACAAAACAAAGATTTAGAAACCAAACAACAACCATAGACATATAAATGTTTATATGCAACATGGAAGAGGGCACACGAGAAGAGGGAATGATGGTGGTCTTGGGACTATTCTTGGCGCAAAAATCCTGAACTTAAGCTGGTCCTCTATTTCTGAGGTCCACCGAACTTTATGCTTCAATTTGGCCATGCTTCTTGATTGGCTACATTCCGTTCTACATCACAATTCACAGTGTCATGACTCAGGAGTCGTCAGCTTACTCCGCACACAAAGATTTTTGATCATAAATACTGAACAAGTTTTATATTTACACTTGTCGGGCCAACCTGTTTTGGAGCCGATTATCAGAACAAATTCACTCTAAACACACCTCAGATCACAGCATAATCTTAAAGGATAATCTTACAAGACATAAGATTATCAGGTGTTTTCCATCCTTGGTCAGGAAGGGGGAAGGTCAGGACAAAAACAGCCTGATAATCTTTATGTGTGTACCCCGCTTAAAACAAACAAATAAAAAAAATTGTACTCAAACATCTTATTTAAACTTTACCTCGCTTCCTGATTTTGTACTATTGGTGGCAGTTGTTGATGATCTCCAACCAAGACAAATCTCTTGGCATAGAAAAGGGGCCCCACACATATTGGCTGGCTGATCTGAGAAGCTTCGTCTACGATGCAGAAATCAAAGCGCCGGCGAGTGAAAATTGGGTGTTTGATACCCATACATGTGGTTCCCACAACCAGCTGAAAAAGAGGGGTGGTCAACTTATTTAGTTCAAATGTTCTAGGCTACAATATATAAGTTTAAAGGGAACAAGTACAACATCAGATATACAACGAAAACCAGAATTTGCACATCTGTCAGCAAAAACGGAAGAAAGCTGTTGAAACAATTTAATGTTTGATTAAGCATTACATCTTCACCTCTTTGTTGTAAAGCTGCTCCAAATCTGACAGAGAGTTTACTCCCTTTTTCCTCAAACTTTCCTCAGTGTAAGGCAGAATATCAGGATGAACCTGAAAAAGGCAACAGAAGCAAAATCAGAGATAATCAGAGAAGCGAAAATTGTGAGGGGCATAACACAAGACCAAATTTAGATTTGTTTTTGGTCAACTGTCTCCTTTTAATCACACAAATGTAGAAACTTCACCATTTTATCAAATTGTTAAATAACTTAAATAACACTTAAAGCTAATTGAGCTACTTGTAGATAGACAAGGGAGAATGCTGCACTAAGTCAAATAATGAGAGAAAAATGTATGGTAATATGTTGCTCTTGTCCATATGGAGAGTCAGTTGAGCAAAAAATGCATGGAGACATCCCTGTTGTATAAAGGATTGGTGTGACACAGCAGCATGCAACCTTGTTTCTTAGTTTCATACTGACTTTCATGTTTTCTTTTTTGTTTTTAAGTAAACCTATACTGGCTCTTCATCTTATTTTAAAGATATGTCTTTTTATGAAATGAAACAGAAAACACACATTATTGGGGGCTTTATACTCCCTTTCAGAACATTTACTCATTTTCTCATGTTTGTTAAGTTACTCATGTTTGTGTTTTACTGCTGTCAAATGCTGATTTTCATGGCTGTATGCCCAGTAGTTATTCTACATAGATTCTGAAGAGCTGCCAACCAACTTTCCCCTCTGAAAAATAAATTATTAATTGTGGGTATAACTTTGTTCAACTGGTTCTGTGGTTAACTACATTCCTATATATCTTTTCTATGTAATGAATTAACTTTTGTTGTTGATAGCAGGTTTAATGTTAAATCAAAAGTTTGAACTGGATGCTCTAAAACACATATTGGACATTTAAGTAATTTTCCTTCTTTTAAATATTAATATTGACTACAGCCCACCTTCTGTCCCTGCCCGAGACGCAGGAATCCAACCCGAAACCGCTTCAATTTTAGCAGGATGTTGTCCACAGCAGAGTGTGTGTAGCTGGTCAACAACACACTGAAGCCACAGGCGTGAAGGATTCGAACCTGAAATAAAAAGTGAGAAGGGAAAAAGAGCACAAAAAATTGAGAGCTCTGGAGTGTGCAACATAAGCAGAGTAAGATGAAAGGTGACGACTAATTAATTTAACTATTTATGTCTAGTCTATAAAGATCATGGTTTGCAGGTTACCAGGGTACAGATGGTGGTGGTTTTGCCTGTGCCTGGCATGCCAACAATCAGAGTGTAGTCTTTTGACAGCAGCACCTTCTTCATGGCCTGCTTCTGAGGCTTGTTAAGACCTACACAAGCACAGGAAATGGCATTTACAATATCAAGGGTTGAATAAGGTAATGGACTTGATCTCTGACAGCAAGTAAATGAAAGCAAAATGCAGTAAATGAGAGTGAGGAGTTAGAGCTGAAGAGATTTGTCACCTTTGAGGATGTCAGCCACTGTGTCTTTGGCCTCTCTTGGCAGAACAGAGCTGAGGTTTGCAATAAACTCTGGAGGATGAAGGTCAACAATCAGCTCCCTCAGATGATCACTGCACAAACACATGAGGGCCAATTAAACAACTGTGACCTAAAATCTTATAACATATTACATGGTTTAAAACTGTTTATTTACGCTCCAGCGGGCAGTTTTTAGCTACAGACAAACTAAAATAGCAACAAAGCAAACAAGACCATCAGGGACCAGATTGACTTTTGTCATTTGTATCCCCTACCAAGGATCAGGAGTCAGATTAATTTGATTACTGAAATAATCAGCCTATAATAATACCCACTTAAACACCTATTTTTCAGCTAAAAAGTAAGGCAGCCCTACGCCTGAATGATGCAGCAAGTAGACCATCATTAAATGATGAGACCAACACTGACATTATGGCAAGTGTAATCGCAGACCAGGTTTGCAGCACCACTTTTTGGCAGCTTTTCTCCCTCTTTAGGTCATAATTTTGAATTTAAAGATAAATGAACAATGACAGAGTAATGTAAATGAACCTTATGCAGTCTTGGTTATGATAGAGAAGACCCATCAGTTAAAGCCAGCAAAGATGTTAAATCTCTTTGTGGTGATTAATGGGTGATTAATGTTGTGTTCAGAGGGCCACAGCCTGCAGTTTCTGTGCAACATGTTCCTCTTTAGGTATCATCTGCCTTTTCTATAATGCCATGTGCTTCTGCAACCTTTATTTTGGTAATTAAGCCCTTAGTCTACAGTTTTCACAGCCTGAGAGTTGCACTGTCAGCTTGCGCTTGTTCGTATTCAACTGAGGAGTCTTTTCAAACAAACCAGCACTTCACAATTAATTTACGTCTCAATACACCAGCATTGCCTAGTGTGTGATTGTGAAGGCTGCACTTGTGGCTACAACAGTCCATGTCTCAGCATTTTATGTTGGTTAAATTATAAGTAGGTATTAAAAGTGCTGCTTTTAGGATGCACAGCTTTACTGAAACTGCACAAAGACATACTGTGAAGAGTCAAGACATCTTTTACAAAGTGAGACTAATTTCTTTTGAAAGTTTCCAAATCAGACTGCTTCAAAAATAGTCTGCTGCTTTACTGTACCTGTCCTGACAGTTTTCCATCAGTCTGGAGAGATTGGTGAGATGAGTGCTGAGGCCCACCACACCTTCATCACCATCCAGTCGAAACGACACACCACTGAACTTTGACAGATCTCTGCAAAAATAAAAACAGTCACAAATGTAGGGACATTGACAGAGAGCTGGTCAAAGGAAAGTCTCAAAAATGCACTGTCTCGTTATTTACAGGTTTAGCTGGGTTCACCCACCTGTCCAGAGTGCAGATGACCGATGTCCTGCTGACTTCACTCAAGTACCCTGTTGCCAAACCAACCAGCTGACCTTCCTGATCACTAACAACAATACGATCCCCGCTAGCTAAACCACTGCTCAAACCCTTCTGCTGAACTGTACTGCTCCGCTGGAAATGATGGAGGAAAACCCTGTCAGCCTGCTTAGTGACTGCACCGCTGAGCTGCACGTTTCCAACACAACTCCCACTCTTCTCACTGAAATCACAGGTCAGATTGTGAGAATACAAATGATCAAGTTGCAGCACAATTTCAAAGTTCATTGAGTGTAATTTCAAATACTTTATGCATTTAAACTTTCACATATCAGGGGCCAGCCTCCTACCTCTCCTCAGCAGTCTGAAGCCACACCCGCTTTCGTCCATTCTTGGTCTCCATGGTCCCAGCCTCAAGGCAGCAGAGCAGCAGCCAATGGGAGAAGTAATTAAGATGTTTTGGGGTTAGGTGGCCCGTCTCCTGCTGCAGGAAATCATGCACAACATCCTCAACTTCATCAGTAGCACTGTTACCCAATGCCCTGGAGGAAGAAAGACAAGATGATGAGACATGGTGGAGACTGGAGTCCTGGTCTGACCTTCAAAAATAATAAATGGTGCTTTTCTAGTGTACCTGGCTACTCAAAGCACTTTTACACTGCAGGTCATAACTTCCCATTCACACACTGATGCAAGGAGTTGTTATGCAAGTTTTCCATCTCATACATGTACTTTTTAACCAATTTTAACGCCACGTATGCAGCAGTGGGAGCAATTTAGGACTTATGTCTTGCACAATGATATGTTGGCATGCAACAGGCTGGAGTCCTTGACCTTCTGATTGGTGGCAATGCCAATTACAAGACTAGCTCCTAAATTCCAATAGAAACTGTCTGTTCTGTGCACACTCTGTTATGACAGAGGAATTAATAGTTATATGTCTCAAAGAGCACGTTTCCTGCAGATCCACAGTGCTGCAGCCCTACTCATCCAAGCTCCGTCATATCACAGCCCTCTTCAGCAGATATGCAAGACTTCTACTTATGCTGGATGCTGGAGCACTGCACATCAACTGCACACAGAGGTCAAGCGAAACAAGAAGTAAGACAGGGACACTCCATTAAATTATCTAGTTACTTTTAAGTAGTGATGCATTGTGAAAATCAGGGCCGATGCCAATACTGATGTTTAAGACAATAATTTAGCTGATATTGACACAGATGTTTCTCTAATAACTTCCTTTGGTGTGAGTCTTTCATAATGCCAATATTTTTCTACCGTCTGAAAATGAAAACAGATCACAGTTTGACCAACAGGTTATTTTTACTTTATATTACATGCCTGGGGTAAAATCCCAAAATGGAAAATATCCAAGCAAGCCCACCCCTTTTCACTCTTTAAGTTGGGGACATTAACCTCACATTTCTATGGGAACTCAATTTCTCTAGGTCCCTCGTGCTCTGTGCTGTGCGATGAAAGAGGAGCCTGTGGAACAGACAGTGGCGCACTGAGTCAAACCATAGCACAATGGCAACTCAAAGGGCGAGGACCGAATGTAAGCCACTGACGCCCCATATACTACTTCAAGGACTCAACGTTATTGGTTTACAAACCGATACATACTAGATGATTAAGGATGGATATTGATACTATTGCAAGAGATTTCCATGGATTACCTCTCGTATAAAGCACAGTTCCTTCTCTGAGGACAGTTTTGACAGGTTTGTCTGTTGGTCAGGATGTCAGGAAGTTGAGACAAACGGCTTTGCTTGGCCTCTTTTACAACACTGTTATGAATGTGATGAACCAACGTATTCCTCAGCTTTAGTAGCTCTGAAATAGACATAGAGCAAAGGTCAACTAGCAAAACATGACAATTCTCTATAGCAGAGCTACTTCAGGATGACTGTGAGAGGTCGTCAACAATAAATAAAAGCTAGTTTAAAAGTATTTCAGTCTCAGAACGCACAAAAAACAACCCATGAATTTACCTTAAATGCTAGTGTTTTATAGTTGATATTGTCTGATAAACAGAACTGGTTTCACACTTTAACTGGTGTTAAATTAACTGATTACATTTCACCAAATCTCTCACTGCTCTCCTTGTTTCTTGATTTTCAGAAAATGTCTGTGGTTTCAAAGACAAAGGGTTTTGCAGGGAAAAGTATGTTGTGAAACAGGCTATAACAAGTAAATGTAAAAGCAGAACTACACATTCCCACTAAAATCTGTTTATGGAAAAAAAAGTGGAGGTTTATACTTTGAGCCTCATGTTGTGGCTGTATGCAGGGGTTGGCAGGCCCCAGGTAATGTTCTGGTTTCAAAAATGGGTTGCAACATGCTTACATTTGGGGAAGGTAGCTCTATGGTTTTACTTTCATCACTATTTTTTTGGTTTAGAAAAGAAAGCTGACAAAATGTAACTGATTGCAGCTACAGTGAGTCGATCAAGCAGGTGACCTGAAACATTAAGTATACATCACCTCTGCGGTCCATGTGGCTGGCAACGACAGGATGCATGTTGCCAGTTTTAAGGTAAAGCAGGAAGCCAGCTTCAGGATTGTATCTCTCCAAGCTCATCAGAGTGTAAAGAATCACCTAGACGCAGGACAAAAAGGGGTGAACCATCTTCTTTTATCTGTAGTCCACCTAGATTTGCTTTGTAATAATGCATGTAGAATTTTCAAGCACATTCAAGTTAAATACATCTTTGATTTTTCAGGACAACATTGTTATCACATTATATATACTGTAATGATGTCACACTGATGTATATAAGGCTGTTTAACCATAAAGACATCAAAAAATCAAAACGTAACTTAAATTACTGTATTCAAATCACACATGGATCAAAGATGAATGAATCTTTTCACCTTTTAAAATGGTACTGTCAAGCCTTAGCTATAAGAAGAGAAACTAAAACAATGCAAAAAAAGATTTACAGAAAAAAATATTTACATATTTACAGTTTTTTGCACTTACATTAACATAGTTACACTTATTCTTTACCTATTTGTTTGCTCTATAAAATTATTTTATGCCATATTTGGAAGCAGTTTCTGTCTTAAATGTTATGATGGGCCACATAACATAGCTCATGCTTCCTTTCTGATTCTATTGGGAACTGGCAGACTTATCTCTTGTTGACTTTTGACTGCTCCTGATTGGACATTACCATCATGAAAAAAGGGAAGAAATTTGACTGAAGTGATTGGTCAGTAGTCTGACAGAAGATTGTCACTTTCTCTGAGGGTCACAAAGGAGTTTTAATGACTTCACCGCAATGTTTTCATTAAGAAAATGTGATAAAAATGCTCATTACAGATTTATCGCCATCAATTCAGAAAGACAAAATTTCAGCACAACAATGTAATGAATAGCTTGAAAAAAAACACAAGGCATAGATTTGGCCCAGAGCCCACCATAGTTTGAAAAGAGTGAGTTTTCAGACACAGTTGTCCACATTAAGGTTCATTGTATGGTCCCAAAACAAACAACTTGAGGGTTAATGTTTGGGCATGTCAGTGATCCCGTGGAGTCAGGAGGGTTAAGGCCAGTTGCATGAATACATCCATCCTTACCAGTCCAAACCCGTCTTTTTACCTGCGTTACTCCATCAAAGTGAGTTTGTCCTGTCCAGCTCACCTGACTGCGGTGCTCTATTGAGTTTGACTCCCGTCCAGTTTTCAGCTCCAGGGGGATGGTCCTTTCCTCTGTGGCTCTATGAAAACCAGTCCGTGGTCTTTGGATTTGGACCTGTGCCGTCACATCAATTTTCCCTTTCAGACCAAACCTCGGTGACCAAACATTTTCCTCTATGTCTGCCAGCTCTGTAACTGTGACCACGGTGGACGAGTCCTGACCCGAGGTTGGAGTCCTGCTTTTAGAGCTGAGATGATTGAGACAGAGATGAAACCTCGCTCACAAAGTTTTAAGCAATTATGTTTAAACTGAGATTCAACTCTGAGAAAAACAAAAACTGAATATGTTTACGTTTTGAGGCTTATCGCTTTTGGTGTTGGGGAATAGAGGTATTCTTTCGCCCAGTGCTCCAGTGAGGGCAGATAATCCAGCAGCTCCTGCTTCATCTCCTCCTGACTGACACCTAAACTGTACCTAAAGACACAAAAGAACAATAAACACAAAAGTGAACTTAGGCAAAGATCTGCACATCAACAGGAGATAATGTGGCAGAACACACTAAATACATGTTAAAGCTTATGTAAAGCAAGGTTTCTGCAGAAAATCTGAAGTTATGATCATTAGTTTTTCAGGCCTTTTCAAGACCCTCTTCACACATTTGCTTAGAATACTTAGCAACAAAACTATATGCCCTGAGCAGTCATGGTTTCAGGATAACTCCTAATTATTGCAACCTAAAGTCAGACTTCTGAATGGGAACAAAGCTGAGTAGCTAATTCATGCAAGGTTTCTTTTGGAAAAATCACACTCTGAAAACCAGTATCCTTGTAATAAATCAAATAAAAAAAGGTGAAATTTGAAATCTTGAAATATTATCATTTAAAACAATTTACTATTTGCATTATAAAGATAAGCAATGTTGACAAGAGCAGAGGAAAATAAAAACAGCAAAATAATCTAAAACTCTTTACTTTTACAACTTTTCAATGGCTTTATCTGTTGCTAACTTTAATACTTTTTGAGACCTTCATAATTAATTCACTGGCTGTTAATAAATGCAACAGCCCCCCAATTATTCACTGTCAAGCCCAGATTTTATGACATCGAGGGATGTAATGCATTAAAAAAGAGGAAACTTCTTTGAGCTGGAGACTGACACCATCACAAGAGAAGAACAAAAGGATCAATTATTGTTGTTTGGACACCTTAAATGTGAGATTAATGGGAGTCAAAGACATCACGTCTTCACAGCAACGTTATCAAATGCAGCTCCAGTCCACAATGAATTAATACCTGTCGAGCTTAACCTATGGCCACGCTCAGATGCCAATCATGTGCCTAGAATTGAGCCTTCACCCATTTTTGTCATATGAGGTTTGATAAATTAGGGCCGTCAAATCCATTATCAAGGAAAGGAAATGCTCTGTTGTATCATGTTCACTCACATGTCTCCCAGGTATTGAGGGCTGTGCAGAGCCTGTTCAGCCAACCTGGACAGCGTCTCCAAAGAAAAATCTTTAGCCATAGCAGCTCTCTGGAAGACTTCATGGACCATTGTGCCGTTCAGCATTTGTTTGGAGCCCCCATCAAAACTCTGATTCACAGTGAAAACAGACACATCAGTAGAAGCTAAAGAGTCAAACAACATGTGTTCAAAATGTACATAAGGTAGAGCCACTGAATGCACCCTTACCACATTTTAGGTAACATATTTGACAAACAAAACAAAAAATGGTTGTTTAATAATTTTACACTTGATAAACTGGTAGAATTCCAGGGTTAAGACGACAACTTTAAGGTCAAATAAAAGCACTTCTGATGTGCATTTTCAAAATGTTTCCAGCCAGTTGTAATAATTAGGCATTTATACCAATGCATACTTAGTGTATTTATTTATTAATATTTTACTACCTTAAATTATCATGAAAGATATTAATAGATAAACAGTTAATAGTACTTGAAAAAGACAATGAAAGACTCAAAAAATCTAAAATATATAACATATGCCTGAAAAAAATTAAAGAATTTTTTATCAACTTTTGATGAAACTTTTGACAAAAGCCCTTCTTGAAACAGGTTTTACAAATTAGCAATCACTCAGCACTATGATACTTGCATGGGATGTCCGTTTTCAGTTTATCTGTGTATACCGTATCTGTCCCTGACAAATAAACCAATTTTAAAATGAATGTGACGAGCCATTAAAAAATAATAACTGTTGCCTCAAGTTTATTTAGTCATGGCTTGATATTTCTTTCTAGAAGAAACTATATTTTTAATAACATGGTTTAACCAAATCTTTTATAGGAATCATCTTATGTGAAAGACCTTATGAGCAAATCAAATAAGATCTAATGAGCAAAATTGTTGCATTTTGCAAACTTTGAAAATGTTAAATTTACATTTTCAAAACTTTCAAGGTCTGAGGTCATGAGGGCTAGAGCTACCTCTTGCAAAAGGTCAATTCTATCATATATATATTTTTTTTATCTTAGATAGAGAGAGGATGTGGTGTGATGTTTTGATGCTATAACAAGGATTCTTTGCGCTTCAGACAATCCAGAAAAACCTCAAGCATCCACAAAACAAAGTAATAAACTTGATGGTCATCAAAGTTTGTCACCTTGAACATATCTCCCAGCACTGCTCGCCTCATGCAGCGGATGGAGCTGGAGATGCTGGTCCCTGAGATGAGACTATCAGGCAGTAAAATGAGGAAGCCTTTCTCCCTGTTGACTAACCACGAGCCCCCATCAGAGCAGCCCTCCAGATGGACGACATCTCCATGACGAACGGGCGTCATCTCCCTAGAAGCACACATGAAATCACACTACAGGGATGCAAAGGACACTGAAAAGCATGATGTATAATGAAAACTACAAAACTGTTCATGCTAAATCAATGACAGAGTGATTTTCTGTGACTCATTAAGGTGACTGCTAATGCAAATACAAATAGATGTGACCTTAAACAGTTTTACATTCATAATACTGAGTTGCTTATGGGTACTTCGAAAAACAATGTGATAAACAAGAGGAGAAAATTAAGTTGATGTTTTTTTTTAAGGACAGAGGCTCCTGATACATACCATCCATCCTTCAGCAGACACGTCTCAGTTGGATGCAGAGATTTGGAGCAGGTGATGGTCAGTGTTTTGCTGCCAGGCCTCTCCTCAACGTCTAAAACCCAGTAACGGTTGTTGAGGCCTCCAGAGAGGATGACATGGTCAGGCACTTTACTGTAATGACAGAGGAAATGATCATTTTTTGTTTTTGATCGTCAATGAAAAAACAAAACTGAGGTTTTCAAAATACACCGCCTGGCCAAAAAAAAGTCGCCACCACAAAAAAAGGTCACACACTCTAATATTTTGTTGGACCGCCTTTAGCTTTTATTACAGCATGCATTCGTTGTGGCATTGTTTCAGTAAGCTTCTGCAATGTCACAAGATTTATTTCCATCCAGTGTTGCATTAATTTTTTCATCAAGAGCTTGTATTGATGATGGGAGAGTCTGACCACTATGCAAAGCCTTTTCCAGCACATCCCAAAGATTCTCAATGGGGTTAAGGTCTGGACTCTGTGGTGGCCAATCCATGTGTGAAAATGTCTCATGCTCCCTGAACCACTCTTTCACAATTTGAGCCCGATGAATCCTGGCATTGTCATCTTGGAATATGCTCGTGCCATTAGGGAAGAAAAAATCCATTGATGGAATAACCTGGTCATTCAGTACATTCACATAGACAGCTGACCTCATTCTTTGGGCACATAATGTTGCTGAACCTAGACCTGACCAACTGCAGCAGCCCCAGATCATAGCACTGCCCCCACAGGCTTGTACAGTAGGCACAAGGCATGATGGGTGCATCACTTCACCTGCCTCTCTTCTTACCCTGATGTGCCCATCACTCTGGGACAGGGTAAATCTGGACTCATTAGACCACATGACCTTCCTCCAGGACAGTTCTTAATCCAATTTTAGTAATCTCTTCTTGATGCATGCCAATGATTTGACCCTTCTTAAACAGACTAACATCTTTTCCATGAACACAGGATGTGTCTTTCGACATGGTTGTTTTAGACATGAGAAGCTACTCATTGCATCAGTTGGGGTTTAATAACTTGTTGCCAGCTGAAAGATAATCGCCCATGTAGTAATTATCCAATAGGAGGCTCGTACCTATTTGCTTAGTTAAATCCAGGTGGCGACTTTTTTTTTGGCCAGGCAGTGTATTTAATATATATATATTTTACTATTTATTATTTTAATTAATTCAAGTCAGTTCTAATTCTAACCAAGATTTGCAGAATCTAGATTGCACAAATGCCTTGGCAACATTGATTTATGTGCAATTTAGAAAGTGTGCATTATTTTGCTTACATTTGACCTACATCTGTGTCGCCATGATAATGAAATATGTTAGTTTGATTTGATTTATCATAGCTGTAAGGTTTCAAATGTGTTCTTATAACAAACATTGTTTTACCCTCCACTAAGGCTGAACAATGTATACTTCAAAAATCTCAACTTCAATGTGGGCATGTGCAATGTCAGTCATGTATCTCATCATGTTGCCATTTGCTCTCTGATGAAAACCAATCCTGCTCCTATTCACAGGTATGCAGAGGCTTCCTGTGTGTTTCCTGAAAGTAAATTGTAGAGGCTACAGACGACTCTGATCATACAAACAGTGGTGGCACAATTCAAAGTGACTGTTTATTTCAGCTGATCTTTCCATTCTTTAGCCTTATTTTAATCATAATCAATAAAATACTCATTTTAAGTTTTTCAAGTGAACACCTAAACAGAGACATATGTTTTTTGATTTTCAAAAACACTCTTTACTTTGACAACCACAGACACTCAGCAGTGCAACACAAGTTAAAAACATGGGGCCAGTCATGAATAATTCACTTTATACCAAGCAGCAACCTCTGGGGCTGAATAATGAAGCCAATGCAGAAGTGCCAAAAATGTTAGCTCCACAAATGTCCACCTGGGACTGGCCACGAGACCAAGAACATATACGACTGTGTGGGAAACAGATAGTTTTTACAGCCTTTATGAATATTTTTAGAGGCTGATTTAACAATCAGCTTTGGTCCAACTATGTCATATATCTAAAGGCTCTCACTGTGAGGGAGTGATGGATTTTTTATACTGCACCTGTTTCTATTTTGAGTATTTTTGGTTTTGGAAAGTTATGGGCATGACTGACATGGCTAAACGCCTGTGCAGTACTTCAACTCTGCCGCTGTCTGTTGTTGATCTTAAGTTCAGTTGAGTGGACGTGTGCAGAATGGCAGTCTCCACAAATAAGCATCTACAATCTTCCAAAGCCTCTACTGACAATCAAACAACTGATGTGAAGTCACGGGGCTTCTTCTGGTTGTTTTTTAGTCAATAATTTAGACATCGTCAGGAATTGTAATAAAAAAAAAAAAAAAAAAAAAAGTTTAGAAATAATGTAATTGCAAACCACAAGTTTATGTGCAAAATTTGTTCGGAAACGTGGACACTCAATCCAGTGTGTGTGTACATATCACAGTTGCTGTTTGAGGGCTGTAGTGTGCAATGAAAAAATGAGAATGGGTTTACAGAAAATCAAAGTTTAAGATCTTAGTTGATCGGTTGCACTCAAGAAGAAAACAATTATTTCAAAAGTTCCCTTAACTAAATCACAATTCAGTTTGTTTCAGGAGGAAAAAATATTGCAATATAATTTTTCCCCCATATCTGTAGCCCAACACAGTTTATTTAAAAACAATATTTGGCAAAATTGTTGTCAGCTAATCTAAGCAAACTATCTCTGAGTCAGATTGTTCATGCTTTTCTTACTGTTTTTTGGGGGGCTTATCCTCTTCAGCAGGTCCATCAATATCATCCATCTCCTCTGCAAACCAGATGTCATCTAGCCCCTCTTCATCAGGGCATGCTGGTGTTGTTCCTGTTTGGTTTTTGTGGTGGGGGAAATGGGAACAAAACTGAAAGTTATTAAGGGAAAAAATTAAAAGTTAACAGGGCGACACAGAAAAATCCTGTTTGTATCCGTCTTATGTTCTGATTATTGACACCACAAGGTGACACTTGTCGATTTAGTCTATTACACAGACACTCTTTTGTGAATGGATTGTAATACTTATGAAACCCACAATTTTTCATTTTACAATTCAGAAAAGTAAGATGCCAAAAAATAAACTAAAACATAGTCATTTTTTCTAATTACCAAATATTACAACATCTGCAACTGTGCTTGAGTTTTGCATAATTCAATTAAGTCCTTGTTTTTCCTTGAGGGACTTCCACAAATTCACCTCTGAAAGTTTCATTTACCACTTATGAGACATCCTGTGGACAAAACAAGAACACGAGTATGCAGGTCAGTATTCATCTTATCGTGGTAGTCTTGTTTAATGACTGTAGGGAGCTAAAATGGTACTGATGGTTCTGGAAGGCATGCAGTATTTTCATAAGTAACAACAAAAATATAAATATCATCTTTCAGGTTGCAAAGTTATCAGCGTACCTCCTGCTTGCTCCCGATGGGATGATGCCACCTTGTCTTCATTTGATGACGTCATTGCTGTTTTTTCTGTATCCTCATTTTTAAGATATTTCGCATCCCCTCTTTTCTTGTAGTCTGTTTCTGCATCCTCTTCACTTCTGTTTGTCCCAGCTGTCGCAGCTTGCCTCCCTGGTTGAGCTGTCTGGTTGTTGGTAGCCTTAACCACACAAGTACGTGGATTTTCATCAGCCTGCACTTTGGATGCCTTTGGTTCAGTTATCACGGTAAACCCAGAACCTTTGTCCTTTTTTCCTTTCTCTTCTTGATGTCTGCCCTGTTGACCCTCTGATTTCTTACAGAAGAAAAGGGGTGTTTTCTGTTGGCCAATCACAGGCCTCGTTAGTTCCAGGTTGTTTCTGACAGGGTTGAGTGGAGATGTTTTTAAAGGGGAATTTTCTGTTCTTGGTCTCTTTGTATTGTGAGGCTCAGGTGGAGGACTGAAGAGTCTTTTTAAGGGGCCGGTACATCCTTCTTCCCTCTTTTTTTTCACCCCCTCCTCAGTCTTTACCCTCCAACCACTCTGCCGTCCAGAGCAAGGACTTCGGCAGACAGGAGACACCTGGCCTAGCTTGTCTCGACTGGGTAAGGGGCTATATCGACCTGTATCATTAGAGGAAGAAAAAGCAGGTCTGATCTGACTGTTGGGGGTCTCAGGCACAGAGAGAAGCTCTGGTGAAGAGGGTAGAAGGTTTTCAAGGTCACCAAGGATACTCCTCTTTGAGGGGGATTGTGGTCCGACTGTTGAGGTATTGTACAGTTTGTTTTGAAGTTCAGTCTTGTTGTGTGCAGGACCATGACCGGGTAATAAGTCCTAAGAGAACCAAAAAGTATTTAACATCAAAAACCAAACAAAACATCAGACTTCAGTGAGCTGTTTTTGTCAATCAAGGAAGATAGGACAGTGTCCCAAGAGAGAACTAGGGAGTATTTTACAGAACTGTAAAGTAACTAATTACATATACAGTGCCCAGCATAAATAACATAACATTTTCTTTTACCATAACATGAAAATAAGGGTAATATGATAACTAAAATTTAGCTTTGCTCCCACCCCTTTGATTGGAGTGTACTCATTTTTGCATCCTGATCTTAAATTGGGAAAAACACTTGTTTGTGATCAATGGCCCACATTTGGGCGAGTATTTTTTTGGTACAGTATGCCATAGAAAATGTTGATTTTTAAAGGAAACTTGGGGTTTTCTGACAAATCTGAAGGGGTGTACTCATTTATGCTGAGCACTATATATGTTGAAGTAACTGAACAGCTTTTGGGGTACTTGTAATTTTAAAAACAGTGCTTTTACTTTTACTTGAGTAATTTTCTGTTGGAAGTTTTGTACTTTACAAAAGTTCATGGAGCATCTGTGTAATGAGTAGATATAAAAGAACGAAAAGCTGATCAGAACAAAGCTTCCTCTGAACTCGTGTTGTCACGAACTCTGTTTCCAATCCAAAGTTCAGTATTAAGAAACAAACACTAAAACAAAATTTGAAACAGTCAATACTGGTTTAAAAACTCTTTACCAAATAGATCAGAAATAGGGAATATATACGGGGTGGTGATATTATGTATTCTAATTTTTTAACAACGTAAAGTGTAACAGGATAAATTAACGTTAGATTTAAGTGCTTTTTACTTGCCAGGGTAAAGTGTTAACTACATTACACACCATTTATTTGGATAAATACAGTGTGCTTATACAAAATGTTGGCTCAGATTCTACATAATGCATGTTCACTAACTAGTTTAACATTAATATTTCAGAGCTTCTCTGGATTTATTAAATTATCGGGGTCATGCTATAACAAATACTAATATAAAGTGAAAAAAATAACTCATCATACTTTAACTGTTTTACATGACACAGAAAAGTGTGCACAACATACTCTGTACCTGAAGAATGCTGTCACTGAAGTACTTTCCATTGTCTTTAAGCGGATTCACAGTATTATGATTTCATGGGCTTCAGTAAAGTTTTACAAAAGTAGGTAAACTTTAGAATGCATCAGAAGCCATTTGAAGAAAAAAAAACTCAGAGTCAAAAATGAGCTTTTGTGCCATCTCTTTCAAAGTCCACCTTGACTCTTGATACAATCATTAACCAGAATCTCTCGATACTGAAGTTCACCTGGTTGGATTGATGTCAAGTGCATTATTAACCAATCAGGACATGTTTTATCTTATTGAAATGAGGTCTGATTATGTTTGCTTTTGTGTGTTTAAAGGCTGAGGTCATTTTGCAGCTGTCTTCTGTCTTTTAAACCTGTAAGAAGTTACTTGTTTGTCTTGTCTTCGTAAAAGTAAAAATGTGGAGGCACTTGTTGGGTTCACTAAAGATGTTTTAGATTTTAACAAAACAGCATTCATAACTTTCTTTTTCCAAAACCTGGTTATGACTTTAACACAGAGAAAAGCACAAGACTGACCTCTCTTGTTTAAAAATAAATATCTCTGAAACCTCGAAGCACTTTTTTTTAACTACTTATTTAAGAAGCACTACTCCTTAGCCATTTGTCCTTTTTTAATAAAGTCCTTTCACTGAAGTATGATATTCTCATATTCTTTACACCTATGCTAAAACAATATGAATATAAGATAGCTTTATCCCAAACAAAACATCTTAATGTAAAGATCTTTAAACAGAGATAAAACTGTAACCTGCAGAAAATAACAAAACTTCTAGATTCTATATCGATATAACATGTCCTGTTATTCTTTTTGTTTTGATCCTTTTATTTTAATTCAGCCAATTTTTTTTTCTACTGAGACTTTTGGTCATTGAATGCACTTTCATTTCTTTACCTGTCAACCTATTTCAATGTCTCAAATATATAAGAGCATAATGAGTGAGTAATAACTAAAACGTTTACTGAGTTTGTCATGTTTGCACATTACAGAGCCCTAAGAGAAAAACATAAGAGAAAAAAAACAGTTAAATATTAAAAGACCCTTTCTTTTCTTTCTACACCTGTTTTTTTTTCCCTCCAGAGCAATGCATGCTGGGAAAAAAACAAACAGAAACAGAGAAAACGGAGCTCGATCAGCAACATATCAAATAAATGTACCGTGTTGTGGTTTTGAGAGGAAAAGAAGGAGGCGATGTTTTTCTGTCCTCCTGGTGCCTGATAAGGAGAAAATAGATTTTTGTTAATAAAGCAGTTCTTCAACATCTAACATCTCATTTTGGCGTAGACTTTTACAGATGAACAGCACATTAATCCTCATAATAAAGAGGATTTGATGCAGCTGTTCATGCGACCTCGTAAGATGTTTATGTACAAAATACATGAACAACGTCCAACGGTTTCTGATCATCTTCATGGACTAAAACACATAAAAACTGATCCATAAGATGTATCGATCAAAACTAAAAACATTGAACACCGTTGAAAAAATAAAGGTAGATCACACATTTACACATTCACGCAGCTTCAGTCATACTAAACAACGCCTCAAGCGAACGAAACCATCCGAGCTCACCTTTGCTTTCCTCAGTTTGGTCCTGTTCATGATGAGCCTGGAGGCAGTCGCGTGTATTTATGAGAGATTAATAATTTATCCCACAGCTAGTTTAACTGTCAGATGACCATAAACGACATGATTTCAGCTCACCCAGCGAGGCTTGATGACTGGAGGCTATCACAGCGAGCATCACAGAGCTAACTGTGCATAATACTCAACGCACAAGCCAGGATATCACCGAAGCGGCGGTTAGTGAAGTATTTCCCTAAAACGATAGCAGGATTATAATTCTGTTCAACTGATCTTATTGTTTGTTTTACCGCTCAATCCTCTAGTGTTGTCAAAGATGCTGCAAATACGCGGCGCCAAAGTTTCAGTTTGGCGCACCGGAAATGACGTCGATTCGCTTCCGCAGACTGCGACTTTCGAAATTTGTAAATATATTTTACATTTTCTTTATATATTTGTTATTATTATTATTGTTGTTGGTGTTGTTGTTAAGTTTATTATAAGTAGTAATAGTAGTATTGTTAGCATATTTTCATAGTTTTATAATGTCCCAACATCGAGAAAAGAAAGTTTCTTTTGTTTGTTTTCTTTTCTCTACTTTCAACAATCTACGTCAGTGGTTTTCAGACCTATTTTGCTATAGGAACTCCTAATATCAAGACAAATCTCAAGGCACACCACATTTACATCCATGCAAAATAGCGCTCTTGATGTGTGTTTTTGAGTCTTTCTGGTCTCTCCTTTCGTCAACTGATGGAAAACGACACTGGACTAACAACTTTTTTTTTCTTACTCACAAAGTATTAACTCGTTTTTTAAATACGTTATTTTGTTTTCATCAGCTTTAGTTAATCTTTCAAAAACAGTAAAACTTGACTGAGCACATATTTAAAGAATTAGATAAATAAATAGAAGAGACAACAAAGTATTGATCCCGTCATCTGCTATACCTGTAAATTGCAGAACCTGGTGCTCCCTTGATGGTGTTATGAGGGTTTCTTAAAGTTACAGAATTTGCAGTTGTTCGTGGACATTAAAGCTCATAAACCACTAATGAAAAAAATGTTTAAAAAAGTATTGGTGGTGAAATAGTGGTTGCACAAATTCCCATGGCACACCATTTGATAACCAATTATTCATGTTGTTAACCATTAATGAGGTTTTAATTTCATACAGCAAAACAGAGAGAGAAAATATAAATTTAATTTAATTAGATGTGTAACAGGGTTGTAACCTTACTAAAGTTTGTATCTAAACGAGTAAACCTGCATATTTCTATGGTCTAAATACAAAAAGACAGGGAAACCAATAAACGTCATCGTAGATACTGAGAAAGCTTTTTATAGTCATCAGAAATAATTAAAAAAAATTTCAATATTTTCTCCTGTCCTGAAATTGTATAGAAACTTTTAAGACTGAAAATAAGAGTTTGATCACACCATTTGAATGATTTTAGCAGTTTATTCTTTTGCTATGTCCACTACAACCCCATTTTAGCATTCTTGCCCTGAATGTGATATCATATTGAAGTAGACTGTACATTTTCTGAGTTTATTACCCCAGTGCAGCAAATGCGAACATAAAGTTCTCTTAACTGTGTATGTATTACTCACATTAGCCAAAAGTTAACAGTACCTCCACCATCTGGAGTTAAAATAACAAACTAAAAATATATGCACATTTTACATGAGAACTGTGACATGCTGTACTTAGACTGAAGAATGACTTTGCAGAATGAGGCACAGGTAGCTCCCTTCATAAAATCAAACTAGCTCAATAATAAGTACTACAGCCCAGATATTCAGAGCTCAATATGGTTTGGTGTGGTAGAGTCTTCTCTTGTGCAGACTCTTGTAAAATGTCCATTTTGCTTTAACTTTTTATTCTGTTCTGTGCTAAGACAGACAATGTACCAGTGGATTTCTTTTCTTAATTTATATCAGTCAATTATCATTCTATCTATAAATCAGTTAATCAGTTTATCTGTCTATTACATAGTCAGACATATTCAAGGCAATGAAGTAATGAATTTCTCATGACACGAGCTCAAAAAGGCCTTCCTGCAGGGCAGCACTGATATGTTTGCCTGGGTTCACAAGCAAAGGAGCTGCAGGGAGTGGTAAAATGTTGCTGCTAATACCACCAGGCCCTCAAACTCTGCTAGGGCATTTCCTAATACACTTTAAACTACTTAAGCGATGCAACAAAAAGCTTCAGCATCTGCCTGTCTCAGGAAAATAATAACTTCTTTTGTAGATGTAATTCTTGAGGACATGTTGAAATTTAAAAAAAAAAAGTATAACTCTTTGGAGCTGAAAGACAACAGGTGTAAAGAAGATTGAGAGTAGCACTTTATCGGGATGATGTTTGTTAAATAATACTACTGATAACAATAATTACATAAATAAATACATAAATAAATAAATCCATTCATTCATTAAAATAAGTACATAAGTCATCTGAGAAGTTTAAAACCACTGACTGTGTTTTGAATGGAGTAAAAATATAAAAAATTAGATAATTCAAGCATTAGAAAGAACAAAAAAATGTGTTTTTATGGGTGCGTTTGTTTGCATGTATATCTGTAGCTGCGTGTGCATGATATTATGTATTAGTTGTTATGCAGTACTTGGCTGCAGTTTTGCATTTTTGCACTAAATAGGGGATTTTCTGAATGTCGCCTGTATACTCAGACTCTGGGTATTTGTTTATTACTTTGGGATATTATTCCTCTGTCACAGCTTGATATTTAGGGCAGGATGTGAGGAAGTGGAGCTCTGTCTCTACCTGTTGGGCATCACAGTGGGGACAAAGTCTGTCCTCTTTTGTGTGCCAGCTCCTTTTGTGATGTCCCGTCTCAGTCTCATCTGTGGTCGCCGAGTCTGTACCTCCTTAAGGACCTTTTCAGTGAAAGATCTTTACAGATCTCAGGTAATCTGCAAGCCTGTATTCTCTGTTTAGGACCATACAACATCTTAATTTACTTTGTTTTTGAGATGCCTCTTTTTGGTGATTAATGACTTGATTTGGTCTAGTTTGAGAGATGTTGGAGTGTTGAGTTTGATTTTGTTTTATCAGGTGGTTGCTGAGGTCCTGGTCCTCATGTGATCTGAGAGAAGCCTTTGGATCAGCAGCTTGTTGGGACTTTTCTCTGCCTTCGTCCCTCTGCAGCTAAGGGCGATGTGATGGTAGGACTGGGGGTCACTGGTTTTCAAATGTTAGGAAAATGTAAGTACTTTTTTAATATTTTAAGTATTAGGGGATATAAACCATGTTCTGCTCTGCATGTTGTTTGGGGTCTTTGTTTGTACATGTAAGAGGGTCTTACAGAACTCAGTGTGAAATAATTAAATTCTTGTTTTGTTCCATTTGTCAAAGTCCAGATTAAACTTGTTCACCAGATTTCACTGCAATACAGTATAATTAGTTTTGATGTGAATCAAGAAAACATCTGAGCCAGATTGAAATTGTAATGTCAAATTCAGTATTTTGCCTAATTGCATAAAAACCTGTTCTTGCTTTGTCTTTCAGCCCTTTCACAGCCATATATGTAGTGTATTATTACACTACATGTATTATTTTGTACGGTAAATTACACCCTAATTCATTAAAGAATTTTAAAGGGCTACTTATTAATCATTACAAACATGTTTCAACACAACAGACTTTCCTGCTGCCAGCCTCAAGCAGACACTCAAAGAGAAAGTTTTGGACATTTAGGCTCTGGCTTTTTTCAGCCCTAGAGGTTATTGCTGGGGCATACAACATGCAAGGCAAGCAGAAAAGCACTTACGCTGAACAAACATGGCAACGCACCCTGGCCAAAGGTGAGGCACATAATGGACTCAGACCAGAAAGGCCTTTAAAAGATGGAGCTTGCTGCCACCCAGTGGACATAAAGGAAACAACTGCAAGAAGATCAGATGTATATTTGATCTTCAACATCTAAGGTAGTATCTGAAACAATAATGGCAGTTTATGTTTGGTCAAACTAAATTAATAGTTCAGACCTAATGTGACAAGCATAATAGACAACAAATCTAGGACTGCATATCATATATTGTATATCTGAACTTTGCCTCCCCTCTGCCTGCCTTGACAGAAATGATGTGCAGTTTTCTTCTGCACCAGGAGATGACAGCAGAAACCAGGGTGAGAACCAGCTGCCCCCAAGTTATAAACAGAACTTTGAAGAGCACCCCTGAGAAAAGATTTGAGACATTTACTGCCTATTTTAAGCTAATGGCTGTTTGTGTTTTATTTGACTCTCCAAACTGTAACTGCTCTATCTTTTAAGATGATGTTTTGATTCCTTGGAGACTGCAGACAAAGTGATGGTGTCTTCAGACATTTTAAGTATTTTATTTATATTTATTTACAAATGAATGTTGCTGTAACATAACATTTTGAGATGGTACACTCCTTTCTTTGTTTTGCTCTTTCTTTTCCATGTGAATGAATGGATGCCTGTCAAGCTGAAGTATCATGGAAAACATTTCATATTTTGTTGATGCTGACACCCTTTGTGTTACAGTTGCATCCCCTTTTCTTTGCTCTTTTCTAATGACACCATTAGAAACATTTTCAAACTCAAAGTTTGAGAATCCACTTTCTTCAAGCTGTTAGGGGATTTGTAAATAGGCCACTAATGTGTATTTTTTTTTAATACTAAAACTGTTTAAAAGTGTATTTTAGATAGTTTATGACCTTTGTACATAATGCACGTTCTTATATGTAAATGCACGGATGTTTTTCTAATTTTTTTCTGGTTTAATCTTTAATCTAGTTTAGCCCTTTAAAAATACCACGAGTACCATTCATGGTAATGTTAGTTTTGACATGAGGATTAAACTCCACTTTGTCAGTATGCTCTGACAATAACATACCAATGATGGGCCACACACACACACACACACACACCCACACAAACACACACACACACACACACACAACGGGTTGACATTATGTAAACTTTACATGCCAACGTGACAGATGCTTTGGTTCTGTTCAGACCTCACACCTCTGTCTTTTCTCTGAGTCCTGCTGGAAATAAAACATAATGTTTCCACCAGGTGGTCCATATGGTTCACAACTGTTAGCATGTAAAGAAACTCAACTTGTAGCAGAATGACAGCATGAGTGTTCTCTGAAGAGACCCCTAACCTCACTTATGTCCCAGTGCACTACTGATGAGTTACATGATCTACCATATGCCCCCAAGTTTCCACATCATTTCTACCTTCAGCAGACCCAGGCTCCGATGTCCCAGCCAGTGACAGTGCTGATGCTGCAGAAGCGCGAGAACACCGCAAGTGGGAACCTCTAATCTGAGGAGTTTCCAGATTTCATATATTAGTGCTGTATTCTAAACATCTGTCTGAGACACCTGTTAGAGCTCCTGTCCCTTTAAGGCTCACTTCCCCATGTGGGCCAAGTCTGCTCTGACTGGTTTACACATCAACTCTGTGGCAGATGGTCAGTTGAGTGCTGCCTGGTGCCATATCATCAGCAGAAGAAACAATGGTAGGACGTCACACTGGCACATCTATTCTAGTGGAGGATGTTTTAGACAGCCGCTGGGGTCATACATTTTGGGAAAGGGGAGCGGTCCTGATGATGCTTTTGGTCTCATTTATAGAAGTGCTCTGTCATGAGGAGGAGACATGTTAAACACACATGTAAAACACATGATAAAACCCCCAAAGCATAGTGTGGGCTCTTTAACTTGCCTACCCTGTCTCATGGTCATCACAGCCCAAACAGTATGATCACCCTCATCAGACCCAGGCTTCATTCATGAAAGCTCCACCAGGTAGTGCCAACTCTGATGCTACCTACCCTTGCCCATAACTGTCCTCACTGAACAGCCACTCCTGATGTCCAACATTTAACTGAAAAGGACTGCAAAGGTATCACAATGACATTTAAGAAGATAGAGAGCCAGAGAAAAGTTTGAAGAGAGAGCTTGGACAGAGTGTTGGGAAGGCAGAGCCTGAGCTGCCCACACTGGGGCCCACACACTTCTGCCGAGCAGGCTTTTTCTCAGTTCACTTTTTCAATGAATAGAGAAGACTGCTTCATCTGAAGTCTCATTTACTTCCTTTTGTGAACCCTCCTCCACTATGTGTTGCTTTTTAAGTAAGTAGACTAGTTCTCCCACAATGAACCCTCTGCATCCCACTCTCACGGGGCAAGCCCTAACTTTCCACCCTTGTTGTTCAGCCTCACTCATATGCAAGCTTTTTCCTTTTTCATGCTTCCTCTATAGAATCTTACTGGAGAACTGTCAATTTGTTAAAACAAATCATCCACTGACTCACACAACAAAACACTTTGCTAGGTCTCAGATTTGTCCAAACTATCTCCTGTGACATGTTTTCCCTTTAAATCTAACTGTGTTGTTATGGCCAACATTACCTGTACTTACTTGACTACAGTGTGTCTAGCTCCAGTCTCACAGGTTAGGGTTAGGGTTTTTCTGTAACTAAACAAAAGGGTGCCAGAAATTTGGACCATATGGATCTGTTATTTTAGTATTTTTAGAAACTTATGAAGTTTGATTTGCAGAGTTGGTTTACACTAGAGTTGCTCTGCTGATTGATCCTCCTCTATAAAAAGCTGATAACACGACCGTGATGTCAGGTTTAACTAGAGCAGTCTGTTTTTTCTTTGCAGTGCAGCATTAATAGGTTCGTGCTTCTCTGCCACTTTGCTACATCACTGTTAACATGTGAAAATATTTCAGTGTCATTTATAGCCTTCCAAGTGTTTACTCTTCCTCATCGTTCACTCCAGGGAGTCATGAGTGATGCTCTGAACGACTGGTTTATTAGATATTATTCTGGGGAGACATTCACTGCAGAGCTCCCTCAATTACTGCGTCTGGTGGCAGCTGACACTCTCCTGAAATGTGAGAGAGCTTCGGTTATTTCCTTCGACATGTTATGTTTGTTGTTTGTCAAAGGAACATTTTAAGAGTTATCAAACTGTCACAACAAGAAGTGCTCAGAGAGCACAGACCTCTGGAATGGCAATTATTAGCCGAGCTATTAGTGACTTGCAATTTTGCAGTGTTAAAGAATCCTTTAATAAATTCCTGGATCCAGATCCAAATTCGGGTCACCACCAAAATCTTGTCACTTCTTCCCTGTGCCATGACCAGCATTTCCAAAAAATGTAATTAAAATCCATCACTAATTTCTTGAGTTATCTTGTATACAAACAGACAGAGAAATGCCAGCAAAAAGCATATCCTCCTTGATGGGGGTATATATGACCTGTAATTATCAACATAATACAGTGAATGAATACAAGTGTTTAAGTGTGATGTAAAGTGAAAAACACAACTACTCATGTGTGTACGTTTGTTTATTTCAAATCCTTTTTGACCCCTGTAACCAAAACAAAGCTGCTGTTTGGTACAAGCTTAAAGCTCCTCAGTAGATTAAATCTTTTGGGGAGAATTTCATTGAACGAAAGATGATAGCAAATTATACGACCCAAAGTTCATGTAATGGTGTTTGCCTTTTGTCAAACACAAACAAAGTCAATTCACTTATAAAGCACTAAATAAAGCAAAATGACCATGTAAATATAACAAATTAAACAATAATAATGATAATAATGAACTGTATTTAACTAGAAAAAGCTCATAGAGATTAAACAAGAGTGCCGTGGCCATAACAGGCAGCAGCACATTTACAAAGTTACAGACATGAAACAGACACAAATATGAAAATGGTTTTAATTGGGTAAAATAATGAAATTGTTGCGTTTGTTGACTGTTTCATTTGATCTTTGGTTTATTTTTTAGTTTATCTATTTATTTTTCAGGGACAGCATGTAATTACATTGATCATTTTTACAAATGAAATGATAGTTGCACCAGATTTAGTAAGCTGCAGATTTTCATCTGCAGTCTCCTTCTTAAAGCGACACAGGGCAAATGATGAATTTGCACTTAGCAAAAAACAAAACATACAAAAAAGTATAATAATACTAAACAAATATAAAATACTATATAAAAGCAAGTCAACACTTTACATAATTACTATATTCTTCTCAATAGGAAGTGTGAAAGAAATTCATAAAGCTTTGTGATGAATGCATTTTATGTTAAAGTCACTGAAACAAAGGCAAGAGAACCATTGACATACATGATCTAAGATATAGTGTAATAACAAAATTCTTGCCTTCCAGTTCTTTAGCAGTAATATAAGGTGATCAAATCACTCCAAGTCTTATAAGCTGACTATGATCATTAGCAGCAGAATATGGTGAGCAAAACCAAGAGCAGCATTATAAGATAACCAAAATTAAATACAGCATTTTAAGTTCACCAAACTCAATAGCAGCAATTATAGTCCAGGATATTAACATGAGGAGATTTAGTATTGAGAGTGTCTCAAGGTATACTTAAAATCAGTTTGTTTCAGCATAAAATAAAATAAAGTAAAATAAAGGCAATTACTTCACAAATATCTACTGTGAATACAGAAGTTGGCTAAAACAATAGAACAATCACATCTTGGTCATTGAAAAGTTAGAAATTAATGACAGATCATGTTCATTAAGCACAGTTTTTTTTCTTAAGTAATATTAAAATCCATCCAAAAATCAGTCCATAACACTATCACGGACACACATCAAATAAAATAATGTTTACATGTTTCTGGAATACATTGCATAGGAACATTTTTTGTTCTATATTGGGAGTAAATTTGCAAATAATGGGTTGTATGGCATTGTATCATACTGAAATTTTCAATAAGGGTTATTTGATTATGAAGTACAAGTTTTGGATGTATATTTCTCTTTTGCTCTGGCGCATGCCCGTGGGTTAACTTGGCATTAATGAGTTCAGTATTTGACTGTTCACATCTTGAATTGTTTTATTTCATTGCTTCACTATATGGCATGTTTTTCTAAAAGAGATACAACAGTATATTTGTGAGCAATCTAGTCATCTGAGTCTGAAAAAAACAGCAAGGAAACAAGAAAACTTTCTAATAATTGTCGATCTTTTTAGTTAAAAGTAATGTTTTTTAATCAACCTGCAAAGCACATTATGTTTTACATGTATGGCAGATTTTTTTTAATCCATTCATATGTCCATCATAGACAGCTTGCATTTAACAATTAAATGAAGATTGGTGATAGATCAAATATTTGATTTTTTTTGTCTTCAGTGGTCACAAATTATGAAAAATGCACTTATTAATGATTTCTGTTTAAAAGCACAACCCCATTATCCCTCTTCTTCCTCTGTTGCATGCTCAACCTTCAAGGAAATATGTTCTTAAACAGTCTGTATAAAAATGTCCCTATAATATGGCATAGGATGGAGAATCCCTGAAGTAAGTGTTTGTTTGGTCCACAGACCTCTCCATTAGAAGGAACATTTCTGTTTCTGTGCAGCCACAGCAACCACTAGAGCACAGAGCTGGAAAGCTAGAGCCACGTCCACTTCTGGAGAGGGGTGTGCTCAGACACAGCTCTGGGGAAGTTCCAATAAAACCTTTTTAACACATGCAACCCTGACATTTCCCAGAACATACTAAGGTAACAAATCCAGTAAATCCTCTGACTTGCTTGTTCACACTTGGCCCTCAATACAGAAAGTTAACCTGCAGTTTGCATGACAGTCAATGGGGGAGTAGGGGTGTAAGTGTTGGAGGAAAGATCAGGGATAATTTCAGGCTAAATTCTTGGTGACATATCCTGCTGTTTACATTTACACATGCAGCTCACAAGTGTGAATGGGGTATTAAACAGCCTATTCTGTGCAGGATGTAACAGAGGGGTTTATGGTCATATCAAAATCCACACTTCTGAGGTTCAATGATAAAGACTGATATGTGTGACCTTTATAAACTCTCTATGACAGCCCCATCTGCTCAGCAGTAACTCCACGTGTGTGAATATAGATGAGTGTATGCCATAGTAGGATTGTGGGTTATGTTTTTTGTTTGGTTTATGTTAAGTTATCAATGTCTATTAAAGCACATTTTTAAGAATTTGCATAATCTGATTGTCTGCAACAGACATAACTGTGCTCTGTTAAGATGACTTATAGTGGTAACATGGTTGTCAAAGAAACAAAAATGATGACATTTGTCTCATGGACCAGAATTAGCTCATGATTGCCAAATGATCAATTTAACATGTAGATAAGAAAGAGTTGCTTCCTGTGTGTCTCGTTAGCAGCTATAATCACAGCACACACTGCAGATAATATGGTAAACTATACTGTCCAAATCATCTACTGCAGAGTGAGACTGCTGTCAATTCAAAGCTCCTGTGAGGAGAACTGAAGCACCAAAGGTCTCCCATCATACCCAGTGCAGTTCATTTCCTCAGGCATTTACCCCTTTGGCTGCTCTTTTGCTCTTTTCCAGACTGTCTCATAGCACTTAGTATTACTCAACAGAAATGTCTGCTTTAGTCTGAGCTGTTGATGTTCATATGCTTTTATGTGTCAATTTTCTTTTATTTTACAGCACTGTGTCTTATTGATTAACCAATTTTACTGCTGTTGTTGCTATGATTGAAAAGCATTTCCATTTTATTGTGCTTTGTACAGTTTTACTCCATAACATTTACCTCTTATCCATTTAATTTTTTCTACTTCAAGTTCATCTTATCTCTTTTGCTTGCTTGCTGTCTTTGCCGTGCTGCAAGTACCTGCATTTCCTCTCTTGGAGCAGCACCAGATTTATTTAGTCTTCTCCTTTGCTCTACTGGTATGTTTTTCTCTCTGCCACTGATACTCTGTTTTCCTCCCCCACCCCTCATCAACAAAGGTCAAAGCCAGAATTAGAAAAGGGAAAAACAAAGAAAGAGAAAAAGACAGAGAGCTAATGTTCTTAAGCAGACTCATTAGCAGCACGCACTTCACAGTCCCCGTGAGACCTGAACGAGCTGACCTTTCAGTCTCTATCTGCATGTTAATCATTCAGCTTTTACTGTGCACCACCATGTTTGGCTAATTAAGTACTTGTCATGGTTTATCAAAGACTGGATCAAAGAGGCCTATCTCGAACCCCACAGGGCGAAAATATTAAACTTTTGAAAGCCTTCATTTCTCTGTCTGACAGTTTATTCTGTCTCAGTTTGCACTCATGGGTAACAATCAAAGACCTCACAATTTTTTTTTAAAAGCTGAAAAAAGAACATTGTAGTTCTTATTTTTGTAAAATCAAGCCTTAATGGTAACTTATCAGAGGGTCCAATCAGAGCTATACTGCTGTGTGGGTATGCTGTGCAAGGCAGTCATGCCAAATAATAAAGGAAGAATGTTAGCTGGGGTGGGAGATAACCTTTGAGTCAGAGTGGTCTACAGTGCAAAGTTGTAAAAAAGATCTTTGCAATCTTCACAAGCAACTTCACTTGAGGTCAGATGAGACAGACAGCTTGACTGGCACACAGGGATGCCATATTTTTGGGAAAAGTTAGGGTTCCACAAATATTGTAATAACAGGAATAACTGTAATATTTTGTTTTTCTTGCTTTTTTTGCATAGTCATATTCAGGTAGCCTGTGTAATGCAAACCTACATTGCAATACATTTAAATCAAATTTATCAATCAATCAAACTTTATTTATAAAGCACTTGTCATACAAAAAAATGTAGCACAAAGTGTTGTACATTCAAGAGACTTGGGATACCCCTTCGCTAGACTTGAATGCACAAAGCCAAGGGATAAGGGGTACGACAAGGGCTAAAGGTAATTCTTCATAAGGTTAAGCTGAAGGGCTACACAGTAGCGATGGGATACTCGATTTCTTTTACTGACTCGAGTTTGTATGAGTCACCCACTAAGGTGAATCAGGTTTTCAATTCACTTGAGTCACTTGAGTCAGTCACCCAGAGTGTGTGTTCAGGTGAGGAGAACTTTGCAATCCTACAAAGTTGTCCTTAAAGGACATTAAACTCTGTTTTACTCTCGGTTCAGTTAGAAAGAAGTTTTGAGTTTGAAATCCTTAAGCCCTCTATGATACAGGGAATCTTGACATTTAACTGGAGAGTGTTGCTCCTTTATAACTCTGTCTCTAAATCTGTTTAACTTATGCTAATGCAGCAGCAACTTCTGGCAGCACACTCTGGTGCAGGTCAGCCCTTTAATCATGAGAGTGTCTTCACTTTTTGGGAACTTTAATTAAGAAATTGAGAAGGAGAGGTGGGGATACAAAGTGGGGGGCTTCAAAGTGGTATTAAAGAGAAAGATGTAGCTGCAGTGAGTCCGTGCTTTCAGCTGATTACATCTTGTTCAGATTCTGTCCTCTGACATAAATCTCCCCTCTTGGGCAGCAGACTGGCACACACTAACTTAGGAGTCCACACATTGTCATGGAAACACAAGGAGGTTCTTGATGGATGCCTTTAATTCTAATTGTTGACTGGATTTGAAACCACCTACGACATTAGCAATGGGCACACATACAGATTTGGCCAAAAAGAACAACATGTTACACATGCCAACACTTGTGAGATATGCTTAATGCCCACAGTTCATAGGTGTTGTGCTGGCTCTTCAAAAAATGGCAACATGCATCACACCAGACTACCTCGCATTCTGTTTCCCACTATGCAAAGCGCCAGCCCGTCAGAGGTCAAAGTGTAGCAGCATGAATGGTGAGAGCTTATAGCCTATAGCATTAACTCTGTTAAATCTAGAGTGTAGTAATGCAGAAAGTTTTGCTGATACAAAAAATGTGAGGGCCACTGAATTTGTTTTTGCGTTATCAAACTTCTGTTGTACTTCTGTGAAAAAGACAGAGTTCTGAATTTGATCTCAAAATTTTAAGAAGAAAGTCATAACTCTTCAATAAATAAGAGAGAAAAAAAATCTGACTTTGAGCTAAATTCTGACATATTGTGCTCGAACTTCTGAGAAAAAGTCAGTATTGAAGAAATAAGTCAAAATGTCAGAATTGAAAATAAAATGTCTGAAACTTGAGATAACAGTCAGCATTCTGAGAAGAGTCAGAATGCTAAATTAAAAGCACAATTTTTGCCCAATAAATCCAATCAACATTCCCAGAAAGAAAGTCAGAATTATAACCACACACACACCTAGATTAAAGTCAGATTTTGGAGGAAAAGAAACCAGAATTCTTAATTTAAACAAAGAATTCTCATAAAACTCAGAAATTCCGAGAATACTGTTGATCAGGATTCTAAGGTTACAGAAATAAATGAACGTGAAAAAGCCAGAATTCTGTAAAAAGTCTGAATTTGGAGATTCAAGACACAATTCTGACATCTCTGAATGGTGACCCCACTCTCACAAATCTGATTTTTTTCTTGCAGTCAGTAATCTGAATTAAAAAAAAAAAAAAAAAAAAAAAAAAAAAACGAATTCTGAAAGAAGACCAAAAATTTTTCTTAGATTAAAGTCAGAATTCTGTTTTTCTCCCTAGAAATTAAAAAAAGAAAAGAAAAAGTCTGATTCCAATTTTTTGTCAGTGGTTGTAATCCTCTTCTATATGTCAGTGAATTTTATTTTTCTTTTGTGGTTATGTGACACAATTTAGAGCTAAATGTTCATTTCAATGACAATGCACATCAATCATTTGCAAGATAAAGATGCTGCACTGATGCAGTGTTATCCACCAGGCTATCGTTTACATAATTTTCCAAAACTAGACTATCCATGCCAAGTCTGGCATACTGAGAAATCATATTTCTGGGTGTAGACCCTTGTCATTCACTTTAAATGTGAAAGCTGTGATGCTTGAAAATAAGGATCTTTATGGTTATTAACAACAAGTTTTAGGTCTTGAATTGTTTTGTTTGATAAGGTTACGTCTTTCAAGAAAAGCCCAGCGACAACTCATTTAGTAAAAGCCCTGTGTATCTACTGTAAACACCATAGTCAGAACTGTGAGGTGGAGAGGGGATGTAGTGTTGCAGAGCAATTCTCATTGGCTGAAAGGAAACCTATCACCTCCATTTTCATAAAGGAGCAGAGACTGACCAACCACATATCTGGTGGAATTAAATGCTTCATTTCCACTTATGTCTGTGGCTGGGGTCTGTATAACCACACATAAACAGATGATGCCTACAGGTGTGCAAGACAGGGAACGATTCACAAAGAAAAGAAAAGAAGAAATCAGACTAATTTGGCCTGCAGGTTTTTAATGCATATTATCACTGTTGAGCATAAACCTTCTTTCTCCATTTCTTATGATTTTCTTTTTCTTTTCTTTCTTTTTTTTTTTTTTTTTTTTAAATAAAACAGTGCTTTTGGCACCTTCCATAGTGATGAGCTGGTTTTATAATCTTTATACCAAATCAAAGAACAAAAATCTAAATTGTTGTCAGGATAACACAGTGTTTATTCTTTTAGTAGTAGAGTGTTTTCTTCATTTCCTCAAAAGCAGTACTTTCAGAGATGGGAGGTTTGTGCCTGATGGCGATGGTAGAAAATATTTGACTAAAAAGACATATGGACATCCCTGCATTGTAGAATTGTTTGGTAGCTTAAATGTTTTGCGATAAATACCGTCTAACTTTTCACTAAAATGTAGATTATATATTGAACTGTAAAAGCTTTATGACTTTATATCTGACTGAAAAATCTGACTACCATTCATATGAAACTAATTAGGTATTATATTATACTTAATATAATATAAAATTAACTGTTAAACTGACTCACCAAATGGCAAAACCAGATCAAAAAGTAATTTTATTCATAAAAAATGACTCAAAACTTAATATTCACCCCTCAGTGGAGAGAAATACCATTGTAGTTTGACTTTAGGGAGGGGGGGAGTTTACTCATAAGTGGAAATGAGGTGTAAGTCAAAAGAGTCCCTGTAGATTGATGTTCAACATAAATCTGAATCTGAAAGGTCAATGATGCTGTTCATTATGACAGAAAACTAAAAAGGTGGAAAACCCGGCAAAAAGATTTTCCTGTGAGGATCTGAGTGAGATGACAGAGATCCTGACAGACAGAGGTAAATCAGGCTAAAATGGTGCAAGCCCTTAAGTGTGGAGACACACAACTCTGCAGCAACAGCCTCTGTCTTCAGGCATTAAAACCACATATCAACATGTTCTGTTCTTATCAGAGGTGACAGACTCCAATTTTATCATTGTAACACAGATCAATCTGGTGTTGGGTCAGTGCAGGGTCAAAAAACACTTTTATTTTTATCGAACACTAATTGCTTTACTCCCTCTGTACTGACTTGTCTCTCAAACCACCCAACCGGTCCTGATAAGTGGGTCACTCGTAGATATCAAGGTTTCAGACAGAAACTGCCTCCAGTATTTCCTATTATGAGTAATACATTTCAAGCTAAGGCAAGCTGTCCTCCTGCTGTCTAATGGTGTGCCTTGAGAGGCTAAACCGGTCAAGAAAAAGACTTACAATTGATTTCAAAAGTGCAAATATGGAAGCAACAGCCTGCAGGTGTGTTTGTTTGTTATTGTTTTGGTAACTTTTTTTTAGATTTTGTACATCAGACCCGTATTTCTGTCCACTCGACATGTTCAATTGCACAAAAGAGCTGCGCTTCAGTTGGTCTTCTCAGCTAAAACAAAGAATTTCAGTGGTACTCTCTTTAACAGAACATCAGTATGTATCTGCCATCGAAAGCTTTCCATACGAGTCTTGCTTTTGGCTAGTTAAAGACATTTTTCTATTCGGTAACATTTATATTATTATGTCATCTTAAGGTATCATTGCTTATTCATACAGATCTCTGGGCTTCACCTGTGTAAAGTATGCTCTGTACTCATAATCATTTCAACAGCATTTCATTTTGAATTTGCACTGCTGTAATCAAAGTTAAAGCCACCCCTGCAATTTCTTAATATTTTGACATAAATTAAAAACAGTTAATTCAGACTGCAAGCTATAACCTGATAAAGAGTCAAGGAGAGTGGTCAAGACATTTGCTGAAATCTTCAGAATCTGCAATGGCATCACTGAGCGTTGGTGCTTGTGCTCAATACTGATATTCAAGTTTGGTACTTGTCCTTGGGCTGAAAGAAGGAACGCATGGTTTTGGTTCACCCCTCATGCCTTGAGTTTATTTGAGCTTTTTGTAAACAGCATGGTATCCAAGGGACTTTCATTTTCTGCAAAATAAAATGCCTAATTGTAATCCAGTGTCTTTTAAAAACATGAACAAGGCTACGTACTTTCCCTCCTCAATCCATTAATAATAAATAATAAATTTAGCTGATTTCTTTAAATGGTAGCAAAGCTAATGGCTAATACTGCTAAATTATATCATCGATTTGTGGTTTGACTTTAAAAAAAATCTGAGTAACTTATTTGGATTTTCATGATTTTTCACAATATTTACACGTGAGACATGTCACGTCTATAGAACAACTCCAGAATTTCGAATTTGTCAAGATTTCATTTCATTACCGTGCTAAAGATTTAGCAGAATTAATGCTAATGATAATAACGCAAAGGCTGTTGCCATGGATTTATGCTTTGCCTGTCCACCATTTTTTCAACCCCTGACCTCTAGCATCTAGCTGTTTGTGGCATAATGGCAAATATTGGCAAATATTCCCATACTGCAGACGACAATCAACATTTTGGCAGAACCAGTACAAACTGCTAGTGTAAAAGACAGATTTGAATACAGCCAGTGTCTGTAATCTGGTAGATATATCTCATAAACTGGAATGACTGAGCTTGGTCTGCACAGGCAATGACCAATCAGCATCCTATGAGGTGAAAGAGGCAGGAGCTATACAGGCTGATCACAGTGAGAAGCAATCATAGACTGTAAAACAGCTGGACCAAGCAAAGAGACATCAGCTGTTGAAAATCAAAGCCCAAACTGGAAATCCTCAATCAATCCTTAATTTAAAAATAATAGACCCAACATAAAAAAAATCACCCTTGTACAGCGAGAGCACAAAGATGCATTGTACTGAAGCCATTTTTTATTCAGGCTGTAAAGATGTTTATTAAGGCCATGAAAAAATATCTTACCCCTTCACATCATTTGGGTGTGAGGTGTCTGCAGCCAGTCTCAAGTGGACACTTGGGGCTCTGCAGGTTTTGGCACTTCCACATGGGCCTCCATTTTAGCCCTGGAGCAACTGCAAGCCTGAAAGCAATGGCTTCTTTTCGAAAGATTAGCACAAATACTGCCTGTAATACATGCATTTTTATCAGAACAGGATGTAATTCCTTTAGCTTTAGAACAAAGAAATACTCTGAAAACATTTCAGTGATAAGATATTTTGACACCTACTGACAGATTACAGGAAGAGATGATTTATGAACTGGCTTGTATTATTCACTTTACTCTTTGGCCTTCTACATCATATGATGGGCCAGTAATAAATGTGATTGATAGAACAATCATCTACTCATCTTCTGAATATGAATTGAAAGGTCCTGTCCTCCCCAAACACTTTCTACGTGCTGTTACCCAGATGGACTAGTGAAATACTGTACCCTGTAGATTATTGGAACTATTTATATCCCATGCAGGGTTAAACATTTCTGTTGAATTTTATTATGTGTAGGTTAGCTGTAGTATTAACAAGGTTCTCTGTTGTGATTTGGTCCTGCCAGTCCAACAGTAACAGTGTTATCCACTCAAAGGAACCGCCACAATATAACATCAGGAATTTTCACTTGCGTGTCAGACTGTACTTGTACTCTCTCTACATGTTTTGTTGTAAACACAAATAGAATGGAGGTTACTTAAGTACCGCAGCCTTTCTGTATTTGCTGGCTTTCCTTTGACCTCTCTCCAGCACATTTATATAAGCTGCTACCAACAGCATGGCAACATACTGTGTGTGTATGTTTACTCAGAAAATGTTTACACATTATTTAATACTCTACAAGAGGCATGTTTTAATGTATTGATGTGGTGGCTGTCATAGGCTATAGTGGATAATATTTACATTATCAGCATGCATTTCTGCTGTCATGATTAAAAACTGCATCGTGTTAACTTGTTAATTTTCTCAATCAAATAAAATGTTTTCACAGATTCTGCACAAACCAAGTTATCCTCCTAAATCATTTCAAATCTACCTTTGAATGTCAAATACCTCTTGTGGTGTCAGCCCTGTCTGGTCTTCTGGGTTTTTTTGACACATAAAACATAGAAATCTACAAAAACAGGCACTCTAAAAGGCATTTGATGTTTGCAAGCATGCATGCAGAAGCTGATATTTGTGTTTCTGTCCCTTCATCTTTGTGTGTTCGTGTTTGAAAGCATTTCTGTTGTTAACATGGTAACCTGAGGGAATCTGACCAATCACAACCCTTCATGGATAAAGCCAAAGATGCCAAAGATTTATAAATGTCATCCTGGAAGCAGTGATGTGTTGAAGAAAGACTGAGAAAAATGTCAGAAAAATTTCATGTGTAAGCTGTGATTTGACATTGTAAGAAAACTCCTACGTCACATCTTGTTTTTCTTTTGTCAGTCATGTTTTTTTTTTCCTCTTTTGATGCCTTTTATTTCCCTCCTTTCATTTCTTTTTCTTTACATTTGTGTGTCCGTGTTTTTCCCTGTGTTGTCTTTGGTCCTTCTCATTCTGATTTCACAATGTCGACACGCTAAACGCCCATGGAGAAATTACCTACAGAAATCAAATAATTCAATGCACTGTTGCTACTAGACTACCCTGACTGATAAATAGGGATGGGAATCCAGGACTGATTCATGTCGAGAACTGTGTCCTACCAGCTTAAAGAATAAAAAATGCTTGCCTTTTTACTCAAAGAGCATGTTTTCTATGCACAAGACAAAAAGTATATGTGTCAGGACTTCTGACCATACTGAACTGACCAATTATCAGGGGAGTTCCTTATTACAAATGTTGTACTTATTAAATCCAGTCAGATCATTCATTTTGGCATATCTATAGTCTCTTATTTCAGGAATGTTTTGGAATAAATGCTCATGACCTGTGTTTGACCAGGCTCCTCACAAAAAATGGATGTGGCTTGTCATAACCTCCTAGCTTTTGAATGCTGAGCTCTAAATTTTTGGCATGTCCCCTACCCAACCATTGACTATTTAAATTGACTGTTTAAAGGTTGTATTTTGCACAATACATTACCTTTAAAGATTTAAGTTTGTATAATTAAAGGGAAGTCTAACATTACAGCTAGCTAGCACACGTCACTGTTTATTATCAGGATTAGAGCCCACCTCAGCTTCACCTCTCTGTTTGTCTTTAAATGACTGAAGAAATGGCATCAGCATGGCAGCATCTGTGGATTGGACTCAAAATCCTTCAGAAATAATCAAACAGCTGTAGCACTTTTGAAACCACAGGTCACACCTACTGGTTCACATCCTGAAATTCACTCTCACATTCACTCAGTGATGGTTTGAGTTTTAGTGTTAGTTATTAATCAGTATAAGCTAACACATGTATGCTTTTCGACACCTATTTACACACCAGTGGGAGTTAAGTTTCTTGCCAAAGGACATATTGACATGTGACAGTCAGAGCTGAGCCAAACCCTGGACCTTCTTGTTGATGGTGGAGTGAGCTACCAAACTAAGCCACTGATTTCCTAGTCTATGACTGAAACACAGGAGTCATCAAACCACTCTGTCATCTAGGTACAATGCAGCACAACCCAATCAAACATTACAACACCGAGGCCCTGAGGCAGCCTAATGAGTCCATTTGAGAATTACAGCCCAGAAAGTAAAGCTCAGGAACAATGATAATCTTCATGTCTGTATATTTTGGTACGGTAATTCGGCAGCATTCTTGACAGCAGCTGCGTCACAGTAACCACCTTATGAAGTGAGAGTCCCCTGAAGTCAATGACACTTTAGGAGGTGATGCGAATCCTCATTTATGGTAAATGTTTAAAATATTCTTCTAGAACATTGAGGACACAAAACTCAAGAGTGGAATACAGAAATAAGTGAAAGGATTTAGGAAAAGCATACTACACTCTTTTATTTTGAGATGTCATTATGTGGCATTAATCTGTTCTGGTCCATGGACTATAATCTAACATAAGGACACATGTGCTTTCCAAACCTTTGGCTCATGATAAGAATAAATTTATGCTGGAAAGCAGGACTAAACGCTTCATGCATTCAGATTAAAGTTTAACAAGAGATCCAGTATAGGAATGAAAACAGTCTCAGCATCAGGGGTCCTCCAGCATACTAACATCCAACCCGGAGAGCATGGATTGGTGGCATGAATAAATTATAATTGATGAGATGATTATTGTAATATATTCAATGACATTCTAAACACAACCATAAGCAGGAAGACAAACAAGGCAAAACAGGATACTGTAGTATGTATGTGCTTCACCTTGTTTTCTGACAACTGATGACTACCTGAGGAGGCACAGCCTCTGCCAAGTGATATCAGAACAACAAACACAGCAATGGGCAGCAGTAAAACAGTCTTACTTTTAAAGCAAAGAAGAAACAGAGTCTCTGTCCAAGATTACACTCTGCTTACTCACAAGTGCACTATAGAGTAAACACACCATCCTGCTGTGGGGTCCAAACTATGTGAGCACTGCGGTACCCTGTGCTGTGCACTCAATGTGTCTGGGGTGTGAATCTCTTTTTTTTTTGTAAGACAATTTTATCCAAATTTCGATTCACAGGCAATTATTCAATCCACGGATGGTTTATTAAAATAGTGATTGAGTCCAATCATCTTTGATCTAACCTATGATGGAAAAATGATATACAGTGAACTGAGTATCACCCAAAACTCTTTTGGGTGATACTCAAAAAAAACTCAATTTTTTTGCATATGCCAATGAGTTTACCATATTGAATTCCATACCCCCTTTGAGGGATCATCAATCACATTTGTACAAGTGCCAATTATTCCCTTGAAAGACACTGTTGGACCAAACTCCAGAATAAACTAAAGTGATCTAATCATATTTAGCTTTCATTAAGAAATATTTGTTTTAATAGCTCTGTTCTCTTCCTAAATTATTATTAATGTATATTTAAAAGTAAGAGCAGTTCCTACTACTAACTAATTGAGTTAGTTTGGCTACAAGTGCTGTAATGTTGTTCATCGCTTGGTTTGACACTAGCACACTAATACACGTTTGAATCACTGCTAATTATGGCTGACAGGGAGGTTTCTGTAAAATAAATAAAATATGAAGCAACAAAACCAACTTGATTCCACAACACTTCTCTTCCGTATGTTTTCTGAACTTGATCACATTTTAAAGTAGAGTCTAGGTGAGAAGCTATGTAGGCATGTTGTAGTTAATTGTGGAAGGCTGGTCCTGTTTCTTTTTAATATATATTTGTCTTTACACCACATTTCCAGCAGAATTGAACAAAAAAATTCTGAAGGCAATAAAATGCATTTTTATGGTCTTCATTTTTTTTTTTTTTGCTTTAGTTTTAATATGAAAATAGTTTAACCTTCTTTACATGCTCCTCAAGTCCTCCTCAGATGCTGGAGTAATAAGAACAAGTATTTCCAGGTTTTTAAAATCAGGTGAAAGTGCTGTCTTTTCATGAGTTTTGTATCTAATGACATACAGCTCTATCTCTGCACGATAATACAAAACATCCTTTACATTTCATTGTAGGCCACTGAGCAGCTCCACCAGAGGAGGCGTGGCAGCATTTTCTAAGAACCTCTAGACTGGAGTTAATGAAAAAGGACAGGGTGCTTACAGGGTGTTTTCCAGTTCATCCATCAAATCCTATCCAGCCTCAAACTCTAACCAGCAAGTCAAGGCCACATGCTTGCCTTTAGTCTCCACCGCCATATCTCTGCCACCACAGCATGCGCTGAGGATTAATAATCCGCTGTTTTTGTTCAGTGATCTTCAAGATCCTCACCACACAACTGACCTATGAAAGTGATGTTTCACAGTTACTATGCAGAGCAACATAGAGCAAAAAATTTGATACAATTTATCAAACGTATCATATGACAACAACCCAGTGATACATTTTAATGTTATTCTAAGCAAGTGCCACCAGCACCAGTTCTTTACCTCTGGTAGAATTACACCAAGAAAGTAAATAAAATTCAATTCAGTAGGAGTTTTCTCTGTTAGCACTAAAACAGTCAAAAAACGATGATGGTATCAAGTCACATTCTCATAATACAACAGTAATTGAAATCTTTCTGTCACATGATTAGCATGCTGGAGGCTGAACGCAGTTTAAGAAAGTGTCAGCCACCATTAAACACCACACAGAGCAGCAGCACAAGCTTCTCTTTAAGGCTGGAAATGGACTTGCAATTAACTAAGCAAAGTGTCCCCCCAGCACCCATTTAGTTCATTAGCTGTGCACATCACCCAGAATTAATGTGACATTGACATTTGGTCCAAAATATATTTTTTATTTAAACTTTATTGAACCAGAAAATCCTCATTGAGATTAAGAATCACACACACATGCGCTGCCTATAGAGTAAATCCTAAATTTTATTTTTTAATTTATTTATATGAGGGATGGCGCTGACAGTGTGCTCTTTCTCATGGCCAATGGTAATTTATATCTTCATAATGATGACATTGATTTTTACAGTTGATCATGTTTGTGTTGTTGACAGCATGTTCGTAGTCTACATTAGTCATATTTTAGTTTTTAATGCTTTCAGTGTGGTTCTATCCTCTTCTTTATTGACGACATGTTATCAGGTACAGTCTATGGGTTCTCAGTCATCCATGTCATGGCAAACCAAAGCTGATCCAAGTTGCAACTGTGCTGGTTTACATTCCTGAAGATGTTTTCCCTCTTCTCCAAAGGGCCACTAATGTAGCAGCATCTAAACTTATCTGCTCACAAGCCGTCACTGTTTAGAGCAGGGGTCACCAACATTTTTGAGCCTGAGAGCTACCCAAAAGGTAAGGAGTAGTACAGAGGGCTACTTGTTTGTTTAATGTTACTGAGTAATATAAATGATAATAGTTTACCCTAAAATGATTGATATTATGCATTTAATAGGCTCCATATGACACTGAATGTTTACTTTTTACTTTTAATTATTCCTCACAATAATTATTTTTAATGATTAATATTATGAGACCACTATACTTACATGCATCTTTAATGATTTATTTATCCGTTAATCTTAATTATCATGTACAACAGTCACACTTTTGTGATTTTCTTGAACAGGTGGTAATATAAGGGCTCTAGCTTGCATCAGTGGTGATGTAGGTGCATCAGTGTAAACTCTGACCTCTCACAGGTCAAAGTTTAAAAGAACATAGACAGTTTTAAATAGTACACATTGTTGCTGTTTTTTGTGCTGATATAAGTATCATTTATTTGCAAAACATGGAAATTAAAATAAATAAGGTGCTTTTTTAAGCTCTTTGGTGAATAACATGCTATTTTAAGATTATCCCTGGGGGCACCTCTGACCTTGGATCAATAATGCTGCTGCTTGGGAATGTAGGACATAAACTCATTCATCATTAAGGTGAGGATGAGTGCTAATTATCCACCTTCAGCTAAAATAATATGAGGATCACTGTCAGCTAATTTCACTCAGTGTTCTGGGGTAGTAATATTATAAAAAGACAGTAATTTTTTAAACTTTACACAATATTTGATGGCAGGGCATGTCTGCTACACACGTCTGTGTACTGTAAGCGACAGCAACTAAAGGCATTTTACAGTATTATTTCACTTTTTGCTCCTAACAGGCTTTTCTGTCTGACAAAAGGTTCTGTTAAATAAAGAAAAAATAAGTTAATCTATCAAATAATACAAATTAAAATGGCTCAGACACATAGAAGGAGCAGGAGGCCTCTCTTGGCTGAGACTTAGCTGATCACACATTAAGTGGATGACCTGCTGTAGCTTCAGAGTCATAACTCTACCTCTACAGTGACCTAGGGGTCAAAAAAGTACAGTAACATGTGACAAAACAAATGAAAAAGCAGTAAACAAAGCCCTATTACCTTTGTTGATTTTAGAAACTAAGTGTAACAAAGATGGATGAACAACATTACAGAAGCAAGGCAGTGAGTCTGTGGACTGGCCTGCTCCCTCTGTTCCCTCAGTCTTCATTTGGTTATAAAATATGGTTGAGCTGTACCATTAACTGAGTTTTAATTTCAATTACAATTACTGCTTCCCACAATTATGAAAACTAAATTATAAAGATAAAATTATTACTGAGCCACATGACAAGTTGTGCTTGATTCGTCTTTCTTCTATCTGTCATTTCATAAGGTCCATCTGTTTTTCCATGTATATTTCAATTTGGTTCTTGTTAATAAATGTTCAAAATGACAGTGATAAGTGTTCAAGGTCAATGATTGCATATGGTTTGTGTTTTAAAATTATTTTGTAATTGTTTATGTGAGACACAACACAGCCTGCGTGTCCTTCTGCTAGCAGCGCCAAATACTTTGCTTCACAAGAGGAAACAACAGCTACCAAATGGAATAATGGACAATTTTTGCAGTGAATATGACCGTTTACTTCGGATACATTTGAATACATATATTAATAGGAGTACAAAAAGGAGGAGCCTCTGTGGATGGAGAGTCAACAGGTCTGAACTGAAATGGTGGAATCTGATATGGGAATTGGAGGACCAGAGGGAACCTGTTGATTCAGGTGAAATTTATCTTGAGTTTATGTCTTCATACTGGATGAAATAAGAGTGTGACAAAGAAGAATCACCTCAGGAAGTTAAGGATCAGAAGATACTATCGGCTTTTATATGTTTCTCTGAAGTGAGTAGCTCTCATCGTGCAGAGACTCCTGCTTTAATGGACATTTAAAATTGAAAGGCCCAGATTCACTGTTTTACAAACTCCAAGGACCAAACAGAGAAGTTGAATGAAAGTTCATCTTCAAAGTGAGTATTTGGTTTGTTTATTTTGTAAAGACAGAAGCCACAGTTTCAATGATAAGTGTACTTAATGATAGCACACAGTATGTCATTGCTGCGGGATGAATAAGCTAAAAGAACATTACTTGTCAAAACCAGTGTGCTTGGTCAGCAATGTAATCCTAAAACATTCATACATTTGTATATTCTTAATTTGGGATGAATTGTTATTTGCGTATTTAGAAAAATTGAACTAAGACTGTAGTTTGATCCTTACGGTGCTGACAAAAGGACACTTAGACTGAATCGTGTCTCAAAATAATGCCTAATGAAAGCAGCTTGGTAGTGGGAAGTTAAGCATATATAAACAAACCGTTTGTAGCGAGTGATGACCCCACGTTGTTTTGTGGTTGTTTTCTCCCACTATTATTTATGCTGAGAATCTGGCACCATATACAGCAGTGTATAGCATCAGCGTCTGTCCCAAGTTTTTCTATACTGAGAGAGAACTAAGCTGTGACACTGTGGCACATGTTGAGGCTCATGCCATGTACCTCACACAACCCCACTTCAAAAAAACATAAACTATCCCTTTAAAGCAACAATCTGTAAATTATTTCACCTTCAGCTAATAGTTTTAATGTAGTATAGTGCAATGTCTTTCAACAGTGAAAAAAAAAGGCTTTCTACTTTTTCCAAAGAGGGCCCTGGTTGCTTTTTTCAGTGACATTGTCCTATGGCAGGTGACAGCTTTACAGCACTGGTTCACACACCAGCCCTCAGTTCAAAAGAAGACAGTTGGCCTGTCTCGATGCCATTTTCCAAACAAAAAAGCCTTGAGAATTATCTTCACGAAGATGAGTGGAGATTTAAACATGGCGGGGCTGTGTTGTTCTTTATTACCGCTGTCGCAAGGGAAGTGACGTCTCCTTCGACCAATCAACCTGCTGCAGTGTTTCTTGCTCAAACTTCTTGGGTCGGATCGGTATGCTTGGCACCCCAACAGAAGGGTCCCAAAAAGTAGGACGGTACGGTTCGCTTATAAGAGGTCCTGTCCTGGTTTTAGGCTATGGAAACGCCACAAAAAGGGAACCGAACCGAACCGAAACAAACCGAACTGAACCCTCTGGTGGAAACAAGGCTTTTGATAACTAATTTTGAGAAAGACGGAAGAGGATGATGACAGATGAAGTTGAGAGGACAAAAGACAAAAGCAAACTAAAAAAAGATCAAGCAAGAAAACTGACATAAAAAAATTGGATAGATGACATCATCTCTGGTGAAAGTGACTAAAACTATTATTCAGTGTGGGTATGACATTTTTGTAAAAATTCCCCCACTGGCATTATTGTTAGATCAAAAGTTAAATTTGCCCAAATTACTTTTAATCCAGAAGTGCCTGAAAAAAACATTTTTTGAGGCCCCATACTATGCTAAATAAAGTTTTTGAGTCTATGGCAAAAAGTCCATTTGAAAAATTAGGCTTATGATGTCGTTAGGGGATAGTGAATGCATCCTCAGGGACAGACCTTGAGCTAGATTTTTTTTTTTTTGCAAATAGCCACCAGTGGAAGGAACATGTGGACGCAAGTTTGTAAACCACAGTAAACATTAGAAGACAGTGCTGGAAGTCAAGACTGCATTTTCTTCCTAGAAGGTCCGTGTTCAGACACAATTCATGAAGATTTATTCCAAAACAATCTATTCTGAGTAGGGATGAAACATAAGGGTTTATAGGCATACTAAAATCCATCCATCCTTCCATCCATCCATCCATCCATTATCCCTTTTGAGGTCGTGGGGGAATGAAGCCTATCCCAGCTGACATTAGGCAAGAGGTGGGGTACACCCTGACCCAGTCACCACTCAATCACAGGACCACATTGAGAGACAAACAACCATTCACACACTCACCCATACCCAAGGGCAATTTTGAGTCACCAATTAACCCTACTGAGCATTCTTGGTCAGTGGGAGGACTCTGAAGTTTCCAGAACCCAAGCATGTACAGGGAGAATATCAAAACTCCACTAAGGCTTTGACTGACAATTGGTTTGAACCACCAACCTTCATCCAGTGAGGAATGCGTACTACCCGCTGTGCCACCATGCTTACCCATGCCAAAATCCAATACCTGAATATTTGTTGAACTATTTACCAAGGCATGTTGTATTGCCTGTTTGAACAGGTCATGCTTATGTTCAAAGCTTTGCCCACAGCAGGTATAAGTTTTTGTGAACTTGATTAAGTTTTCTGTATTTTAGAGTTACTGGTCTACTGGCTGTGTATCATGAACTGTGGTTCAGAAAAGGGAGGACACAAATGCACGACTCAGACAAAGGAGTAAAAAACAGGCAAAAAGGTTTATTCCAAAAAAAAGGCTAAAGTCGGCATACAGTGAGGCAAACAAGAGATACTAAAGTGGCATTCTATCCAACTGCAACTTGGTCCAAAGTGACCCAATAACGCAACCAGGTCACCCAGATCGCGTTTGTCACATAGCGGGAGGGTTGGCCCCACTCCATCGTGGCTGTACATTGCCTTTACATTGAGAGTGGTTGCTCAGGTCGGCCAAGTCCGGTTCAGTGCTAATGCGGCTTTAGTTATCCAAATACACTAGGCAGGGTCAAAAAGGCAGGCTTGGTCATGCACAGCTTGACTGTGACAAAAGAAATGCTGGAACGAGGACTAACACCCAAATTCCACATAACACGAAAGCGCCGCGCAGCACCGCACTCTTGAATCGTACTGCGGAGCACTTAACTCCCACTCTAGTCTAGCAGACAAATTCCACTGATTTGCTTCAGGCAATTTTCTGCGCAGCCACTTCCAAACCTTGTATATTTACTGTCGTTCAGAAAGCGCCAGAAAGGAAGTCAAAGGTGTGGAGTATCTGGTACTTTCAAAAGAAAACACAATGCACGGACTCCCAAATGTAAATTTCCTCAATATGTTGTCATTACTTCACAACTGGAGGCACGAGCATCAGGGTCCCAGAGGCAACAAGACTCCATGGACGAAGAAAAGTGAATCGTGGAGGTACAGAAATATATTACATTATATATGACACCAAACATCCTTTCTTCAAGGATATAGGCAGATAGAAATGAAATAAATTTACGAAGCTGTGTGGTTGGGACCAGCAAAGCGACCTTAGAGAAGTGAAGTGAGGTGTTGCTTACTTCTTTTCTCAGTTTATAACATGTTTTGTTATCATGTGACATTGCTATTCACACAAGAGCTTGTGGCTCTCCAGGGATCAGCCCTCCCCCTACGGAGCTGCGCGCCGCAGCGCGGCGTATCCAGTGGGGTTTGTCGGTCAGAGCGAGACTGTGGCTTGGCGTGGCGCTTTCGCGTTATGTGAAATTTGGGGGTAAGATGTATGATGATCTGCATCGAGACAAGGGAAACATGGGGTTTCAATACATAAGGTGATTGGGGATGATTAGACACAGCTGGGGAGGAACAATCAGGAGGCAGGTGTGACAGGAAGTAAAACTTACAAACAGAAACAAGGGTTAGACATTTCAAAATAAAACAGGAAACACAAGACAAAACATGAAATGAGGAAACTGAACTGGGAACTTAACTAACAGGGCGGTGATCATGACTAAGTGCTTTTATAGCAGCTCCCAAGACCCTCCACAAATGTGGTGGGTTTATTTGTTTGTTTTTATTAATTTAATGGCACTCATTTTAAAAACAAATATTTGAAAATTGTCTTTTGAAAACAAGCTGGTGTGTCAATAATACTTGTTTGTTTGTTGTTGTGGATTTGCTGGCTCACTTTATTTCCCTTGCCAAAACTTTAATTTTCTTGTTTGTTCAAAATTTTTTAATAAAATCAAATAAAGCACTGTTGTAAGTCACCTCAAGCCTCATTATCTTTCAAATAAAACCCTCATTACTTCAAAAATTTCCTGAATCCAGACGTAAACATAACTCATCCACAATTTCCCATTCAACATGACCACTTCAATCACCATGGGTCCAAAAGTAAAGCAGAAGGAAAATCAAGACTGCAATCAAGTGTTAAGTGCACAATAAAAAGCAGCCTTTTTAATTTTTAATTACCCTGTGATTACACCTTTGTTTACATCTCTGTGATGCTTGTCCTTGCTTTTTAGACTAGATCTATGCCTGTTGTTATTTATTGAGTGTTGTTGTCTGTGTTAAATGCCATCAGCACATCCATCTGATTAATAGACTAATAAATGAGTCTGACTTTGTGTTGGTTTTCATTGTTTGATCATTTAGTTGATACATTCAAAACAGTGTGTCTCTCTGGCTTGCATGGAGAAATAAATCCTTTGTTTCTTTACTTTTTTATGTTTAAGTGCATGAAAGCATATCAAAACACTGTGAGCTGAAACAAGAAGACAATGCCCAGTCAAACAACAAGTGATTACTTGTGGTTGTTGCTTTCATTTCTAGCCAGACAGAGTGAGAGGGGGCACTGTGCTCTAATGTAGCAGCTGGTTATAGCTCAGTTGTGTAAATAAAGCATGGGACTCTATAGACCCGCCTCACCCTCTGTGTTGTCCAGATCACTAATTAGCACAGTTTGTTACTGTGTGCCAGGCTAAATGTCAGCACCAGACCAGACACCGGGCCATCCACCAGACTAACAAATGACAAGCACCCTCCCACTCATTTGACTCTCTGGGTGAGGCATGAGGTGACTTAATTGGATTTGTGTTGCTGCTGGGCTAGAAACTGTAAACAAGTACTTTTTTTTGTAAAACCTGTAAGCACAAAAGTTTTAAAACCCCATTAATTTCACCAACAATTTAGCAGGATCTAAAAGTGCTGGGTAGTCTTTCTAAAAGAAAGTCAGAAATAAAAAGTGAACTGCATGGGGCAATCCAGACCCTAACCCAAGAAGGTCAAGGACCATGCTGCTCTATACATTTGAGTGGGTAGGTGTATGGATAACAATTTATGTAGGTCCCAATTCTCACTACTGACTTATGACTTTGTTAATTATTAGTAAATATTAAGGGCACATCTTCATCATTATTCATAGCCATAAGACATTAACTTGGCCATTTTTTTTAAAATGCTTGTTAATAGCAAATCTGCAAGATGTACATTAATTATGATATTAATAAACTCTGCTTAATTTGACGGCCTGAAAGGCAGTGCAGCATTTAATCCTTGTGTCCATGAAGATGGTTGCCCTTCAACTCCTAAAGTCAGACTTTCTATGTCGATTTTGCATTTTCTCTCCATGCATGCAAGGGTTTTCTCCAAGAAAAAGTGTACCCCGCCTCTCTCCAAGTTTCAGCTGGGATAGGCTTCATCCCCCTTTGACCTCAAACAGGACAAGTGGTACAGGCAGTGGATAGATAAATAGATGCTGAAGTCGATCCTGGTAAGGTTGTAGCACCATATGTATAAGTTATTATTTAATAATTACTCTTAGAGTTGTCTATTTTCATGAAAGAAATCAAAAACTTCTGGTAATGTTAAAATAACTCATAATAAGTCAAAAGTATGATCCCTAATCTAAAACAAGGTCATGACTGATTCAGAAGTTTGTGGTTCATTTCGGGAGAACAGACCATTCTTATTTACAGACAATAAGGGAAAGTAATCTTTCCTGTAATGTTACTGCCTTAAAAAGCAGTACAAAGCAAGCCAATTAAGATCATTATTTATGTCTAACAACTTCCAATTATCAGAACTTAGGAGGGTAATGAGGGGAAACTCTGAGTTTGTGACCTATAAGCTATATTTTATGTTCATGTTGAATAAAGTTCTGATAAGTTCTCGATATTGAATAATAAATCATTAAAAAAGCAGGAAAAGGACAGTCATTTTTATTTGCAATCTGATTGTCATCCCTTTTACCATTTATCCCTTTCAGGGTCATGGGGGGTCACGACTGACATTCGGCAGGAGGCAGGGTACAACCTGAACTGGTTGCCAGTTGATCACAGGGTCACACTGTGAGATAGACAACCATTCCCGCTCGCACTCATACCTAAGAGCAATTTGGAGTCACCAATCACCCTAATGAGCATATTTTGGTTCTGTGGGAGGAAGCTGAAGCCCAGAGAGAACCCATGCATGCATTGGGAGAACATGCAAACTCCACACAGAAAGGCTTGACCGACATAGGGATTGAACCACCCTGCCACCCTGGACTTGTTCTCCTTTATCTAAAACAATATTTTCAACAACTGGACAAACTGTTCCACTGTTCCAAAGCCATCCTTATCCTTCTGAAACCATAAAACAATAAGCTGAAGATCTTTGTCGGCCCCTAAAACAGAAACTGACTATTTATTTCCTTTTTTATTTACATAACAATGTTTGGAAGGAAACTAGTGTAAACATAATTGTTTGCGGGAAAAGGGCTGATATCTACAATATTATTCAGCTCTAGAGTCAAACTTTTATACCTAATACGTTTTTTTCTTGTATTTCTTCTATTGTATCCTGCAGCTGCTGTAAATCTGGAATTTCCCCCTGTGGGACTAAAAAAGAATATCTAACAGATATATATCTGTCACTTCACTGAGTAAGATCCTGCTGCAGGTTTCTTTTTCCATATAAAATATTCTGCATTTGCACAAGTTTACTTTCTCGAATAAACTGATAAAATTAAGAAAACATGAGTTTGTCCAAATGGTAAATTGTCAAATGATAATGATAAAAAAACAAAGGGATTCATACAATGAGCATTCAGCAAGAAAAAGTTATTTTGCAGCTTCATATTTTACTGCAGATATTGTAATTATATGCTAACTTCATGAAAGATGAGCTTAAGTCTAAAGGAGATGGAAACTCTTCTGTCCAAACCTAAACAAAGGAAATATATGCAAATCAAAGTGAATTTCATTCTTGAATTATATGTGACATCTCACTGATATGAAAGCCAAAGATCTTCAGTTGTTAAGGCAAAAAATGTTACTGTTCCTTTGGCCAGTGAGGTCAGTCTATTCAGAAATATTCCAGAGGAATCAAAAAGTTTGTGAGTTGAGTAATGTGAATGAAAATTCATTTTATTTTAAATTTGACCAAATATAGAAAGTTATCGTTTCATAAAACAGGTCCTAAATCTGATATATTATTGTGGTTAGATGTACAAAAACTGTAATGGCTGTTTAAATATGATGTCTTCAAACTCGTTGATTTTGAATAAAAGGTCTAGGAAAAAGGATGAGACGGTCCATCTGGTTAGCGCATATTTCTATACTCTCCTATTTCTCGAAAAATAAAAAACCTGCAAACTGCATTGACTGTCTCGCCGAGCTTTGCACTGTCGATGTTTTCTGTGTGCTGGAAGCACAGCCAATGAGTGTTCATAAGTAAGACATGAAGTGCCTCACTCCACTCAATGTGCTGTGACTTTTTCACGTTATACATCGTCAACCACAACAGATTTCAAATTCAACAATTGGTTGTAATGCAAAAACCATCAGCCTCATACAGAAAATCCAATCAGTGCATGTTAAAGGAGAAAGAAGTGGATTTTGTATGTCTGTGACTGTGTCTACCAGCTTGATGGGTCCAATTGTCCCGTGTGGAGTAGAAAATACAGCCTGAGTGGCATTTCTGGTTCCTTTGGTCATGTTGAGGCTTGACAGTGATCATAGATAACAGTGCAGGAGCTGAACTGCAACAATCAGCCAATGGTAAGAAAAGCCTGAAACCTCCCTGCAGTTTCACTCATACATCTACACACACACACACACACCGAGACACACACAAGCACAAACTCCCTTGTCTTTGCCAGTCCTTCTCACTTATTCTCATCTCTTCATACAGAATAAGGCTCTGCAGTTTTCTCAGTCTTCGAAATCTTCTCACTGTGAAAAAAAATGTGTTCAAATCAGAAAAAATTATCGGTGTTGGAAGATCTAATTTACTTTTTAACAAAAAACAGTAATTTCCCGACACTTTAAAGACAAATAAGACGGATCCATCTTGGCAAGCTTAAATCTACAGTGATTGTGCTCAGCCCAAAGCAGCACATTTAGAGTCCATTAGAGCAGGAGGAGGTGTAAGCTACAAATGAGCATAGATGCTAACAGCTTCAGTAGCAGATCTGGACCACATTTCTTTATTAAATGAAAAACAAATGACAACACTGAAGGCATGTGATAGGATGGATATTTTGCTTGAATTCGGACAAGTGACTTAAGTTTTGTACTTTTTTGCTGCAGCAATAGTGCCCGCCTACAACATTATCTGATTGGCCCATAACTAATATGATTGACAGAATTATTGTCCAATCCCCTGTCAGAATTACCTTTGAAAGGTTCTGCCCATTCCCAAACACTTTCCTTGGGCTGTTGCCCAGATGGACAAGTGAAATATATTAAATGATCTATCTGGTGTGTCAGGTTCAAAGTCAGCAGCATAATGACTTCCATCTTTATGGCATGTGATGCAACAAAGGTATCAATTCCAGGTCCATATGATTCTATCAGTCATTCCTAATCTCAGTGACTGAAGGGGAATTTTGTGTCCAATTACAAGCTCATCTAAACAATTATCATCATCAAAAGAGGTTTGGATTCAGGAAACACCATTTCACTGAGTCTACAATCTGTAATTTTATTTAACAAATTAAAAAATCTTGTATTGATAGTGGGGCCTCTGTATCTGCTGTTTTCCTTGATTTCAAAAAGATCTTTCATATCATAAACCATTACTTTCTGTCCAAACTGTCGAATTTAACTTTTCTAAAAATGAATTGACATCAGTGGTGGACAGTAATAAATAGGGATGTGGATCACTAATTTAAACACAATACAATACAGTATTGATTCTTTGGACAATTTATGATACTTGCAGATATTACAAAGCCTGCAATATTGTAATATTGAATCAATATGATTCAGGAGCAAGCAATTGCTTTGGACAATATTATGGACAGATATGACACTATTACATTCCCTAAAAATTGCATAAAAATCTGTCATACTTTTTTTTAAGTTATCCTGTCAACAAAAAAACAAACAACCCCTGGTAGAGATTATAAGGAAACAAGCAGTTCGACTATTTCATTGCTAAAAAGTTTTATGAAACCGGAAAACCAGTTTTTAATTATTATATGTATATGTATGAATACATAACACATTTATGGCTGTCCAGATCATACATTAAAAATCATTATCATATTTCTCTCTATATTATTAGAGTAGTTATACTAGCAACAACAACCTTGGATATAGAGACTGTTTTTGCATCAACATTAACACCTATAAATGATAATGAAATGTAATGCACCGACATAGGTTATCCTTGTTTGTTATATAAAACTGCTGTTTATAAGTTAAAATATTTAGCAGAATAAACACAGCAGAGAGGCAGAGTTGGAAGGAGTCTGAATCAATCCGCTGACAGATCATGTCCCTCCGCTCTCTATACATCTGCCTGCTCACAGGGTCAGAGTGAACAGCTGAGGGGCTGCTGCAAGGTGAGACAGATGAGAGTGAGACAGCAAAGAATCGGGTCAGTGACAGCCCACACTGGTGACAGAGAGATCTGATCTCATATCTGTGGATAGAGACTCAGTGAAGGAGTCCTTATGTATGACTTCAACGTAAGACAAAAATGAAAAACTGCTCTTTCTTTTAATGCTAATAAACACTGGCTCTTCTCAGTATGTATTAATGCCAGGTTCATGAAGCTCTGACTGAAAGTTCAATAAGGGGGACTTTTATGTATTGATTTATTCGTGAATTTAAGTCAACTCTCATTCATTACTCTCTCCCTTGCTGTCTCCTCTGGTGATTAGAATTATTGGCTGATTATGGGAGCTTACTCAATTAAGCACTGAACCAACCTGATTCTGCCACAATCATGTCTGCCGTATCACCCTGCCTAAAATCTGATCTCCTCTCATCCTCAGTCAGTCTTTCGTTGCAGCGTGATCTTGGTACCCCTCTAGGCACCTCAAATCATTACACCACCATCTAAGTCCAGCCCCCCAGGAGTTGATTCCTCATCTCACTCTGCAGGCCTCATCAGCACCTCCAATTACTGAGATCCCTGATGATGCTAGTAGAGAGAGCAAGATCTACCCACCCAAAGTTACTGAACCATAAACAAAAAGGTTAATTTTCAGTAATCATTATTTGATTTTACCCACATTTAAGCAAGTAGATGCAATCTTTAATCCATTAGTGTGATAAACGGCATAGATACAAACACAGATTCTGTGGATTTTAAGCTACATTTGCATTTTACAACTAATGCAGCCCAAGAATTGAAGACTATTACAATGTAAACATAAAACACATTTTAATCTGTCTGAATATCTTGCTAACATGTAAAACTATTGGGAAGGTGTAAGGTAAGTTAGACCCAACCAATCTTGCAAAGCAGCTTGATTCACCAGATCCATGTATATAATGGATAAGTTATACAGTGTGTCAGATGAAGAACAAACCATTTAGTATTAAAGATCTATTGGAAATGTCTAAAAGACCCACCAGTAGATCAAGACCTACAGGTTGGAGACCTCTGGTCTAAGGCAAGCTCCTCAGTAGTCTGCCCCTCATCAAATCCACAACCCCTTAAGTACATGAAGACATTCCAATGGAGTCAAATCACCAAACATATACTAATGACAAAAGATATTTCACATTTAGTCCTCCCATAAGTAACACTTTGTTGTAATATTAGCTTCATTGCATGTAGTCCTTAGTGAGGAAGAGAATGGTTTTTGATGGTTGTTTTGAGGCCTTGTCCTCGCGTGGGTGGTTAATTTTGAAAATTGTGTTTATCCTCCCACATTTAATAAAATAATCCCATTGACGTGAAGTTAGGAAAAACATCTTCGCCCACATGTAAACACATAAACCCATTAACGCACTGTAAAATGTTTTTTATTGCAGATTAAGAAGTCCCTGACATGAAAAATGTTCTGCCACTACTCTCCAATGACAGTTAAATTTTCATTTTTGTTCCACCAACCCAACATCTGCCCAGGGCTAGAGCATAAGTTATCCCCTTGTGAACAAGGGTCATCTGGCATTCTTTATAAATTTTCTATGATGAGTTTAATCCAAGATGAATCTGATGAGCTGGTACTACAACAACAAAACAAAAAGAAGCTCTCGTGAGTGCCCAGCCACTTCAGCATCTGTGGCGACAACAGCAACCACAAACAAAGGTGCAGTTCACATGGTCACTCCTTATGCCAAGGTCAGATGATTTTATTGTCTGTTGTTGTGATGGTCATTTTGTGAAGATAAAGTGACCACAGAGCCATGAAATCATGCAAATGCTTGGCTAACAGACATGACAGTTTATACAGTTGTACACGACCTCACATTATGACCAGTGTGATAATGTAAGAAGGACAAGTGACAAAGAAACTGTGTTTGAAGCATTTTACTTTATCCCACCAAACATATGATGAATGATGGTAACCCAATGCTAAATGCTGGTATTACCAACTGTACCTCTTCAACACATCTGTTTTTTTTCAAGTTTTGCAGGGATGTTGTTCTCAGAGCTTGCTTAACTTTTACTTGGTCTCATAGTTCACACTTGAGCAACATTTTTTTTTTTGTTTACATCCACCGTAGTCATTCATGCAGATGCCTTAGTGCTCTTATTGGTCTATGTCTCAAATGGGACGGAACAAAGCGTAGGAGGCAGGATAAAAATCAAACATGTTAGAAGTCGTAAGGCATGGAATTTTATTTTTTGATTCATTATGATTTGTCAAATGAGATTAAATAATATATCTTTAGGGCTGAGGGGCCCGAAACCCGTCAACTGTTGGGTCATTAAACAGTCACACCATTTTGTCTAAATATTGGCTGGGTTTGTATTATTGGATTGTTGTATAGTGTGTAAGTGACTGTCTGAGTGAGCTTGTAAACATACAATTAATTACACTGAAACAAACAACAGATTAGCAAAGACTATGACATAACTCTAATGTAAACAGAGGTAATAATCACACATCCTCAATATATTTTCCACATATTTGTTGACAGACGGCCAAAATATTATCTGACATCATAACTCTGAAGACCTTATTCACTTGTCCATGTGTTAACTGAAGATGCAGAAAAGTTGTAAACTAAAACATACAAAAGTCAGAAACAGTCTTGTCTTTGTCAAATACAACACAATGTGAATGCAATCTTGTGAATTAATTGTGAATTAAATCTGTCCCATATTATTTATAGTGTTTCTTAAAGATTTTTTACATGTTGTCTTATTGATTGTGGAGAGACAGTGGATAGAGTTGTAAAGGAGGTGAGAGAGAGAGTGGAAGACACATGGGGAATGGAATCAAACCTGGGCTTCCTGCACGATGCAAAACCCTTAATACATGGTAGGTGCACTGACTTTGCGGCAGTCGCTTAGGCAGTTGACTGAGCGTCCCTTGCTTCTGGAGCCTTGGGCTGTAGGGTTTGCATCTCTACGGCCTTAAATTACACTGCAAGTAAGCACTTATGAATGACAGGGGGAAAACTCCTGACACTGCAGCAGTTAGATGTGCGGCCCTGGAGATGAACGTCTATCTGGGCGGGTTGTGCTGTCAGTTGCAAGCCAGATGCCAGATTAGATGTCAGTCACCTTCAGGAACCAGAGGTTGCACAGGTGTATGCAGCTGGGCTTATGGCCACTCTGGGAACACTAGATGCCTCCTGGGATCCTGAGAGTCTTTTGGCAGACTTCAGGTCTGGCACCCTGGCTGTTGCATGTGAATGCATACTGAGGCTACCAGGGAGAAAACAGAACATCATCTCTGAGGAAACTGTTCATATTATCAAAGAAGGTCATATGGCCAGACTTGATGGCAAGTCTAGCCTTCTAGTCACATGACACACCAACTGCCTGTGCTTTTTAAACTGATCACAGTGTAATGGAGAAACGTATTAACACTATGAGAACAACAACTTTTACAGATTAACTGTGTTACAGTGAAGTCAGAAAATGCACACAGTGTGACATTGTGATGAGCAATACCAAATATAATACAGATACTTTTTACTGCAAATTTTTTGATGCCAATATCGACATAAAAATCAATCATCACGTACAATGCATACATGTTTATGAATTTGATGTTTTTTCATTGACCAATAGCATGTAAAAAAAATTCTAGACCATCAGATCTTAAAGGTAGTTTAGTCTTAAATCTTAGTCCAAGGAAAAACAATTTAGCAAATATATCCAACATTAAAGACTTGATGTTTTTTGTTGTTTTTTTTTGTAAAAATTTATAAATATTCCAAGTACAAATGAAACAGCTATAGTAATGTAGGCCTATGCTGCACTGATTCATAAATATTTTAAACTAAACACAATCAACTCTTCATTAAAGTGACTTGCAATGAATAACACTGTGTTTTCTATATCATTCCTACATTTGCTTGCTACAAAACTGTGTAAACTTTGGGGTGCAACTTAGTACAGTTTGGTATGCCTGATTGGTCTCCAAAGTCACATGACAAAGAAAGTGGCACTGCTTTGGCATCAAGAATGAGCAAAAGAATGAAAGAGTCCATAGAACTTCAATGATACGCATTTTGTTAGAGTACTCACTTGATATTGATATTTTAGGGGAGAAATCGATACCAAAAGAGTATTTGTCAAAGTATCAGTACTTCGATACAGTCATACCCTTAGCATGACATTACAGGCCAACAGCATAGTTTTCCCTGTCATTACAGAAACACTGTATATGAGGTTTCTGGAAATCCTAAATCCATGGGTTTTTTTTTTTTTTAAGTTGAAACACTGTTTGCATGTGAGGGTGAAAATGAAAAAACATCTAAATTTTTACATGGCTTGACTTGAAATCCTCATTAAAGGTCATGTTGTTTTACACCAGTGTTTAATTCTTCTCCAGGCATCACCTGACCCTGAAAGAAAATGGGGCCCTTACATGGTTTTTTTTTCAACCTGCCTCTGCATAGACTTCAAATATAATTTGTCTTGTCAGCAAAGGACTACTTTATGGAAGTATGTGTTAAGTATCAGGCTTGTATTTCTCACAGGCTCCATGACATGGTCACATTTGTAACTGGTATCTTGTGACTTCCACGTCTCTGCTACCTCCTCCTTTCTGAACTGTTCAAGTGTTTTAAAAAATGAGAACTTTCTGGGTGAAAAAGTCCACAGTGAGACATACAGTATATCAGGTGTAGCTTGTGTTGTGACCAGCATGTGATATTGACAGCAATGCCACAGCCAAATAAATGTGACTGCTGATCTTGTGAATGAGAGCAGAAAATCAAACAGGTTTTTTTAAGCCATGTGCAGGTGGAACAGAGCAACAGGAGCACTTCTTGCAGACCGTTCACAAAACCTTCTCCCTTTATTGTTGGTGATGTCAGGAAATGGTTTTCTCCTCTGTGGTGGTGACAGGAGTAAAATATTAAAAAGTCTGTAGCAGAAGGAAATCCTCTGAACAGCAGGAGAGAAAAGAGGAAAGACAAACACAGGCTCCTCTCACATGTGGAGGAGATAAAGAGGTTGGTTTGAATATACAAACATTTGATTATGCAGAGTTTGAATGTACCAGTGATATCTAAAAAATATTATATTTGAGACAAAAATAAACTATTAAACGTCAGAGAATAACTCCTTTGTTTAGCTCTGAAACTCATAGACTTAAACAAAAATCCTGTAAATTAGAGAGAATGCGGCGCTCCAATAAAAGGGAGGAGTCACGTATATTTAGCCAGAAAAGTCATAATAAATACATGACAGCCTTACGGCATACTCAAGCTGCCTACTACTCCTCACTAACTGAGGAAAATAAAAACAACTCTAGATACCTTTTCAGCACTGTGGCCAGACTGACACAGAGTCAGAGCTCTATTGAGCCTGTGATTCCCCTAGCCCTCAGCTGTGAGGACTTTATGAACTCTTTTTAATGATAAAATTCTTAAAATTAGAGATAAAATTAGCAACCCCTTGCCTTCACCTGGACCTGCAAAATCACAAAGTGTAGTTAGGCCTGATTTAGCCTGTTTCTCACCAATTGACTTTCAGGAACTAAATTCTGTTGTCTCCTCCTCCAAACCGTCAACCTGCCTTTTAGACCTGATTCCAACTAAGCTGTTCAAGGAGGTCTTTCCCTTAGGTTGTTCATCCTTGTTTGAGACAATAAATACATATTTACCAACAGGCTATGTGCCACAGTCCTTTAAAGTAGCTGTAATCAAACCTCTTCTTAAAAAACCTACCCTTGATTCAGGCACATTAGCTAACTACAGACCTATATCAAACCTTCCGTTCACTGCAAAGATCCTTAAGAAAATAGTGGCTAACCAGCTATGTGACTTCCTGTGAAGTAACAGCCTGTTTGAGGACTTTCAGTCAGGATTTAGAGCTCACCATAGCACAGAGACTGCTCTAGTTACAGTAACAAATGATTTACTCTCAGCTTCAGATAGTGGACTTGTCTCTGTACTTGTCTTGCTAGATCTTAGTGCAGCGTTTGACACCATAGATCATCATATTCTTCTACAGAGACTAGAGGAACTACTTGGAATTACAGGGACTGCTTTAAATTGGTTCAAGTCCTACTTATCTGATTAATATCAGTTTGTACACATGAACAATAAGTCTTCTGTGTACACCAAAGTCAGTTACAGAGTTCTCCAAGGTTCTGTTCTAGGTCCTATTCTCTTCTCCTATGTATGCTTTCCTTTGGTGATGTCATGAGAAAACACTCCGTCAGTTTTCACTGTTACGCTGATGATACTCAACTGTACGTATCAATGAAGCCAGGTGAAACAAATCAGTTATCTAAACTAGAAGTGTGTCTAAAGGACATTAGGATCTGGATGGCCACGAATTTTCTTCTTCTTAACTCAGACAAGACAGAGGTTATTGTGCTGGGCCCCAGACACCATGTACTGACCACAGTTTGGGAGGCAGACATCCTCTCTAATGTTTAAGGTTAGACTTAAAACATTCCTCTTTGATAAAGCTTTCAGTTGGGGCCAGCTCAGGCCTGGACCAGCACATAGCTCATAGTTAAGCTGCAAGTAGGCTTAGACTGCTGATTTAGTCTTATATTCAGTCCTTTTGTGTGGAGTTTGATGGTGACTGCATTACTTTTCTCTGGACATCTTCCACAGACCAAAATAATACCAAATTATATTTATATTGATAGAATAATGAACATACTGCTATTTTTCATGCTATTTTTATACAATTTTTTATACTTATTCTTTATCAACGCTGTCCCCTTTGCTGCTGTAACATTGCAAATTTCCCTGTGTGGGACGAATAAAGGTTTATTCTATTCTTCTATTTTATTCTATTCTAAAAAGATTAAAAAAACATGCTTATTTGGTTATAGATGACTCTAAATTGCCCTTAGGTATAAGTGTGAGCGTGAATAGTTGTCTGTATCTATATGTTGCCCTGGGATGTTGGCCAGTTCAGAGTGTAGCCCACCTCTCCCCCAATGTCAGGGGGGATAGGCACCAACCCCCCACAACCCCAAAAGGGAAAGGTTGTACAGATACTTCCCTTTAATTCTAAAAAAATAAGAATCATATTGTTTTTTTACTCACAATAAAAATCTTTGGCAATATTACCCCACAACATTCATGCCAAAAAGCTTTTTGAATTGAACTAAACAGTGACGTACAATGCTTAAGTGACACATCTTGACAGTCTGTGTTTAGAAGCTACTGTGACACCATAATCAAATCAGACACTGAACTTTACCCAGTCAGCAATTTATTTAGCTTTTTCATAACCTTGAGTTTTTGACATGTTTGTTTTAAATACTCACTTCCTTGACTTTTTGGGGTATCAAGTGTTTTTGTTTGTTTTTAAAGACATTTAAGACTTTTTTTAAACTCACCTGTAATTACAACATTTCATGCAATTCGTTATCAGGGACGTTCCCACGAAGATGAGTTCAAATCCTGCTAGACCTAAGTTAAAATTGAGTTGAATCTAAATTTGGTAGAGCTCTTTGAAAAAAATCCAAGTTGATCACTCTTATTAATCTATGACGGGCTCTGAGGAGGACAGTGTGGCTCATGCTAATGTTAGCTGTGCTAGCTTTCAGTCCTCCTCTCAGTTTAATGTCTGCATTTCTGGGCTGAATGTGGTCATTCGCTCCTTCTGTTAAGTGGTAATAACCTGACACAGCCTCCATACGAGTTTTTCAGTCGGCTTTGCTATATTTTTGCAGCCATTTTCCAACCATTTTGTTCACTATAATTATGTTCTAAATCAGTAATTTGTAACCTGGTATGCAGACCCTCCTGAGGGGGTGCCAGAGATTATCAGAGGAGCTCAAGGCTCTGTAATCTGAGGTTTCAAAATTTAATGGATTTACAAATATTCACAAAAATAATAATGAGAAACTTCCTGCAGTTTCCTTAAAGGTCCTTTTGTAGGAATAAGTCAGTCTGGGCCTACTCGGTTTGGATTTATTAGTGAAATCAATTGAAATCATTACGTATTATAACTTTTTAGGAGGATCCAGGGTTGGGGGGTGGTCCAAGAAGAAAAGGTTGTAAACCACAGTTACAATCATTACAATAATTATTACGAGGGCGCTTTTAAAATATGCCAAACAAAAAAAACCTCATCAAACTTCCACAGTCCTAGTTAGAATTGAAACTCTTATTTCATCTAAAAGATTTGTAATACCACATGGAGGGTTGTTATGAGTTTTTCATACATAGTAATAAAACTTGGTCCTTTCACAAACATATTGTTGTGTTTATTCATAAAAAATGTAGACACACAGCTACAGACTCAGGGTGTGGTCTGCCCCAGAAAGCACACAGTACGACACTGAATCAGCTATCATTTATTTAACAGCCCCCTAACTGGAAGATAAGCCATTACAGGAGGAGTTATTCAGACTATACTCAAGTCAGGGCAAAAATAATTCTTCAGACAGCTCTACACCAATTCAGACACCATGCACAGCCAGGCAAAAACAACCAAAATGCAGAATTATTCTTAAAAAACCTGAAGTTGGAGCTGAACTTTAAAGCTCCAGTGAGGAGTTTTTAGCTGGTTATGTAACACACAGGTATAAATGCTCATGTCTCTTTATGTTCTACAACAGAAAATGAAACCACCAGTAACATACTGATTATTTTTATTTGGTTTCAATAATGTCTGTGGGTGCAGCAGGAGGTTAAGTGTCATATGAAGTAAAAAATGACATGCTGCCAAATGCCAGATATTTGATCCACGATACACAACTGTGGAGACACTTTTTGTAAGAGGTCCAATAATTGACTCCTTTTCAACAAGTCTGCAATAGTCAGATGCCCCCGGAGCCAATTTTTTAAGTTTCTTGTCAATAAGGTATTTGTCATGCCTATAAACCCCTCTGTTTCAGCCCTGATCTGAACAGACTGTTATAGTTTAAACCCTCATGACCATTGGGCTTGTTCGAAATAGCCCTGTGTGCTAAATATTTATCACCTTTGAGGAAAGTAACACCAAGAACAGATCGACCTAAAAAGGACTGTGCACTGGCATAAGCAGCAGCACTAAACCTGGAAATATAACTCAAAAAGCTAAGCAAAATTATTTTTTGCCCTGTGATTAATGACAGCTAATACCAGAAGTCCCATCGTGATTACTTTTTTTGATTGGGCGGTGAGGCAGAAGTTACTCTGTCGAGCATGACAGTCTTCCAAAATCCCTAAGCAAAGATAAATTATATATTGAAATAATATTTTAATTTACTAATCATATTTGTGTCAGTAATCTGAATCTGATATCGAACTTACGTCATTAAAATTATTGCAGTGAAAATAGTCCTCCTTTAACTTATCCTGAGTTCTGAATGAGCTTAATTTCTTTACCCATTCCCTCAGGAAATGCTGCAAAGATGATAAACATGTCCTAAATTATTAAGCTAATATATCTTACTGTTCCATGGCACATGTTTTTTCTTTTCAGTTTGCAGGTTATTCGGGTAATGGCAAACTGACAGATTATCATTCTCCTGTATTCCTCTTAATCATAATAAATAAAGCCCTGCAAACAAAGGGCGAGTCCTAACATGATGGAGCGATGTAAATCAATGTCCGCTATCAAAACAAACAAAACATGACAACTTTGGCCTTGTCCAGTTTTGGGATATATTTGCTGGACATCATTTAGTTGATATGAGAAAAGTTACATTAAGCTCATTGAAATATCACAGAAAACAATATTACTGCTGCACTTCAGAATACATGTAAAATACTAAGCCGTCAATAAAAAGGCTATTTAATATTCCATCACAAGCAAGTTTGACAATGACAAAAATATCATTACAAATATAAAATGACAGAAGTCGGGGCGACAGAGATCTTTAATCCCTGAAAAGTCCAATTTAAAGACATGGCCAAGAGGCTCATCTGTGCGCAAAAACATAGGAACTGGGGTGAGGAAAATGGCAGCAGGTGCTCTGGACTGATGAGTTAAATTTGACATATTTGGCTGAAACAGAGGGCAGTTTGTTTGATGAAGGGCTGGAGAGTGGTGCAACAATGAACATCTGAAGGCAACAGTGAAGCTGTTGGGGATCTGACCACCATTATCGGTGTCCTCAATGCTCAGAAATACAAGTAGGTACTTATCCATTATGCAGTATCATCAGGGAGACACTGACTGGCTCCAAATTTATCCTGCAGCAGGAAAACAGACTGAAACATACAGCAAATGTTATTAAAAACTTTTTCGCCATAAACAAGAAGTGCTGGAAGTAAAAGTATGGCCCCCACAGAGCTGGGATCTTAACATCTTTGAATACGTCTGGTGTTACATGAAGAGACAGAAGGATTTGAGCCAGCACACATCCACACAAGATCTGTGGTTAGTTCTCCAAGATGTTTGGAACAAAATAACAGCAGAGTCTCTTCAATAACTGTGTTCAAGTGCACCTACAAGAACTGATGCTGTTTTGAAGGCAACAGCGGGTCACACCAAATATTCAGTTGATTTAGGTTTTTCTTTTGGTCATTAACTTTGCATTTATGAATTGATTTAAATAAATGTTTACACTTCTTTTTGTGGAAGCACTGTTACTTGTCAACATTTTGAACACCTTCCTGACACTCAACACAGTACTGTACATGCACCCTGGTTTTCTTCAAGTTTACACTCGTCCTGTTTCATCAAACTGGTTCTGGGAAAATAAATGCCAATTTAAAAACCTTCAGCAGCAACAGTTTTACAACAACAGTCTGAACAGTTTCAGGTTTAACTAAGGTGACTGGATGACTAGAAGGCATAATTTTACATTCTTAACAAACACTGATCTGTTCTTTTCTGTCATTTTGATAAAAAAAAAAAAAAACAACCTAATTTAGATTAAAAAAATCCCCAAAGGTCCATAATCTGTTGAAAATGAGAGGCACTGAAACAAAATTTAAAGCAGAGATGCTAGCTATAAAAACCAATACCCCTGATTTATTTGCTTGTTAAGGGGACCAGACAGCATTATAGCTCAACATCTGAATCAAAATAAAGCATAAATGTTTCTGATAAACACACACTCCCCACAGCTGAGCCTGCTTTGCATTTTCTAATTACAGCAGTAAGATGAACAGATGAGCTGTTGATTTGGGTTTAACTGAAACTTTGATGGAGTAAATGCCTGTAATAAATCTGGGAATAGCAGACAACACTTGGGGTATACTGGACTCACCATGGAGATTTAGAGTACTTGTGGTCACAGGGGGATACAAACTGTGGAGATACTGGTGCTACAAATACAAAATTAAAATAAAGCAATATTTTCTCTTTCATAAAAGTGATGCCATAAATAGTTGGGCACAGTTTTAATTTATGGAAGAAAGAACATAAAGGTAAAATAAAAGGCCACTGCTGTACATTCATTTTCGTTATGAGACTGATACGTTTATTTCTTCACTTTTAATAATACCAGATTTAATAGTGGTTATATTGTTTTTCACAGTATCCCTGAGATAGTCCAAGGCACACAGCAGCTAAATGAGCTCTCATTTCCCACTTATGGATTAGCATACTGTCATTCATTATTAATTACACATTAGTAGACTGCAAACATTCCTGTTTCAGATGCATACAGAGAATAAAACTGGAAATAACAACACTTCAAAGTTAACCTGTATGAAATTTGGCTGCAAAAAAAAACTAAATCCCAAAACAACAATAAAAAACATAATTTCTTCCTCCATATTGGAGAGTGTGATAGTAACTCTGCAGACTTAAGGCAGGCGCCAACAGCAGCTGGTGCAGCATCTGGATCGACTGTAGTGATTTAACCAACAATGAATGTTGGTCTAAGTCCATTTACTTTATTGTTCTGTGTGTCCGTCAGTCGATCTCTGGCATGCACTTAAACCACTTGGCCATGCGACTCCGTTGCTTGGCTTGTCTTTCTTGTACATTTGAATTCAATAGTCCATCTGTGTAGTGACCGTACTCACTGATGGCATCTTCAACACGTGTGATATACAGCCAGCTGACGATGACACCAAAGAACTAGAGAAAGAAAGAGAGATGGAGAATATGTAGAATATTAGTGTCAATATTGGTATTGGCAATTATGGTTTGAATATATCAACATATATGATACCAGCAAAAACCTAGCATTGTCCATCCCTGATTTGAATTATAGTTAGAAATGTTTTTTGCATAAGGTTTAATGCAGATGACAATGCTTTACTTGACAATTTCAAATTAGTCCCTCTAAAATACAATCAGCTCAGATAATTAATTTTAACTCTACCAATTACGAAAATCCTCTGTGCTTTAGCCATAACTAAGGTAAAATAAATCTTAAAAAATATTTGTGATGCACCTTTAGAAAGGGGGATTCATCTTCACACATATCCTTGAACTTCTCTGTCCCACTAGATAAACTCACTGTGGACGAGTTTATTCTACTGCAGTGACTCTGACCAGATCTGTCACTCCCGATCGGAGGTCAAAGTGTTGAAAGTGACACGAAAGAAGCATCGCGTACTGATTTGATCAGCCAGGCGTGCTGGGACAAGATGCTTCTGCAGAGTGTATGTGGGTGTGTGTGTGTGTGTGTGTACCTGAGGCAGAAGGATCCCCAGCAGCACTCCAGCCATAATCTTATAGTTGTCCATCAGCCAGATAAAGAAAGCATCAGTGCAGCCTCTGATATGGATGGTGTCAAGCAAATCCAAACGCTGTGAGACATAAAATCACTTGGTTTGTTGTAAGATGTTATTTTGATAAAGAAAATGGTGTGAGGGACAGATAATTTAAGACAGAATAAGACTTTTTTTTCCCTTTCACTGTTGTTTTGGAATCAAGTTAATTAAAATGGGATTGTTTTTCCGTAATGTAAGGACACCCCCTTCAAATGTGCAATTTACAATGGATGAAGAATACAAACATTGTCTACAACAAAAATCATCAAAGCTCCACAGGTGAGGATCTATTACTGTGGGGAGCGGTCTTGCCCATGCTTCTGCTTATTCATGTGCAAGCATGCCGTTCAGAAGCCCACCTCCTCAAGTGTGCCTCAAGACCTTTCTACATACATTAAAAGTAAAGAAAATGTACATGTAGTGTTCATTGTTATGTTACGGAAAAACATGTCTTTAAATATTTTAAATTGATGTATGTTGGATTCTTCATCAAAACACTTCTAAAGACAGATTACCTCTAAAGAGGTATTGTTAAGAAAGCCGTTTAATACAAAAAAAGCCAAGCAATAAATGAAAAGGAGCAGATAAAGAATAATTTCATATGATCTGCCTCCTTTTTATAAAACACTAAATAACAATGTACATTATAAACACAAAACTTTAAATCAAATAGCTGTAGGCAGGGTCAAAGACGCCCTAACTCTCCTCTATAAGATACAAGGATTAAATTTACATTTGATCAGACCAAGAGTGTCAAAAATAATGAACCAAAAATACTACACAAACATATCCTATCTACGTTGTGACATTTGTTTTGTAATTTCATATAAAGCTCAATTTAAATCTTTGGATTATCCTTAAACATTGTTTCATGAACCGATTTCTTTTCAGTTCATGGACTCCTTTCTGTGATGTATTGTTCCATTAGTTTGGTCGTAAATCTCATCATTTTAAAGATGTTCTCTTTTAGCAATGACTACTCTCGTTTATCAAGTCTTTTTTGAATGTTTGTTGGTAAAGTTTCATGTGATAGGGGTGTAAATATTACTGCCTGAAACTGCAGCGTGAATGGACACTTGGCTTTGGAATGGAGCTTTGGCTGCATAAATTACAGTTAAAACTTTGCACAAGTGGCAGTCTTTTTAAGTCTTAATGCGGCACAAAATAAAAAAAAATGTCATTTAGGACCCGAGATATTAAACACTAATTCTGATTATCTGCAGATTTGTAAATTATTTGATTATCATGAATAATAATTTCCTGTTTTGTTTGACAAATGACAGAAAATCAAAATCCATCAAGTCAAAACCACAACCTAGACCTGCCTAGCCTGCTGTAAAAAGCACACACAATATTCAAGATATAAAAAAAGAAAAAAAAAATCAAAAGACACTTTTCCTAAAATTCAATAAAAAACATGCTCTAAATATTTTATCAGCTGACATTAAGAATGAGGATTTTCACTTGAATGAATGAGGTTAGGATTACGCCAGATTGGGTCAGTCTTTAAAGTCTTACCTCTTTTTTTAACACCTGGTACCCACACAGAGTGTTTGCAACTTCATTAGGCTGCAGACAGAAAGAGAAAGAGAAAGAGAAAGAGAGATGTTAGAGGCAGCAGCAGCACATGACTCTCTGAAAAACTCAGCAGATGACGGTTTTAAACCACAAAACTGCACGAGACATCACTGCTACAGCTATACGTGAGTGAGCGTTCGTGTAACTTTACAAAGATAAACTGACCACAGTCAGCTGCTGAGAGGTCATCTGTCAAACATGTTTGTTCCCTTTGCGATAACACTTTGTGTGCAGCTTTAAACATGAAGATGTGATTGTGGTATCCTGTGATGGGATAAAAGAAACTACAGTCCATCACTGTTTATATATTATATTAAGTGTCAGTCTCTGGTGTTGTGACCCTCTGGACTCAAAGTGGTGATGAGATGGGTGAAGGGGCACCAAGCCTTCATCAGATCAGAACTGAACGATAGTGACTGATTTCCTGATGAAGGTTTGGTGAAGAAATGCCTCAGACTCAACACACACTTGTGAATAGGTTTTGCATATAGCTCAATGTGCTGTATTTCTCTCTCTAATGGCTCTGCTGTGTGTGAGCCTGTGGGTCGGTGTGCAGAGATGAGAAAACTCTCCTGCCAGTAAGTAAATATTCAATCATGCTTGGCTAGAGACGGGGCTTATAAATTCTGCTAATGAGACCTCTGACATTAGAGTCATTTTATCAAACCACTGCTACATATTCTATCTCAAAGGGTGGGAGAGAAAGCTTTGTATATAATTTGTTTGCTTTTAATTTAGTCTTAGAATAGATATTTATTTAAGTGCAACTAGGGCTGCAAAATTCCTGGAATTTTCAAAGTTGGAATGGTTTTAAATGAATTTATGGAAATAATTGGAATGAACAGGAATTAACTACAATTTTAAAGAAAAAAAACAACATTTTTCTTAACAATAATTAATGTTAAAACTCAGATGTCTTACCACTGGTTTTATTGCAACATGAACAAATTTACAAGTCTCTGGCACCCAATATTTTTATTTCTTGCTGTCCACCATAAAAATGAAGGAAAACTTCTGCATACCATCTGAAATGTACAGACACCTCCTGAATTGTTACCAGCATACACTGTATAGAGCTCTGACCTTCACTAATGGAGGCTCTTGGTTAAAACATGCATCAACATCCGAGCTTCTGTGACTTTTGATGCTATGGATCATTTAAGAGATTTTCACAGAGAGTGTCTTGTTTAAAACACCAAGTATCCAAAAGTAGAGATTTACTGAAATGACATCCTCTTTTCTGTATTAGTGAAATGTAGCACCTCTCACTAAGGACACAAGAGCAGCAGTGTTTTATGAGTCCCACTCCGAGCAGACACGATTTGTCCCTGAACATGTTTTTGTCCTACTAAAAACTTTTATTTGGGTCTTTTCCCCTGCACACTGTGCAGAGTGTAGGTGTATAAATTAAGGTAAGTGAATGTTCTGTTTTGAGTGGGTGAAAATTGCATGTAAGTGTGTCTGCTAGGCAAAGGCTTAATCATCATTATAAGGACGCTGAGATGCATTTTAAAACACTCCATTATTACAGCTATTACAGTAATGACACACAAACTGACTATTCAAGGACTCAAAGAGCCATTATGAATACCTATAGTCAGTAATTATGTAACATCTGCTTTATATGAGCTTTTTGGATAATTTTCCACCAACAGCTGTCCAACAGTGATCTTTGCTTTACAGACATGAAAGACAAAATGCCCGTGATTATCTAAAATGTGTTTTTTTCTCATTAGTAGGCGGTTTGGGTGAAAATAAGCAGAGATTAATGCAGCACTTTTTGGACTATCAGGTGTAACTACATCCAAATGAAATTCAAAAACATGGGACATCATTACTGAAACTGCATGACCCGCCTGTTTTACAGAGTTTTGCATTTATTCAGTTTTAGACTTTGAGGAAGTTCTCAGTGTCGTGACACCATCAGTCTATTCAAAGGTCAGATTGTGGTCGGAGTGACAGATGCGGCTACAAAGTTCCTGTTACTGTACTTCTTTCTTTCTTTCTACTTAAGAGGTCACAGAAGGTTGTACTTCATGAAACCTTGTGTTGGTTCAACTACAAATGAGAATTATGCTGGTGTAAATTAATTGTCCAGAGGAGAAGTGGACAGGGGCAAAAAGGAGACAACAGCGGGACTCTGGGGCTAAAGGCAAACATTCATCACGGGAGTTACTCTCCATTTTTGAATCCCAAAGAAGACAAAAACGAAACACTTTTTGTGCTGCTACAATCTAAAAAATGTAGGATGAATCCCATCTGCAAAGGGTTGAAAACACTAAGATGAGTTGACTTTATTTGCCACATAGACCGACTTCTCAGAGTGCCTGTTTAATCTATGAGTAAGAAATTAAATCTCACATATCACATCAGTGAATTTTTGTGACAACTACTTCGGAGAAATAAAATCAGGCTGAAAGAAACCCACTGTTTTATCAATGAAATGCTACTACAGTGCAAACTAGGGATGGGCAATATGGGTAAAAAAAAGTAACAATTTTTTTTATGTTATTATCAGGAACATGATTTTACCTCAACTATTTTTGTTCTAATTTGTTACACTTAATTGCAAATAACCAACCAGAACCAAACTTCTGTCCATAGATATCCTTTGAAAAGTACAAATCTTGAACTTAGAATATAAGTTGTTTATTCAAAACTTTAACTTGTCTTTAGTCACAACATGTTGGCTAAAGTATGGAGTCTTAAAATGTTTTCCCTTTCAGTTGGAACCATTTGGTAAAGATGGTGTGGGGGTCTCCAATACAAAAAAACAAGTATATGAACTATTTATTTCCCTGCATTCTGAAAAATGTTTTTGAATACATTTGGCCTCTTCCAGCACCACTTATGCAACAGACAATCCTACGATCTCTGCTTTGACAGATCGCCAATACATTCCAGTTCTTCACGAGCTAAGATTATCCTATCGCACACCTCAACAGCAAATTGACAGCTGAAGCTCGATTCCCAATAAATAATGTTCTTAGCAACATGAGCGCTTGAAAGTTCAACAACACACTTCATTTTTATTGTGAGGAAAGTATGAACACATGATTATCACACCTTGTGCATGCACAGATGTGCATTAAGCTGCTAAACAGCATATCTTGACAGGTGACACTAGAAAATATACTTTACATTGGAGTAATTGATGTAAGGCATTAAAGATTATCAAATGTTATTTATTTACAAAATTTGAAGGCCTTCGTCTACATATATGAGTTGATAGAGTCTTAGATACTCATATGTGTATTTTACTTAAGGAAGTGTGTTGAAACAATGGTTTTTTTCTGCAGGTATATAATTCTATAGAACTAATCTAATAAAACTAAAACATTAAAATTGTAACATCTCAGTCTCTCTATGAAATGACACTAAATTGCTAAATTATTACATTTATTCAACAATTTACCTCATTTACCTTATTGTGGACCATGTAGCGTGCATCGTAGCTTATCGTGTCCTATTGTACTGCATCAAATTGAATGGTGTACTACTTAATGACTCCTAGCCCTACTGGAAACACATAGTCTATGGTGATAAACTGGCTGTTCCTCATGTTTTTAGCAATAATCTTGGCATTATATTGGCCATCTTGGTCCAAAATAGTTCAGAATCCCCCCTGATTTTTAACAAGAGAACAATTGTCAAGACATTGATTTTGTTATTTCCTCCATCTTAGATATCAAACAGGGTGTGTGTGCTTGTGTGTGCATTTGTCTGTGTTAATCTCCCATTGCATAAAAATCCCACCTGGAAAATTTCACTTTGCATTCAATATATTGAACATACAGGCAACTAAAATGTTAAAATTGACAACTAAATAGCTCAAATTGTAATCTAAAGGCTTCAAATTGTAAAAATAATTGAATATTTAGTAATTATGACCATGCCTGAAGTGGATTCAAAGATTTGTGAAGAAAAAAGTTGAAAAAATATGAACATATTATATTTTAAGGCATTTTGGAAGGATACAATAAATTTCCCCTTTAAGGCTCTGTGTAAAAATTATTTGCTACACAGTGAAGAAATGGTGTGATATCTGTTTTGTGTGTAAAATTTTAATTGCGTACACCATGAAGGGGACAAAATTGTCCTCTTCAGGTTTGAGGGATTAGCTGATCATGTGACATTTCTAGGTGTTTTCATGAATATTTCATTCAACGGCTTTAGGCGAAGTGTTCTAAAAATGTAGTGTATACAGGTAAATAATATAACATTTTAAAACAGAATTATAACCTTAAAACACATGTCAAAGACTAGTAATAGAACTTTATAAACATGATAAAAAAAAGCTGCATGCAGTGCCATTAATTGTGATACAGGTTGATACATTAAGCAAATTTGGAAGATATTAAGAGAGTATTATAGTTGAATAGAACTTAAAGTTATTTAACAAAATGTTCAGCAGCTGCCCCCTTTGTGTGCCTGGTGCCTTTGGAGTCCATTCAGCTAATACTTAAGAGAAAAGAATAACTGACCAGCAGCAGAATATATACAACACTGACAGCAGCTTCAGTAGTGGTTTATGTGGGTAATATAAAGAGTTGTGGCAGTATTACTGATACCTACCTTAGTGGTGATGCAGCAGGTGTAAGGGACACCGCAGGCCAGTGGACCAGGTGCAGCACAGTTATGGTACATGTTGACCCCCCAGTCTGTATACTCTTGACCTCCACAACACTTAAACTGTCAGATATATGGAGAAGTAAAGACAGGAAAGTTCAAATTTAGAGATAACCAAGGGGAGTTTTTTAATGAGGACAAATCAAACATAAAGCAACTAAGAGTGCTTTAAATAAATAAAAAAAACAGACAACTAAAAACATTATCCTGCAAAAAAAAGACATTACAAAACTAAATACATTAAAGGTCCTGGACTAACATGTGTTTACTCTGGCTGATTAGACCAGGTAGAGGTTGAAAACAGGTGGGGCAATGGTGAGAGTTTATGATATCATCATTTTAAGGACCAATTGAAATAAAAACCGGACAATATGTCCTCCTACAAGTACAGATACAAATTTCACAGGGTTTGAGAGCTGTCAGTCAAACAAATTCAACTGCACAATCCTAAAAGGGGACTCATCCGTTTTCTTCTTCCCTAACACTTGTGTGGGCCTTTGACATTCCAGCCCAATAACTAATTTATCACATTTAAGTTGCTTCTTAGAAAAAAACACACTAATTATAGATAAATTAGACCTCCTGAGGCAACTTTCCAACAAGCACAATATTAACCACACCTTTTGAGGGTAATGTGTGCACTTATTTTTTGTTTCTATATTGCCTTCAACCCTACATGTTATTTTTGAATGATCCATTACTGAACAGTACAAATTGTTGCATATTCACACACTTTTAAAATACTGACCCATTTTGAGTTAGAGAAAAAAAAATCAGTATATTTGCTTTTTCAATTTAGTTTATTAGGTCTATTTTAAAACAGGGATAATGTAAAAATTTCTCTTTAAAAGAGAAGAATGCTTTGTGCCAGATGAAGGTACTAGCTAATTTCCATCTGTATTCCCATCTGTAGTCACATCTGTAGTTTTGCACAGAACTAGCCTGCCATGCTTTATATTTCACTGCGTTTACTCTGCTTTGTGTGTGCACGTGTGTAGATGTGCAAGGACTAAGTGACCTCTGCTCTATTGAGTCAGTGTCTGATTACACTAAGCCCATTTACATGAACACATGAACCAGATAACTGTAAAAAATTAGGTTATGGGAATAATCCAATTTGTCATGTTTACATGCACTTGACATTAGCTATTGTGAACATACTCTAGCAGACATCAAAATCCGGAATTAAAAATATATATTACTATTTCTGTAACAATCAAAGAACGGAATATCAAAAATGAAAAATCCACCAGTCAGGGTTGTCAAAAAGTTTAATCTTACAAACTGAGGTACACATAGAACCTCCGTACACTTTTGCACCTCCTGTGAACAGTTACAGGGAGGGTAAACTCTTGATAAGTGGCTTAGCAGCTAAAGAATATTGTGATGTAGAATAAGGAAGTTACTCAATTTTAATAATAACTATAATACACCATATATCATACGCTGCCAAGACACAACTAATTAGCATCCTACTCAGTAACTGATTAATGGTGAGAATTGTGACTTTAAATAAAGTTTAAACAAAGGTTATGTCTAACTTTGATCAGCAGCATATGGGTCTGTCTATCCTGCTTTTCCAAACTTAAAAGAATTTAGCATTTCAAAACAATTTTATGATAGGCCCCTATCACAGAAGATACATTAAAATACAATTTAAAGCCCAAATACAAAATTACTTGAGTTTAATTCTGCTGCTACTTATCCTACAGAAGCACCCAGCAGGAGAAAACAGCAGCCTCACAGGCTGATTTGTTTCCCCTTGAATCAATGACCCTTTCAGCCCAAAATAACAAAGTGATACCTGCAAACCTCCTGTTTTCAGTTTACCGGAGCAAAGTGAGGCAACTCTTACCAATTACCTCTTATTGCCCTTTATTTCAGCCATTACTAACAAACCCTGGGGAAAAGGAAAGACTGTTACTTCCCAGAGCAAAGAAATGAGATTTTACAAGCTATCTAAAGGAAGGTAATAATCACTGGATTTGGCTTAGAGGTTTGGAGTCACAGTGACAGTACGGCACTGGGGTCAAAGACAGAAGTAATTTTTAGTTCAATTTAAGTGCCTCTTTGTTGTATTGTTTAAAGAAATTCTGCTGGGAAAACAGAGGTGAAAAATGAAGTAAACTGCAGGACATAAGCTATAAGAAATAAAAGTAAACAATTATTCTGACAACCAAGAACTCTCTAAAGTTACCCACACAACTTTTGCACAGCAGCCACACAAATGTAAACACCACACAGAGATAATTAAATGTGGCTGTTTTTAAGTTTTAAGTTGCAGGTTAAATTATTAATCAACAGGAGAGATATCAAAACCACAGAGTATTTTTTATATTAAATTGAAAATATACAACTTAAATTGAAAAGTGTCATAGTAAATTAAACCCTGCACAGTCCAGATGAGTTTAAAATGTAATTAAACTTTGGTTCAGACCTTGACAGAATAAGATATTGGCTTCAGAGGATAAATTCGCACAGAGTAAGCAGAGAGCAACACTATATCTTATTTGGAGTCATTCAGAGAAAAAAATATCAGAAAAAGAATTAAAAGAAGAAATGGCACAAAGGGTCAGACACCAGGAGACAGGAGGAGAAGAAGAGACACCAAGACATAGATGGAAGATGAATACATGCATAAAGATGAGGTTAATCTTTATGAGTCAGTGCGATCAGTATGTGGGTAACGTACAAAAATACTTTCTATTCTCATTGGTTCAACTCCATCAAGTGCATTTTTCCAGCTCTGCATCATGGCTCAGAGGTCACAGGAAGCCAAAGCACTTATGATGTGATGACTGTCTGCAAATGGAGGGTAAGCCATGAAATGGTATGACCTCAAATCCTTTTTGTAGATGCAGCTTCAAAGAAAGATTGTTTAGCACTCCAGCAGTGAATAGTACCTTCTGAGGTATGATGTGAAGTACAGAGGAAGACATTTTTAGTATTCACATGGCGGACCTGCAGGACTAAACACTCCAAATAGCCTGTCAGCAACAATGAAACCGCAGGAGATGAAAGGAGCCCTTTTTATCCTGAGAGATAAGACCTCACTCTGCCACTGTCAGACTGTAGACTAATAAAGAGCACGTTGTTTGCATATATTTTATACAGTGGTTATCGTACCTGTCACTCTAGTTTCAACTCCGTTAACTAAAATTCATCTGAACACTTAAGGGTTGTAAAGGGCTATGGTGGATTCATAATCATTTTATAGGCAAGGGATGAGCATGAGGCCCACTGACCGTGACCTTTGATCTTGTACCACCTCAATGAAAATGATCAATTGATTGTCAAGGCAGAAGGGAGATATGCACAAAGTTTGACAGAAATCCATTCAATCCCTTTCTCATTCACAGCAACATTTTCATTCCTAAATGTAGCAGGAGGATTCCTCATGTCCATATGTACATCTGCTGACACCTGAATATAAATAAGGGCATTTTATTTATATTTTTATACTAATAACAATGTAAATGCTGCTTGCTTACTGGGAATGCAACAAACAAAGTTTGGTTGTGTTCCTTTGTACAATGACACTAAAGAACCTATTCTTCTCTTTCTTTCACATGCCTCTTCATCATGAGAGTGTTCTTCAATGCACAATACAACAAAGTCTGCTGCATCTAGACTTCTCCCACTGTCCTGTAAACAGCATCAGCAGCTGCCTGAAATGGTCCTCTCACATTGACCTACCACTGTGACATCCTACCACTGTTTAGTCAGTGGTTAAGGCTCATTGGCTCAGGGTTACAGGCCCATTGCGTAGGCTGTAGAATGAATGGAGAGTCACTGAACTGACGAGAGAGCAGGTCGGTCAAACAATCAGAGCAGACTGGGCCCATACGCAGATAGTTGGCTTGGGCCATGTCCTCAAGTAGGCAAGTATTTTTAAAAATGGAGGTTTCACTCCTGTTTTAAAAGTATCCCCATCCACTAAAAACACATAAATCCACTGTAAAACTATTGTTTTTTTGTTTTTTTTTACATTTTACTATGCCCATGACATGCAACCTTTATACTTCCCTGCACAAGCAGCTTTATTTTCATATCTATTCCTGCCACCATGTCTGACTGGTGTAGCTATTTAACTTGAAGCTATGTTAACTGGTGATAGCAGGCGTGTTGAGTAAGCATTTCTTCCCCATACTTCAATTAAAGACATATGTGATAGTCTTGACCAAATCCCGTTAATGAACACTTTCATGAGAAGAGTTATAACAGTTGTTATAACTGCTGCAACCACAGAGAAAGAGGCCATGGGTCACCAGTCAACATGGTCACTTGTGAAACAATAACACTGGGCCATGTCCTAAACATCGGCAGCATTTGTATCATTGGAGGGTTTTTTGAGTAACATCATAGTGGAGGAGTGACAGAAGGTGTGTGCTGGCATGTGAGCAGTCGGGTAATTACCACTTAAATACAGCAAAAGTTTAGCCACGTCCGCTGCAACAACTGTAAACAACGGTGAATGTCGAATAGAGTGTCATTACCCTGCGGGAGATGGGCACACAGTGTGATGTTTCAGGCCACACAGAGCAGTATTTTCAAATATCTTTATCTTGGCAGGAGTTTTCCAAAATATGTGTTTTCAGTGACCTAAAACGAATATCTTAGAAAACTCCTGCCAAGGGACAGAAGGACAAAACACACAAAAAAACCTCAGTTTTTAGAAATACACTTGCATCTCAGAGAGTGAGAGCAGCGGTGAATCAGGGGGATTCAGTAAAACTGTCTGCTTTTTTGAACACCGGACATACTGTACATTGGTAAAGATTAAAACAAACACACGAATCCCAGTTAAGGCAAAATATGAATTCTTTAAGAGTAAAGGATGATCATTAGGCCTGAGGGCTTAAGATTGTATCTCTTCAGAATCTAATCCATTCATCCTTGAGTCAAAGTAGACAGTTGTGCAAGTTTTGGAGGAAAACCATCAAGAATATTTTAAGATATCCAGATCACAAGCAGAAAGTGAACATGATGCATAATGTTATCGACCAACGACCTAAAAAAATCAAACTGATGCATCTGAAAAACACTTCAATGGATTCACAAATAAAGGCAATTCCAAAGGAAACTACTCAAGCACTGTATTCACTTTAAACATTTTATTCAGGTGCAAGGGACAAGCGGTTTGACATGCCCTGCATCTTAATCAGAGTTAAAAAGCATAGATATGATTAAAAAGAGACACATCTCTGATTGGACAAAAGGCGTATGACATAAGCAATAAGCCAGTACTGTGACAATGCAGCCCTCTAGTCCTTCACGTGATGAAAATATCAAACTCAGAATTTTCCTCTTTATGGTAGGTTCTTAAGGTATGAGATTAGTTTTTGGATGAGGACCTAGATGGAAAAATGTGTTTCTTTCACTTGTCATGTCCTCCCTGCATTGGAAGGATTGCTAAGAAGCGTTCATGTGTACCATTACGTGCTCCAATCAGACCCACTGAGGCCAGGAGATACTTCAGAACCATTATCCCATCATCCTGCTAAATGTCATGCTTCTGTCTTTGTTATTGCACAGTGACATAAAAGAGAGAAGAAGAGGATGCAGGAGAATAAAACAGCAAAGAATAAATGGGTTTATACAGTACATGAAGCTCTCATCTCTGCAACATGAGTTGATCCCTCAGGATGGAAACTGAAAAGGTTAAAGCAGCTTTGTCTCTGAATTACTTTTATGTGCAGGATATTTCATTTTAAAGAACTGAGTATGTTTTAAGGGTCACTGACCACTGAAATGTCCACATCCTCTACTGTTTGTCTTTAAGTTTTTTTTCTTCAGGTGAAACAGCAGAACGAGGAGTAACTTTAGTCAGCTGCTACCAATGCTGCTCCTTTAAGATAAGATTGGTTTTGTGGACTGGAGTCAACATTTCTCTCAGTAGAAAATATCTGCAGTAAACACAGACTAGCTTCTTTTTCTTCATTGATCTGAGCACGTCTCATCTTTTCCTGCAGATATTTCCCTCCTGTTTCATCTGTCTTTCCCAAGCCTCCTCCCTTAATGTTTCCCCAGAGGAGAGTTGTGTTTCGCATATTCACAAATTTAGGATCTGAAAAACACATCAGACAAACTGTTCTCTCCCTCCACAGCCTGGTACATTGTTCTTAATGTGTGATTTTTTGATGACTCGTAGGCTGATGCTTCAGAGCTGCATCACATTTTTAACAGGAACAGGTTTACACAGCCTGTTATGATGATATAGTACAGCCGGGTAACATGAACCAAAACATCTCAGTATTTTCTAAGCTGAATGGCGATACATAATGTGTATCTTACTTTTTACAGTTGTTGTTAAACATGCATAAAGGAGATAGTTCTGTACAGTTCTCTGACTACCAAGGCTGATATCAGACAGACTCTCTGATTATTAGTCACAGAAAAAGAGAAGCAAGTGCATTAGGTCTCCATTGACCAACATCAAAGTGGCTTCACGTGCTTAAGGAACATGACCAACATTGTCATCCTGTGATGTGATTATTGCATATGCGCACATCCCAATTGAGATGAAAAATGATATTTCGTTCAGCCCTAATTTAAAGATTTAAAAACAAACTATAAAGTCTTGAAATGACTCTAAAGTTATGGTTGGCCAGTAAAGGGAGGCCAGGATGTGAGTCAAGTGTTTCCATGTCAGAGTTCCAAAAGACCAGTGACAGCATTTTAGATTTACTGTAAATCAGGGGTCTCAAACTCAAATCATCGGGGGGCCACTGGAACTACAGTCTAGGTGAGGCTGGGCCGCACAAAGTAGGGGTCCCAAGTATTCAAAAAAAGAGAAGAAAGATCCATTTTATTAACATCCATATTATTAACTCTTTCCCCGACAGCATTTGTCAAAAAAGTTGCCAGCCAGCACCAGCATTTTCGCTGAAATCTTGTAGATTTGAACTGCCTGCTTTTTTTCTGTTTTGTTTCCAACCCAGCCCACCCCTATCAGCCAATGTTTAGCTTTGTTTAGCTTTGCTGTTTAAGCAAAGCTGTCTGAATTAGAAAGAAAGAAATGCATTACATTTGCCTGAGAGAGAACAGTTTCAGTCACAATAAGTCTTAGAACTAAGCAAAATGTAGTACATTTCTTGTTTAACATTATTTTCTTTGTAAAGTCCACAGGCAACAGTTTTTAGCCTTGACAGCCCCTGTATATGATCAGGGAGGAAAAAATGAAATCACCATGTGACCCCTATCTTATACCTGACAGGAGAAAACTGTGGTGTTTAAACTCTTCTAGTGTTACAACCATCCCCGGTCTCCCCTAAATCATTATAAATAAATCAGTAGTGGGCCTATTTGAATAACTAGTGTTTGATTCTTTTCTTACATAAAAACTTGAGGGAAACACTTTTATCTGTTTAGTTATGGACAGAGTCAGACCTGTCCACGCAGACCTGAAGGTGTGTGCGCGTTAGGACGCACGGCCATGCCGTTATGGAGTGCACCGCGGTGTCTGCTGGTTCGTTTATGAATCATACTGAACTCCATTAGTTCTCCTGTCCGTCTCTGTTTTATTCCAGCCCTGTTAAACTTTTCTCTAGTTTTGGGAGCTCGCAGTGGCGTATGTGCGCTTTCTCCATAGGTGCGTAATATGTGTGCCTGTCGTCCTGATCAGATGGGAGAGACTAACGGGTGGTTTCGTGTTATCAATACATTTGTAAATATAAGTGTAGCATCAATTTCATAAACTGGTATTGACGTTATCCATTGATTAATTTAATCCACATACAAAACGAGATCTTTACCACTGAATCCCAAGCGGGTGGCCTTCTCCTCGCAGGTTGTCATCTCTCAGATGGACACAGGAAGGCTTTTACAGTAAATCCACAGTTATTTAGATAATATTCTGAGAAATCATCCTCCCGATGGGCAGACAAGACAAGCACCTCGGCTCTGTCGTTCCCTCTGTGAGGTGTCTTGTTTACGGTCACAGGAGAGCAGAACTTCTCCACGAAAGAGTGCCAACTACCAGAGTTCAATAAAAACAGGGAATGACTGAAAAACTCCTCAGTGATGAGGAAGCACTCTGTCCGATAAGACGAAATAACTCGTGGATGGATGGATTCTTCAGAACACGAATGGCAAATGGCTCTGTTGATTAAAAAGGTTGCAGACCCCTGCCATAACTGATAAAAAAGATTATATAAAAATCCAGGGCAAGCGTGGCATGCGCAACGACTCGGCAAAAATATGCGTTTGACAAACATGCAGGGGCCGCACTAACACTAAGGTTTGATGTCAAGTAGGGGGCCACAAAATATCGTCCTGTGGGCCCCAATTGGCCCGCGGGCTGCAAGTTTGAGACCCCTGCTGTAAATGGAGGCCTGGTTTACTCCAATAAACAGCTCATAACAGTAGAGCATACATCCTGAATTTCCCCAAAGTTATGAATAAAGTATTTATCTATTTTTATCTATCTGTCTATGTAGTACTGAACGCGCTATTCAACCTCACAAAGTAATGACAAGACAAGCAAAACTAATCCATGTGATAAACAAGAATATGTAAACAACATACACTGTACTATCAAGATGAAACAGATGGACATGAGATGGCAGCGCAGGGCTGGATTATGACCATCCACCACTCACATATCTTGACATTATTTAACACCTTGTCACTGAACTGAGTGCTTACACTTTGTGTCAGTTTTAATGTAATAAGTCTGACAAGGCTCATGGACAGTTTTGCAGCGGATGTATTCAGAATGAGTGAATCACTGGATTGGGTAACAGAAACAGCTCAGCATGCTACTCTTAAAGCTAAAACTCTTTGTTGCCTGTTGAAGTTAAAATACAAAGCTTGTGAAATGATGAACCACTCACCTAAGATGATATGTTAAATACTTGTTTGATTGCAGTTTATAGCTTGAGAAAAACAACCCTTCCCTTACCCCCCCAAGGGAAAGTCAAGTCATG